>OX439139.1:201026608-201626608 GCA_949318255.1 Pollenia labialis | reverse complement strand
GATTTAAATTTTTGGTTTTCAGAGGCCGTTCTATACATCCCTTTTGTGCTAAGGTTAAACAAGATCCTTTGCAAACAGAGTGTACTGATGATCGTAACTCAATGGCACTGTGCAATTTAATAAGACATGATTATAGACTACCAGAACAATATCAGGTGGGTGTTAAATTATTAAACATATCTATAATTTTATATTTATAATAATAAAAAATAAAATATAAAACTTAAACTAGCATTATTCACATTTAAATTAATTCTGGGGTCGTATGGAAAAACTAAGTAACTCCACTTTTTACAAAAGTTGTTTAACACTAAAAATAGAAAGTGTGTTTCATTTGCTATCACTCTGTCCGATCGAAATTTTGATATACGGGTTATTCCATGTCAAATCGACCAAGAGTCGGACCCGACCCTTTTCGATTTTAATGAATTTTGGCGAGAAGGTTCTTTTTATCCTATAAGGATAAAAATTTCGTATTCAAAATGTCATAATTTCGCCGAATTAGCCAAATGTGTTGAAATTATTTCTTCAATATCTCGAAAACTACTTTACATACGAATACGGTTTTGATGTCATTTTAAAGAGAATACTTGGGGCTGCAGTGTTGCTCCTAGATGGGTCAAATGTATGACCAATCCCACGTTATTATTTATTCCGGAATTTCGGTTTTTCAAGTTATTTCAGTAAACTAAACCGTTGTAGTGGGGAATGTTAGAAGAGATAAACTCACTGCTTTTTGTTGATGTTTTTGTTTAAACTTTGATATTGTTACAAGGAGAGCTGTTGCTTATAATTCTTATACGCTTAACAGTTTAATTTGGTTAATATCTTTAGTTTTTCTAAAATCTTTTTGGATAAAGTTGCTTGACGATCTGGCTTAAGTAACCAGTGAAATGCGCATAGGAATAGCTTATTCCATCAACAATAAATTTCAGTGTTTTTATCAAGAATACAAATTGGAAATTAAGCACGAATAACAAAATCTTTTAAATTAAAATTTTGTACTGCCAAAAATTACTTTGATAATTCTATATTAATATAATTTTTTTAAAAGTTGCGAAAGAAAAAAAATCATATCTTAAAAAAGAAAAAAAAAACACTACCTTCAAAGTTGCAGGATTTTTAAAGAACAGTTTGAGGTATAAATTAAAAAAATCAGCCAAATAAAAAATAGGGGTTTGGCTTAGTCCGATTTTAAAATTTAATATTTTGCTGATATGTATTACATTTTTCCAAAAAAAAAAAATTATTTTAAAAAAAATTCTCCTTAAAATTCCATTAAAATCATCTTCGTATTTAAAGTAGTTTTCGAGATATTGAAGAAATAATCTCAGCACATTCGGCTAATTTGGCGAAATGATGACATTTTGAATATGACATAACTTTTGAAAAAAAAAATTTTTAATTTTTTTTAGTTCATATGTATGTATATGTTCCTTATAGAATAAAAGGAACCTTCTCACCAAATTTCATTAAAATCGAAAGGGGCCGTGTCTCACTCTTGGTAGATTTGAAATGGAATTACCCATATACTAAACATAGATAAATAAAGTACAACGCCTATATATATAAGTTGATTTCGGATGCAGTGCAATAAAGCCATATGGCCTTATTTCTTGCTACAGTAACGCCATAATTGCATAACAACCAAAGTGGAAATAATGCCATAACGTTGTAATTTTTAAAGTTACATATTGTCAATATAATGAATTGCAGCAGGTGGAAAGAGGGGCCCTTTGACCAGTGTTACCACCAGAAAAATTAAAAATTACACTTGAGATTAAGCAAAATTACCCGATTTAAATGAAATTACACCTGATATAAATTTGAAGTCTTATTTAATAACAAGACATTTACGAAGAAGCAAAAATACAACAAACTCATTGGAAAAAGATCAATATTAGTCTAACTGCCTGTTTGTAGAACGCGAGTGCAAAAGTGACTCGTTCAACTTACATTTAAAACAAAAACAAATTTTGAAATTTTGTAAATTAAACGAGTCACTTTTGTGCTCGCGTTCTACAAACAGGCAGTAACTGTTAAAGCTTAAAACAATTAATAAAACATAAAATAAATGAATAAATGAGTTTAACTTGCACATTTGATTGCATACATATATCTAGAGAAGGCTCAAAATGCTCATTGTCATTCCTTTATAATAGGTGTTTTTTAAACCCGATAGAGCTTACGAAAGGTTAGCTGTCAATCGAACTGTCATACTGCTCGCACTTTTTGCTCAGGCACATCATCATGAGTAGATTCATGCTTGAAAAACGCCTTCAAATTATCCACATTGACTTTGAAAATCAGCCATCGATATTCGAAACTTTAGGCGACTTCATGACTTAAATGACGCAACTTATGATTCCACGAATAAAGGCGATGACTTGATTAAGAGAAAATAAACTTTCAATTTGACATCAAGGCCGTGCGATGTGACAGCTCTTGATTGTTTTCCGTAGGACTGTGAAGTCACTGGTTTTTGCTGATAAGCCAGCATCAATTGACGTACTGGAGGTCAACATTGTTCATTTTATTCGTGACATGCAGCCAGCAATGGTCAAGAAAGAGAAACAAAATCGGACTCCTGCAATACATTTTGTCAAGAACTGGCTCAGTGCATATTTGTTCGAAATGAGTTTCAATTGGTTATGTCGTGCATTAATCTACGATTAAAATTAATTTTTTGTTGTCTACCATTTTAAATTTCATGGTTTAAAAAAAAATAGTTTATACCTTATTTAGTAAAAAATATGTCTGCAGGGTTTTATACAGCTGTCCCTTTCTTACCTGCCGACAAGCCGCAATGGCTTGGCATGGTTATTAATATAAATGAATTGTAATTGTAAATTGTAATAATTTGATTTTTCTTTAATAAATAATAATAATTTTTCTTTAATAATAAAAAAAAAAAATTCAGTTTTACGACTGTTAAGGGCGTTAAATATTCTTTGAACTAAAGCATTTGAAAGCTGCCTGATAAAAATTAAATTAATTATATGTTGGAATATTGGAAACATTTCACCCCCTAGGCTAGGTTTTAGTTTGAATAAATTTTTGCAATAAAATAAGTTCTTAATTACTATGATAGTCATCCTTATCCAAATCTAAGAGTCTATCTTGCGACATTCATTATTGAACTTATGTACATATATATTAAATTATTGAAGACTATTCTTTAAAAGACACAGAGACTTTGGTTCAGAAGACTGTGCATTTTTACCAAAACCGAATCTGGTTTTATTTGGGTATCTGAAGTAAGAATTTTAAATTACACCTGAATTATACCCAAGAGAAATTACCCACGCTCTACCCACGACAGTAAAAATTATACCAATTTCGGGTAATTACCCACAAAGTGGCAACACTGCCTTTGACCGACTTTGCAGGATGCTTTAGTTAGCGAAGCCTGCATTTGTTCAACCATTGAGAGGAGAACACTTGCATAAAAACCGGTGTTCGTTATACCACGCAACGGTTTAATCCTTATCGGTACAACAGATACTGGTTTCGCTAGCTGAATTTTCTAAATTCAAGATTTGATATCGGGATTTTTAAATTAAGGATTTTAAAATTCGGGACTATCTTGAGATTCAGAATTCGAAAATAGGGGATTTTGATATTCGGGATTTTGATAATATCCCCTTTTTTAATTATGGCTTTTTATTACTCTATTGCAGCAAAGGCTCGATATATTGTTTCTGCCTTTTTCGAATGCACAAGGAAAAAGTTGCAATTGCATATTTACGGCTTCCCCGATGATATTATAAACACAAAGTGCATCATAACTAATCAAAAAGTATATTTTGAATATCTATGAAATTTATGACCCTTTAGATTCTAGGTGATGCCATCTAATATAATGTAAGACTGAATTTTAATTCTTACGAGTAAAAAAATTAAATATGTATTTTTAAATTGTCCAGTTATTTTTCAAAATCCAGGCGAATTTTTCCAGGTTTTTGAGCTTTGGTTTCTGGCAACCCTAACTTAAGCTGATGAAGCAGCTTAATATGCTTCCTTCGCCTCTATAATAACACTATGTGACAGTTTTTTTAACAAACGTAGGGGAGAGGGGGGCACCTTTGAACACTTTTTGCTTTCAAGCCTCATAAAAATTAATTTTGTTTAATTATTAACTTTTTACATAACTCAACTAATGTGTATGGATATAATCTTTAGTTTATGTATACAAGTAACTTATTTTTAGTTCGGCTTAAATTTTTATTTATTTTTTAATGGATGAAGTCATTGTGTTCAAATGTGCCCCCGATACGGGGCAGCTTTGAACTAGGCTGGGGCAGCTTTGAACGGCAATTTTTTCTTATAGCGTTTATGTACAAAAATACCATAAATAGTTCTATTTTTTTTATAAAATAAATTAGATTTATTTATTAAGAAATAAAGTTAAAATATATAATATATAACACCCATTAACATTTAAAAATAAAAAAATTCAGTTCACAAATGAGTTTTATACATACATGTTAAGTAATGATTAGCTAATGCTAATGATTGCTAATTAACATTCTTTTGTGAAATTCTCTAATTGATCAAACAATTAGAATTAGTTCAACTAATTCCCATTAGCTAATTGAAATTTTTATTCCAATGGTAAAACTAATTGCAACTAGTTGCCATTAGCAAAAAAAATTGGTTTACCTTTACAATTAGAAATCTAATTGACTTCTGCTAATGCAATTATATATTCAATTAGGAAATTTAATTTATTGTAATTCGAGCTAATTGAATATCTAATTGCATTAGCAGAAGTCAATTAGATTTCTAATTGGAAAGGTTAACCAATTTTTTTTGCTAATGGCAGCTAATTGCAATTAGTTTTACCATTGGAATAAAAATTTCAATTAGCTAATGGGAATTAGTTGAACTAATTCTAATTGTTTAATCAATTAGAGAATATAAACTAATTGCATCAATTGCTAATTCTAATTGGAATTTGAACATGTTCAAAGGTGCCCCCTTCTTTTTGTTCAAAGCTGAACCCGCGTGCTATTTCACGGAAAATTTATAATATTTTTTTTTTGTTTACATAATTATTAAAGAACTAACATTAATTCGGCGAAAAACGTATTTTAGATTGCAATAAATTTATTTCACGAAAGAAAGCGATTACCAAATGCTTCTCACACTCTTACAAAAAAAAATTGAAAAATTTACAATGGCACTATAAAAATGTGTTCACCCAACTACATTTCGTCGACGACTGAAAAAACTAGCGAAAGTTGTTGACGTTGCTAGAAAACAAGGTTGCCATGTGAAAAACTCAGTTAATGGTCGGAAAAAATTTGCAACAGAGATTTTATTAACATTGTTCAAAGGTGCCCCGCGTTCAAAGGTGCCCCCCTCTCCCCTATTTCACAGCTAATCTTTATGTAAAATTGCCCGCTGAATCCGAATATGAAGTCAGAATGCTCAAAAGTAGAACAGTTTGTTGAAAATTTGTGACACAGTGTAATTTATCCACAAATAATCGAACCCGCAACCCCGGCGCTAACAGACTAGCTCACTACTAGCTAGCATACCGGGGTACAAGCTGATCAACCTACCTCGCGCAATGTAATGACTCTACATACACAAATTTACAAGATTGAGATTTGGACAATCCTATCCCATGCCAATCTGAATAAGTAGATATCTTTAACTGTGAGACTATCAGAACAGCACAAATTTCTCTCCTCGGAAAAATATGTTTACCAGGGCCCAGTTTCTCAAAACCACAAGTTAAATACATTTGAAACAAAAATTGTTGCTTTTTTGACGTATTTTACTTGTAGTTTTGAGAAACAGGGCCCAGATCCTTTTAATTGTATAAATCTTGTCAAAATTAAAAGATTTTAATGACCTATTAAAATACTAGCTGTTTTCACCCTTTGTATTAAGTGTACAACTCTGCTTTACTTAAAACGATTTTATACTATAAAGCGTGAATGTCTTTTTCGTTAGTATTGTAAATTAATGAAGTTGCTGAAAGAGGGAAAGATACAGATATAGTTTCTTCAACTGTTTTATTCAGGGTCATTTAACAAGCGTGTTTACTACAGCTTTTTGTTGGATTTTTCAACCACAGCGTAGTAAATTTTAGTCTAATTCATTTTGTTGTTGCAGTGTTGTAAATCTTAGTACTTTAACTAAATTAATAATATTCACAAGGTCTATAAGAGTCTTTACTATCAAGGGTGAAAGCCGCTTCTGTTATATTTACAATCGAATGTAAAACAATCTAATATAAAAAATATCGTCGGAAACCGATGGTTTAATTTATATTTCACCTTTATTGTCATAATTAATTATGCTAATTTTGTTCGTATTTATTTGTTTGGCCAATTAATTATTAATTTTCAGTTATATTTCTTTTTAAGCTAATAAGACTAATGAAGTTGATGTAAATAAAAACAAATTTATTACATTTCACCCGACGTTTCGTCACTTTTTTGGTGACTTTTTCAAGGGTCGTCTATTTAAATAAAAATAATAAAAGGACAATATTAATACAAAATATTTTTCACAACAAGCAAACACAACTTGCAAAAATTTTATATTATTTTACATTAAAAACATCAGATTTTAATAAAATTAATTTGCACAAAAACATTTAACAAAAAACAGTAAAGCACAACTTAAAATTATTATCATAGATTTTGTTATATTGCGGTTCTATAATTAGCGCCAATGTTGTCAATATCTTCATTGTGGTTCATTGTTTTCATTATGTTTTGTTGTATTCTTAAGCTTTCTATTGTGTATCTCTTCCTCTCCCCTCGTTCAAAATCCAACACTCTCACTTGTTCTGTTTCGAAGGAGTGAGATTTTGAAATCATGTGTTGTGATAATCACGTATGGGCAAATGCAAAAAGAGCGAAAGATTTGTATACATACACAAAACACAAAGAGCAAAAGAGCATAAAACCAACAAATGCAAACGTAAAAAAACCAATACACCATCACATTGAAAGCTTTTCATTCCTCTTCAATATGTTATTTTGATGTTCTCCCATTCTCTTTTCAAGTGAGCGTTTTGTTGTTCCTATATATATTAAGTCACAATTCTGATCGTCCCTTCCGTTACACTTTACTTCGTAAACAACATTACTTTGTTGTAGTTTTTCTATTGGCGCCTTAACTCTTGAAAACATTGCACTTAAAGTTGAGTTTGATTTGTATGCAAAGTCTATTTGTTCTGATTTTATTGTTGTCCTTATGTGTTTATTATCCGTCAAGCCAGGTATGTTAACAAAACATTTTTTTGGTTAAAAATACAGGGTGGCCCGCCTAAAATTAACGAAGGGGTTTGAATTCGTTAAAACTTTTCTTTTAAGAAACATTTATTAATTTTTTTTAAAACAGTATATAAATGGCGAATATCTTTCGTTTAGCTATGAAAAATTATATCTCGCAAGTGGTGGCCATTTTCTGCTTCGCAAATTCGTGCTCTTTCCAACACATGTTATAACTTCAGGTGCTATGTTGTTTATTTCATCGCGTATATTGCTTTTTAATTGCTGGATGGTTCTTGGATTATTAATGAATACTTTTCCTTTCAAATACCGCCAAAGAGGACAGTCAGGGGCGGCTAAATCCGGTGAACGCGGAGGCCAATTAAAATCACTGAGTCACAATCATGCCGAGTCAAAACAATGGATCGTTGATTTAAAAAAAATATCGCAAAACTATTTGGGTTGGTTTGGGTTGTTCAATTGAGTACTGTTTCATTTTAAATTTCCCAAGTCTTCTTTACAAAATACTGAAAAGGAAAGAAAAAAAAAATTATAATAAAAAAGTTATAAGCAATTCAAACCCTTTCGGTAATTTTGGGCCACCCTGTACTTAATTTTTAGCGAAGGGAAATTTTTGGTTTTTGGTGGTAGGGAAAAAAGGGGTTTCCTAAACAAGTAGGGATTCTTCTAAATTTCCACTGACATGTACTGTGGAGTAGGGGCAAATGGTCGAGCTTGTAAACAAAAAGAACTTTGAAACAAGTTAAGCCTATAGTACACGTAGGGTTGCCAGACGGCCTAGATTGTCCAGTTTATTTGGGTGTTGTCCAGGTTCCAGCTAAAATGAAATTTATCCAGTTAAAAACTTTATTTAATTTTAAAAAATTACATATTTATTCATTATATTTATTATTGTATAGAACAAAATAATGCACTTAGAAAAAATTGTAAGGAAACAATTTCTAGTTTGCCGACAGTCATTCCAATTAATAAGATTCGGTCCAGTTTTTCAAAATGCGATGAAAAAAACGTACAAAATTTATATAAATTGATCTCGTTTGTTAGTCATAGCAATATCTGTTGTGCAAGAACTAAAGGTATTTCTAATAATCTTTGCTCACAAGAATCCATTCCTATGACCGAAAAAAGCCTACAATTTTAATAAGACTAAATTTTGACGAAAGTTTTTGCAAATTTTTGCTTACAACTAAAGTAAAAGAGTTATTAAATTCTTCAAATAACAATACAAAAATATATATTTGTGGCTAAACAAAAAGTTATAAGCCGTTGTCGGGAAATCGAATTCGAGTGAAATCAAAATCGAATAAACTTTGAAAACGACCCAGTGTTTTGTTCATTAAATAATTTAGTTTTTTATACTTCATAGTATGAGTACAGCTTATCTTCATTAGAACTTATCTGAAAATAAAACCCAACTACGATAATTTAAACAAAAATTTAACTGAAAACCTCTATTGATGGTTGGCTGTTTAAGTACTTGTTTATCTGATTTCCATTAATACATTCCAGTGGTACAGCGTGCTTGCTCTGTACGTGTATATTCGCTGGCCCTTTAAGAACTACCGCTAGTCCCACCACAATCTACCTCACATGCTTTTGAGTGGCGAATTTAACATGGTGATGTCATTGGAGGTGACAATTGACCCCTCCCTACATAACCACTACCTACCAAAAGGGTTAGCTTATATCTACAAAACGTAATAGCAAAAAGCAAGTGATTTTGTCGTTGTTTCGGTAACGGGAACTTTTTCGCCTGTCATAAGTGGCGATTGCTTCTTTTAATACCACTGGGATATATATTAAGTCGAATTTATGTATACGGTGGCAGTAATGCTACAATAATCCAAAAACCACAGAAACAACAGGTGTTTTTTTCCATTGCATTGCTAGTGAGTACGGCCCGAAATGTCCACTAGTTATAAATAAAACATTATAAAACCAAAACAAATTAATTCGAACTGTCAAAGTCAGCAGGCTTTTCGCTGCCAGTTCTAGTGAATTCGCCCTGATAATATTTTTGTAGTATGTTATACGACTGAATTTTAAGTGTCCTTGCATTTGAAATTTTTTTTTATTGCAAAATAAAGTCTGAAGTAAAATTTGAATTTTTCTTAAAGTTAAGCGCATTTTCAAATTGTCCAGTTATTTTTTTCAAAATCCAGGTGAATTTTTTCTATTGTCCAGTTATTTGACTTTTGGTATCTGGCAACCCTAAGTACACGGAATGTTAAAAGCTACATGCGCATGTGGTTCTGACGTAATTTTGTCGTCATCACACAACACGAACTTGCTATTGTGGCTTTGTAGTGTCGTCAAAATTACGTCAGAACCACATGCGCATGTGTCTTTTTACATACCGTGTACTATAGGCTTAAGAATGTTGTTTTAAAGTTTTTTTTTGTACACAAAGTCTAAAAACAGTCTATATAAAAACTCATAATATGAAATATAAAAACTCATTCAATATACATATGTACACATTTATTTGCAGAATTTCGATAGCATAAGTAACATAAAGGATGGAGATGAAGTTTACTACGGAGGATCGGTTTCTTTGGCGGATCACTGCCCCTATATACAAGAATTTACTTGGCGCAATAATAATATCACCATACGGGGTTCACATTGTCATTTTGTAGAAAATAATCCCAGTAAGTAAGCCAAAAAAATCATTAAGAAATTCCAATTTTAATAAACTTTAAATTAACAGAAGCAGCTAAAAACTATGCTTTAGAAAGTTATGGCCAGGGTTCAAAATGTTTTGATCATGGTGAATCCATGTGGGAAGAACGAACTTGTCATCACACACGCGAATGGCAACATTGGGGTTCGGGTTGCTACAAATACAATTGCAGTGATGGCCATTTGCACATACAAGTTGCAAACTATACCTACACTTGTCATTTCCCCGGACAAAGACTTTCAATAAGCATTTCAGCCAATGGATGGTTACACCGTGGCGCCCTTATTTGTCCTCCTTGTGAAGAATTGTGTGGTGAATACTTTGGAGCCCGGGATGAACAATGCCGTTTAAGAGCAGAGGCACCACCGTTAAATAAATATCCCCAAGATCATTTACGCTGTGGCGCTTGCGGTATACAGGCGACACTCCATAAATATTTGCCATTCACTCCTACTGTGTTAAGTCTGCTCATCCCTCATGGAATTTTATATGCAATAAGACAACGATAGGTGAAGATACAATATATACGGTATACTTATGTATAGACATACATAAATAGGAATAGAAATTGTACATAGATTTTAGCCTAAAAAACTTGTTAAACATTTTACTATTATATTTTTGACTACTTTTATTTTTGACGGGGAAAAAATGATGATAATATTTTAAACTGTGCTGTGGTTCTCAACCTATTTTACATGCGGCATTTTTTGCTGCATGAGTTAAAAACTTTTGGGATTTATTAAGATAAAAACACAAAACGAAGAAAGATAACTTTTAAGCGGCGTACACATTCTTCTGTGAAGGTATGAATTTAACATTGACAAAAGTATTCATATTTTGTAGGCGCATTTAAATAAGCTCAATAATTTGAATATTAAATTAAATAATTGTTCATTTTGCGTATACTCTTGTCTATTTTTTTAATAATATAAATAAAACTTAAGTTGTTTAAGTATTTTACTCTACTACAACAAAATCTCAATAAATCAAATAATGGAATCTGCCAATACAATTCCAAACAATATTATACTGTATTAAGCATTACAATTTTATTAAGAGATTTTACATTTTGCTGTTACATATTTACATTCCTTATGTTTTTATTTGCATTAAAAGAATTTTAAATATTTAAATTAATAATTTCGTCCTCTTTATAGTGATTGATCTATATTTAATTTTATATGCAATTTTATTTTATAAAACAAATAATATTTATGTGTATTTTATGATGTATTTAATAGAAAATGTGTATGGATATTTATATACAAATTATTACATTGAAAGAATTATAAAAAAACGAATTATAGTTAAACTAAAAAAAAAAAAAATAGAAGAAATTAAATAAATGAAGAAATATGCATTTAAATGGAAAAACACGTGTTCGAGCAATAATTAACTCCTCAACAGCAATTATATATACATAAATACATATGTACATACATACATATATAAATAAACGAAATCAAAAATGGAAATATTAATTAACAAAAAGGGTTATATGTAGGTAATAATCAAAAATTTTGCAGATGCAAGAAAAAGCAATTAAACCTAATTATAAATTAAAAACCTTAAGAAATTTTTACCCTTTTCTCATTTCAACAATTGAATTTTATTAGGAAAAATATAAATTGACTCTTATTCGGCCTTTACAAAATATCACCCTTATTGTGTTTGGCGTATTTAAAATACGCCTACGACTGTTTCGTAATAGATTAAAGAGAACGTGAACTTAGGCCCCTATTACGGTTTGAGAGAGTTGAGTTGTAATTTCTTAATTTTTGTATTATGGTTTACAACTTTGCTAAATTACTGTAAACAAAAACATAACAAAAATTACAACTGATCACAACCAGTTGTATTGATTACAACTCAACTGAGTGGAGTTGTAAACCGTAATTGGGGCCTTAATTCCTTTAATCTGTTAATTATTTAATCCAATATCTGTGCACTCCGTTCAGGGTTTTTTCTTGAATTTTTAACAAAAATTAACAATTTTTAACAAATTTAACAAGTTGAACAAATTTAACAAGTTGAACAAATTTAACAAAATTTCATATAACAATTTTCAATTAAATACAAAAAAGGTTTTCCAATTTAAACCTAATCTATTACAGTATAAATAAATGTTTAACTTCCATTTCTATTTTTACTAGGATCACGCGGTGACCGAAATTCGACCACTTTCGAGAGAACCTGTGTGTTATTCAATAAAAACGTACACATTTTTAGAGAACGGCAAAATGCACTAATCACCCTCTTTGTACGTGTGTCTTCAAGATAAATTAAAACGGGTTTCTAACACTTTAATTCCAAAAATTTAGAAAAAAAAATATATTGTGGATATCCCCGTATTTAATTTATAAAATTTTCAGGAAATGTTATCAAAGTAAAAAAAGAAACACAGATTTTCGTTTTTAAGTTTTCTGATTTTTATTTTCTTCAACAACGTTTTTGCGCGACTTTATTATTCAAAATGTCTTACGGTAACCCTGTCCTAACACATGTATAAACGTGTTTGCAAATGCCAAATTAAAAAATATCCCTGCAAATAATAGGACCAGTCCAAACACGCGTGTAGAGAGTAGCCCACAAGGGACTAGGACTAGTCCAAAAGTAACCCAAACGTATGGAAAAAACATGGTCTATTTAACATTACGATGTCCTAGGGCAGGACCATATAACCCATCTTTGGACTACAACGGAGTATTTTTAAAACTACTCCATTGTATACACAAGAGGGATAGTTTTAACTTCGTTTAAAAACGAAAACATGTCGTTAAAAAAGAAGACATGTCGTCTCACTACAAACACTTTTTAACAATGACATGGTCCATGCTTGCATTACATCGGACCAGTCCATGGAGTAGTCCATTTAATCAAATTGGATCAGGTGGTCCAATAATATTTGCAGGGAATACTCAGTTGAGATCAGGGTTGCCGTCTGAAAAATTATTACCCAACCAAAATTGTCTGCAAACCCTACCAAAATCCTTTGAAACCGACCAAACTTTTGAAACATTTAAATACAAGTATGTATGTACAGTGGCTCAAACGTATAATTGGACACTAGGTATGCAATTATTCAAATGCCAATTTTTTCACTTCAATGACAATAATTCTAAAAAACTTTGATACAGAGTTATAGATTATTAAAAACCCTTTAAAACAATGTATAATACTTAACATGTT
Source organism: Pollenia labialis (assembly GCA_949318255.1). Classification (NCBI taxonomy): domain Eukaryota; kingdom Metazoa; phylum Arthropoda; class Insecta; order Diptera; family Polleniidae; genus Pollenia; species Pollenia labialis. Next base: position 201,613,477 of record OX439139.1, on the reverse strand, counting down.
TTATTCAAAAACATTTTTAAAAATAAGAAAGAAAACAAAACCAACAAATTTCATGTCAAACGTATAATGGGACAGTCTATAGTTTTAGTACTTGGAAGCAAAACCTTTTGCTTTTATCACTGCTTCCAACCGCCTGGGTATCGACTGCACGAGATTGGCGCAAAATTCCGGAGATATGTTGTTCCACTCACTCCTTATTCCCTGCTTCAACTGCTCCAATGTGTTGAAAGTGGACTTATAGAGCTTACGGGCAAGTTCTTCCCAAACATGCTCAATAATGTTGAGATCTGGGGACTGTGCCGGTGTTTGCAGTAATTTTGGACAATTATGTATGAGCCACATTTTTGCAACATGTGAAGTATGCTTCGGATCGTTGTCCTGATAGAAAGCAAATGTGTCCAATATGTTCAATTTATCGGCACTTTGCTTCACATTTTGTTTTAAAATATCCAAATATTGGAATCGATTCATTTTACCCTCTATAAAATGAATGTTCCCTACTCCTGCACTGGAAACACAACCCCACACCATCACCGACCCTCCCCCATGCTTGACCGTAGCACGAGTGTTAGTAGGCAAAAACTCAGTATTTGGCTTACGCCAAACGTATTGTTTTCCATCTGAGCCATGCAGGTTAAATTTACTCTCATCAGTAAAGAGTACCTATAAAATAATTAACAAGGTTAAAAATAATTAAATTAAGCAAGTTTTTGTAAAATTACCGTTCTCCAAAAGTCAGAATCTTTTAACAAGTACTCCTTACAAAATTTCACCCGTGCAATTTTATTTTTTTTACTTATATAGGGTTTTTTTCTGACTATTCGCCCATGGAAATCATTTTTTCTTAACACGTTCCGAATGGTCTCGGCACAAACGTCTTTTTTCAAATCCGTTTGCACCATATTCTTTAATTCATTCGCCGTTGTGAATGGTTTTGTTTTTATTTCCATCAAAATCCGCCGCTCGTCATGATCATTTAATTTTTTTCCTTGACCAACACGACTTTTATTTTCGACTTGAAACTTTTGTTTATACCTTGTAATGATAGCATGAACTGTAGACGGGCGTCGGTCAACAATTTTACCGATTTCACGCACTGATTTACCCTCTCCGTGTAGTCTTATAACTAAGTGCCGTGTTTCCAAAGTTGTTTGTTTTTTTCTTTGATCCATTGCAAATTTGATATGCACTGTTAATACTACACTTGCATAATGATTCATCATTTGCATTAGAATAAACAAGAACCAATTCAGCAGAAAAAATAACGGTCCAAAAAACCGTTTTACAACAATAACTCGTTATCTAAATTAGGTGTCCCATTATACGTTTGACATGAAATTTGTTGGTTTTGTTTTCTTTCTTATTTTTAAAAATGTTTTTGAATAAAACATGTTAAGTATTATACATTGTTTTAAAGGTTTTTTAATAATCTATAACTCTGTATCGAAGTTTTTTAAAATTATTCTCATTACAGTAAAAAAATCAGTTTTTGAATAGTCGCATACATAGTGTCCAATTATACGTTTGAGCCACTGTATATCGTCATAAAAAATGCAAAAGGGGCTATCATCCTTTTCAAATAATTTTTTAGGAGCGATGAAAAAACTTCAAATTTTACCTCAAATAACCTTAAAATGTTTTGCATTGTTAAGTAGGATTAAGCTTATCAACAATACCAGTCACGGCGTCAGGGCCGTTGGTAGCTAATCCGAATCAAATTTTTAAAGGAATATAGTTTCATCAACAATTAAACAAAATTTTGTTTGGTAAAAAAGCTAATATATATTTGCACTTGGCTGCTTTGCGACCAGTGTTCCAAATTTGTTAAAATGAATATATGTTGTACATTTTCTAAAACCGACCAAAATTAGACTTGGCCTACCATCCGACCAAACCAAAATTATCCGACCAAATTTGGTCGTAAAAGACCAAGTTCGGCATCCCTGGTTGAGATATTAACTAGTGTTTTGTTTTTGTTTTTTTATGGTTTAAGTGAGTTTCGTTAACCTTCGTGTTGTGTGTGTGTGAAATTCACGAATAGTGCTCGGCCCCTGGGGGCATAGCGCACATTGGTTGAAGTTCATATAACGAGCGGCTAAAAATAGAAAAAGTTGTCGAAGGACAATGAAACTTGCCACATAGTTATTTTTTGTTTGAATCAAGAAAAAATGGAAAAATCAAAATGATCCGCCCACTTTAATGCCCACCTCCCATACATCTTGTTTTGAAAAAGTGGCATAACTCCCTTGATTTTGATTGTATCAACTCAATTTTCACTAAAAATAAATATTATAATTGTAGAATGGGCTCCTGAAAATATATACCTTATCCGCCCACTTTTACGCCCACCTTCCATACAACTTGTTTTGAAAAAGTGGCATAACTCCCTTGATTTTGATTGTATCAACTCAATTTTCACTAAAAATAAATATTATAATTGTAGAATGGGCTCCTGAAAATATATACTTGATCCGCCCACTTTTACGCCCACCTCCCACAGAAAAAACAAATAGAAAAACATGAATATGAATTTTAAGCATAGTCTTAATAATTTTTTGACATCATTATCGTACTCCAATTTTTTGATTTGCAGCTTTGAGCGAAATGTGTTTATAAATGGGTCTGAAGACAATAAAAGATTATGCATTACTTTATCACTTTATAGTTTTTACTGTTGTTTTTGAAAAAGTGCAAATATGTGCAGCTGATTTTTTTTTTACTTTTAGCTGAGACTTCAAGCTGTAATTTGACATCATTCGTTAAACAGCGCTCCACAGCGCTAAAAAGATACAGCCTATTGAAGTTGATGAGCATTGAAATTTTGATGTTGTTTATATTTTGTTCTACAAAATTTTTTATATGGCACTTTTTCCAACTTTTTTTAATGCAGATCTCATCTTTGACAATTGTCATTTACGAAAATATACAACAAAGTTAAATGATAAGTTTACTGTGATTGTACCAAAAGATTGAATATACAGTAAATTTGCATGCCACTTTAAACAAGCGAACATATTAAACTTTGAGCGTGTCTATCCAAACAAATAATACATATATCAGCCTAATATTACGGAATCATAATATTCAGATATCTGCCAACAAAATACCAAAAAAATTATCCAAATCGGCGAACATGAAAAAAATGAATTTTGGCCACTCTTCAACCAATGTGTAGCGTGATGATCGTTGTTTTAAACCCATTAATACTTAAAAAATTTATCTGGTGCATATATGTATACACAAAAATACCTTAATAACGATATCTGTTTCATTAAAAATCGGTGGACGATAAGATACTTAAAAATCAATCACAAATTGTTCCCGTATTTATATATCGTCGTTGCTCCAACAAAATCAGCTATGTGCAAAATTTTGAAATTTTTTTTATAACACTCTTTGAAGCCTTTGTTAATGATACATCTACCCACCAAACCGTTTAATCATATCTTAACTGGTTCAGAAGTTAACAAAAGTAGCTACATATGTGTTACCCTTATACAGAGTGAGCCAACTACGTTTGTGTTCAATGTGAAAGCGGATTGTGTCAATGTTTTTAAACAACTCCGTTGTCAGTTTGTTACCATTTGTTGTCATTATGACAACAAATTGCCAATATATTATCACCATAATGGTGCCATTCCGACAACATGTTGTTTTCATTTTTGATAACACACCGTTAATATATTGACAACATTCGGTTGTCATTTCGATAACACATTGGTCATATTGTAGTACTTAATAACCCATTCTGAACCCAAGTAATAAAATGGTATGATGTAAATTTATTAATTTATTTCACATTTTTTAAATAAAATACTTTTTGAAAAAATAAATTAAAAATTCACACGTTTAATATTAAATAAAGTTTACAAATAATGCAGGTACTTCATTGTTAGAAACATTAAGTATATATTATATTTAATATATAAGTGCATACATACATATGTATATAAACAATCAGAATTAAAGAAAATCAAAAAAATTTTTTTTTATTTTATAAAATTTTAAATAATAATTTAAATTTTTAATTTTAAATAAAATATACATGTGTTGCTCGCGGAAGGAAGATTATAAGGCTATATGGTTATATATTTCTATTAACAGTAATAAAATACATTTAAAAATAAATAAATATATGTATGTATTTTGTTTTTGTAAATATAAATTTATAACCTTATAACATGATGAGCAGCCTTCCGTGAACAACCCTACAATAAATATTTTTAAAAATTAAAGGCACTTCATTGTTAAATATGTATATGTATGTCTTAATATAAAATTTTTGAAAAAAAGAAATTTAAATGTAATTTTTATATATAATAAATTCCTGTTCCTGTACACGTAGAAAAAAAATATGGTTGGAGGTAACCATATTATAAGAGCAACATACTATGGTTGGATTTTAACAATTTTTATGTTTGCAGTTTACCATGTTATGTTTAACTATGACCATGGTATAGTTAAAATCAACAAAAATGTTCCGGAAATCAACCATAATATGGTCATAATTAACCATATTTTGGTTAATATCAACCATAATAATGATCAAAACTAACAATATTATGTTTAAAGTTTACCATAATATGGTCAAAATTTCCCTAAATTTTGACAAAAGTATCCATATTATGGTCAGAATTAACAATAATATGGTCAATGTTAATCATATTATGGTTACTTATTTCATCAATTTTTTTTATTTGTTTCTAGTGTCAAATTATAAATTTATTTAATTTTTTATTCCTGATAGGTGTTATGTTCCACTTTTACAAAAAATCCCCTTTTCATTCATATTACAACCTGTGACGACCTTCATTACCATTTTTTCTTTTCTACTATTTTATTCTACGGAAATTCATGTGTTTTAATCAATAATTAAAATAAAATGAATGAGAATTTTAAGCAAACCAAGTAAAATGCAAACGACCAGAATGTTGTTGCTTTTTAAACATATTATTTAAAATTTAAAGTTAAACATACAATGTTTTAAAATATTATAATTTCAAACATATTATTGTTATTTAAAATTAACCATAACATAGTCGGAAGCAACCATAATATGGTTATAGCTTTTAGATTTCACCATAATGGCTTTATGTCTCAATGCAAACGGACATAAAGCCATAATTTTGATATGGCCTTAAGTCTCATATCAATTTTAGTGGAATGGGACATAAAGCCATTATGGTTTTTTGTCCCATTTGATGTTTTGCGTGACAAATTGCTTTATTTCCATGGATTCTTTATACTCTATGGTATTACAAAGACCGGGTTCGCTAACTAAAGTTTGTCTGCACAGCCGGCCTTCGGCCGTGCGCAAGGATTTTCTTCATTCTAGTAAAACAAACACCGGCTTCGCTAACTAAAGCTAACCCGAACATATGTTGTGCAGCCTCCTTCATTTTTGAAATAACGGTATATCACGAAAACCAGAGCTAACCTAAAAAAAAACGGCTAGCACCACTGGATTCAGCGTACCTGAATAAGGTTAAAAATCTTTCGTTCGTATGATACTAAAATATTAATTAGCAGACACTTTAATCTATCTATACAATATATAATTTCTTAGTATTTGCGGATGTTTGTATGTATGTCCTATTATTTCCGCAACTTTCTGAAGCCATCGGATGACATATGAAGCTGAAATTTGGCATACTTAAAGTACTTTCTCTGCGGAAGATCGTAACGAAGCCAGATTTTTGATTTTCTGTCTTTGGGACCGGCTTTTCAACTAGTATCTAATTGAATAGATGTTTTTTTCATCATATGGGGAACTTTGGTCCCCACTTGGCACGACTAGGCACCGTCGGATCGAGCTGAAAAATTAGGACATGATTTCTTACACCAAACCTCATATTTTAAGTAGCGCAAACAATTAAATTTAAAAAAAAAAAAATTGCGACCAGTCTAATGTGTATATATGTATGTAATATTAGAACAATTAAAAAATATATATGTGATTTAGTACAATTTTTATCTAATTAAGTACAGTTTTGAGAATGTAATTTATCATCCCTGCTTCAGTTGCTTTTCACTTGATTTCTTATGTGCTTGAACTAAGTGTATTGAACTAAATGAATTGAACTAAGTGAACTGACTAAAAAATACTGACTGACCAGCGCTGCCAGAAGTAAGATTTTACCTTATTTTTTAAGATTTTTTAACCGGAAATAGATTTTAAGATTTTTTCCCAAAAACAAGACTTTTTGTTTTGTCAAGACGAAGGTTAGGTTCAATTAAAAAAACCTTCTTTGTTCCCATTTAAACATTTTTAAACTAAATAGTACAATTTAGTACACCAATACCCCGGTTTGCGTCGTTAATTGGGACCGGAGAAACGCGACGCAAACCGAAGCACGATTTTCCATACATTTGTATTGATTTTCATTTAATTGGTTCCAAGATTAATAATCTTAGCAGAAAAATTAGATTTTTCAATAAAAAATGCTGTTTTTTTTTTGAAAACAGTTTTAATTAAAATAAAAATATAACAATTCACGAGAAAAACATAACAAAAACATTAAAATATTAAGATTAAAATAAAAATTCATAGTATAAAAGCAAGTCTATATCGATTTGCTATTTTTTCTATTCTGAGCTTGAGTCAATTAAATCGATTGCCGTTTCTTCGGTTAGGTTTGTCAGTCTTGGTGATTTTTGTATGAAGTTATCTAAAGTTTATTGGATTGTAACGGCTTTTTTTCCAAATAAATTTCTTTATAACAATTGATTGAGTCGGTCAATTACTTTTAAACTGCGATCTTCGTCTGGATCAAAAATATCCATTGCTTGCGATAACAACTGCATCGCTTCAGAAATTTTAGCAGCAGTAAGCTTTTTTTATTCTGCTTCGACCTCAAACGGAAGTGTTCCATCGTCCAACTCATTGTTACTCTGAATTGCTATCAAACTTTCGTTATTAACCTGTACATACATATTTGCATTAGCCCCTTTTCTGTTTAAGCTTTGTATAAACATTTTCATATTAACGACGCAAATCGAAGCATTAACGACGCAACTTCGAAGAAATTTGAAAACGACGCAACTTCGAAACGACGCAAACCGGGGTATTGGTGTATAAGAAATTAAATTGTTTGTAATGTTTTTTTTTGTTTATTTTATGTATTAAATAAAATATGAATTGTTTTTATTATTAAAATATAAATAAGATTTTTCCTTCAAAAATAAGATATTTTTTTGGTGAAATTAAGATTTTTTGCTGAAAATTTCTGGCAGCCCTTAGACTGACGCAAAATACCCAATTGACTAAAAGTGAACTACTGAACTAGATGAACGAACTAGTTCACTTTTTTTAAATTAACTCTAATGACAAGTCACCTAAATGAATTATTAAGCCCAAGCCCATTGCGAATACAAAAGATGTTTGTAGAATGACTTGTATACGCTGTTAATAATGACAACAGGGCGGTACCTATTTGACAACAGGGTGTTATCAATTTGACAACAATGGCATGTTTTTTATCTAACGGCCCAATTTGACAACATTTTGTTGAAAATTTAACAAATGTTTTCGAAATATTGACAACACTTTGTTATCAATTTATTACCATTGGTTGACAGTTTTTTACAGCTATGTGTAAAAATTCACTTAACTGTTTTTCATAACATATAGATTTTAACTAGTATTTCAGTTATTTTATGTCAAAAAAGGGTGCCCCGGTAGGATTTGTAATTCAAAATAAATTAATAATATATCAACAATCTATCAATCAAGCCGTTTGTGTTCGTTCGCTTCTTTAGCATCCCATGTGGAAAAACCCAAAAATAATAAAAAACTATTTTTCGATATTCTTCACTTACAACACCACATAACAAACTTCAATCAGTTGTTTTTTTTTTGCGGAGAGAACCATATGGTTGTGGCTTCTAGATGGATAACTACTTTAACCATAGTATGGCTGTCAGAGACTTTATTACGCTTAATATTCCACAATTAGAAAATGTTAATAGTAGGATCAAAATATAGAAGTCTGCAATCACTCAAGAAAATATATGCCTCAAATTTGCAAATCAACTGTGGTTTACTTCTTAACTTCAATGCCTTGGAAACACAATTTTCGTATAACGCTTTAGTAGCTCTTTTAGTAAGCTTACGCTCGTGAATAAGTTGTCAAAGAATGATTGCAGTAAAAATAAATGATGTCTTAAATTTTAAAGTCATCTGAAAGATACAATAGGGGTGTATCAAAGGGGCTGCAAAAATTATTTTGCTAAGCCCTGAAATTGGACTGGTCATAATTTTCATCATAATTGGGCGAGGCATTCTCCCTTAGTCCCTATTCATTCATTTATATGTTCGATTTATCGGATTCAACATATTTGTCTAATCTAGTTAGAATTATATCTATTTCTGCAGGTATTTCAACATTTTTCTTAAGTTGCAATTCTTTAAAGTCCTTAAACTATTATATTATTCTTTCTTTACCTTTCCAAATAATAATTTTAACACAGATATTGCTTAAAATATGCAAAGTTTTAATAAAAATATTTATTCTTTCTTTTAACCAAAACAGCTATGTGCAAAAAAATTTAAAATTATTATTAAAAATGTTCCAACAAAATGAGCTATGTGTTGTTTTTCGAAAAAATGTGTTATAGCAATAAGTCGAGTTTTATTCCACGAAATACTTAAAGCAATGTTAACATTTGTTCAATTAAATGTTCCACTTTAAAAATATATGCTAAGGTAACTACATAAAACGGTTTTTTTGCTCTCCTGAAAAACCAGGAAAAAACACATAGCTGATTTTGTCGGAGCAACGACGATATAAAGAAGATAAATTATATCCCAGCTAGAATTTTTTTAAATTTTTATTCATATTCGAAACTTTTTAGACTCTCCAGCACGATTTAAATACCAGAATAGGCGCTCATTTTCTGATCATAAATGATACTTCTTTCGGTAGAAAATGGTACCCTACCCGCGGCTCTTCTTGAATAGTCTATGAAAAATTGACAGTCCACATGACAAACACACATATGGGGGATTCACAAGGTGTACTATGAAGTCATATCGTCATAATGTCCTAAATAATATTTTACAATTGTTTAAAACAAATATTGCTGTGTTTTAAACAAAATAAAAATTATAATGCTGTGTTCAGTGCTTCGTCATAACTGTACCGTAGAAATCTAATTTATAAGCGGTTTCCCACAGCAATCTTATATATTTCTTGTAATTATTTTAAGACATATGCCTTTACAACTTTATGACTAACTTGTGAATACCCCAATAAGGTGAACATAGCTTTAAAATGGCTTCTGGATGTTATTGGTACATTTATTAGGAAAAATGGTAGAAGAACATTCCGGAAAAAAATTCATTTATAATTGGGTTGGTAATTTCCTCAAATTACAGCAGACATTTGCTGCTTTCTGCGCAGATTATTTTCTGAAATTTTATATAATTTTAAAAGAAAATAAAATCGGCTTTTGCAATTGATAAATCAGGTTTTCATCACAATTAAAGAAAATGTTTTGTAAAGAAAGTGTCAGAATCATATTCAACACTTGAAATTTTTTTTAAATCAGTGTAGACTATCAATGTTATGTTTGTAAACTTTTAAAGTGTTTTTTAATAAATATACTTATGGGTCGATTACGGATGGCAACACAACTTCAGTTGCGCTGTCAAAAAGCAACGCAACTGACATTTAAATTAGTATTAGGTACGGCAACATTGTTTAGTTGCCAAAAAGTTATCAATAGTGCTATTTTGACACAGTTTGGCGCTTCTAAAAATAAATACATATAACAAATTTAAAAAAACGAACAAAAAAGTGATTCAAAGTGTATAAAAAGGTAAATAAAATTCAAAATATATTTAGTTCTGTGCATACCATTTTCTTTCTATTAAAAATGAATGTGTAATTTCAAACGAAACCATTTAGCCGTATTTTCGAAAATAAGAAAAGCAAGCTGAACCATTTTTAGACGGTTGATTTGCAGACCAGCACAAAACCACCTGCATGATTTTAAAACCGTGTATTTGAAATCACCGCAGACTTTGGTTTCCAATCTCCATTCCTGGAATTTTTAAAAACCAGCAGGGGTCCTAATCACCGCATTCGATACTATCGTATCGAATAAAATATTGAATTTTTTTGCATACGATAGACACTGGCGTATCGAATGAAAACTCGATAAATGTAATGTCGAGTTACTAGATGTCGAATGCTATTATTTCCAATTCAATACATTTCATTCGATATCGAGTTTCAAGATACCAAAATAAATAATTTCGACGAATTTTGCTCGATATCGTATGCGGTGATTAGACCCCAGTACTGTGCTCATGTTCTGTAACTCTCGCGTCGAGAAACTTTTCGAATGATATGTGTGAAACACTGATGGGATTTGTGGTACAATTGTACCAAATTGGTATACTGGTACAATTCATCATTTTATGGTACAATTAAAGGAGTTTACTCATTAATTTCAGGTGAATTAACTCACTTTTTTCAACAATAAACCTTGTAATAACATACATATCTCCAGCCTTGGTCAGAACTACCAAATATTGCATTATTAATTTGTGTTAATGATGTTATCCTAACATATTAAGTACATACATACATAAGTATATCCCTGTAGGAAGCCTGGGATCAAGTGTCTCCAAATCACCAGTTTGTGGATTGTTTTCGTGACACTTTATACACTTTTGTCTGCCTTTGACAAAAAAGAGAAATATTAAGCTTCTTTATTTTGTATACCCACACCACAATAGTGGAGATGGTATAATGCACTTGTGCTGTTGTGTAACACTAAAAAATATTGGTCCTAGACCCACCTTTTTGTATACCGATTGACTCAATATCACTTTCTTGGTCGATTAAAAGATGTCCCTCAGTCTGGGTGGCTGTCATGAAACTTTGTACATTTGTTTTTAATTCATAAGGACGAAGCATACTACAAATGGTGAGATTCGGTTCATAATTTCAAATAGCCCCAAACAAACTTCTTTCCGGGATATTTTAAGGCCAATCTTACTTTATTTCAATCTCAATCATCGAACCAAATTTTATTGGAATCGGTCCATATTTGACTTCTCCCGGAAAAAAATTTTAATGCCACACCTTCCTTATAAATTTTGACATACAAATTGCCTACGGCAGCTACTATGTTACGAAAAATGATGTGCTGGTAGGTCTAAACTAACTTAAGGACAAACAAGTCTGGTATATGTAGATGAAGATTTTATTCTGACGGGTTCATGACTGCCCATGAGTTCGGCTTGACCGGCTTTACTTTTTCACTTATTTTGGTTTTATTTTTTTTGAATTAAAATGTGTTATGAATTACTATGTATGCTCTTTTATATTACGAAAGTTTGGTACAATTAATGTCAATTTATTACAGTTTTGCCATTGAGACGGTACAATTTAAGAATTGGCAGATCCCAACAGTGGTGTGAAATGAAACAAAAATGCCATAACATGAAACAAACATCTGTTTTTCTCACTAAACTGTGTCTGTAACTTTTTTTTGGCGAGTACTAGGTGTGACGGAAAAAAATTACTCGCCAATTTACAGAAAAAGTGCGTCTTTAACATGGTTGTAAGAAAAGTTCCGGCTCTGAACTGTCAAATAAACTTACTTTTGGGGCTAGTCTCTTACCTAGCCTTTTAATATTAATTTTCAAAAATCGAAATTGAAACGCGGAAGGTTTCTACTTTTAATTAATAAAACAAATTTATTTAGGCTTCTTGCCTGGTTGAAGTTAAAGATTATACTTAAAAATAAAATAACAAAAAGGTTTGTAGTAAGCCAACAAACTCAAAGCAGAGTGTATACGTATGTATATACACATGTATATGTTTAACAAAATAAAGGAAATTTAAGAGAATTGGCAAATTCCTAACGAGTGCTCTACACTCAGAGAAAAAATATTCAAATTTAATAAAAATTAAAAATTAAATAAAATCAAAATCTAAACCAAATTCAAACTTAAAATTCAATAAATATAAATAATAAAATTTTAAATGAAAAAAAATAATAAAAAGAAAACAAAGAAAATTGAAAATTAAAGAAAATTAGAAAATTAACTAAAAAATTACTGAAGTCGCTTCAACATGCTCCCCCCGAAGAGTGGCAAAAGCATCCCCTTTAGGTCTGGCTGCATTGTTGAATTCAAGAGCACCTTTTTACAGGCCCTAGGGAGGCTTGCATGGAGGTACTGTAGGGTTCTTCAAGATGAAGTTTCTTGGCCACGGCTGCCAATTGGGTGTCATCAATTTAAGAGATTGTGGCTTGCAGTGTTACCACCGCGCTTGTTGGCCAGAGCTCTAGCTAACACGGGTCCCACGCGCTGAGGTTCAGCGAGGACATCTTTTGACTTGCTGGTGTAGCCGAGTGTGGTGAAAAAAACCTTGCACATCCGCTGGTTGAGGTACCCTGGTCTTGAACGTGATTGTAGGCCAGGCAATTCAGGCAGTATTGCAGAGGGTGGTTGAGTTGGCAAATATGGCATCGTGGTCGCTTTTTCATCTGTATTTGTAGCAAAAGAAAAGAAAGAAGTATATACAGTGTTAAAAAATACCTAATGCGACCGAGTTTTCTAATTTTGTTAAGGAATTTGGTAGACTATTTGGTAGGTTCTGGTGGGAGTTTAGTCATGTTATTGTCTGTCGGTAGCAAACATAGTTTTACCACTGTGCGTTAAATTATGCCCTTTTTGGTGACTACTTCAGCAACTCGTACTTTGCTGTCTCGACCATAGATTACGTTATTAACGCGACCTAGGAGCCACTCGGTAGGTGGGAGTAAGTCCTCTTTGACTATAACAATATCGTCTGGTTTTAAGTTGCCGCGTTCTTTCTGCCACTTAAAACGGCGTTGAAGCTCGGTTATATATTCAGACTTCCACCGTCGAGCAAAAATATGTTGCAGCGCTTTTAATCTTTCCCAGCGTTTAAGAAAAGGTACTTCTTCGAGCGGAGGTTCAGCAGGTGCTTCTGGTAGTGCTGTAATTGGAGCCCCTCTAAGTAAGTGTCCTGGGGTCAGTGGTAACACTTCACCCGGGTTTTCGGTAAGAGGCGATAGAGGACGCGAATTTAAAATAGCTTCGATACGGACTAGAAGCGTGCTGAATTCTTCGAACGTGAACGATAGGTTGCTGGTAACTTTCTTCAGGTGAGACTTCATGCTCTTGACTGCGGCCTCCCAGAGGCCACCCATATGAGGTGCATATGGCGGTATAAAAGACCAGGTAACGCCTAAGGTGGAGTACTTTTCGATTACAGTCTTTTTAAGCGATTTCAAGAGTTCGTGGTGGCCTTTAAGAAGAGCATAGCTTGCACCGACGAAATTTCGACCGTTGTCGGAAAATATGGTCTTGGGGAGTCCTCTGCGCCCAGTAAAGCGGTGAAAGCAGGCTAGAAAGGCATCGGTTGAGAGGTCTGAACATACTTCTAAATGGACGGCTCGGGTAGAGAAGCAAACGAACACAGCAGCGTAACCCTTCAGAATCTTTGCGTTTCTCAACGTAGAAGATTTAATATTAAACGGACCAGCGAAATCGACTCCGGTATATGTGAAGGGCAGGGAAAAGTTCACACGTTCTGGGGGAAGTGCGGCCATGATTTGGTGCTGGACCTTATGCTTGTAAATCGTACAGGCCTTGCATTCTCTAATGCATTTTCGGACAAGATTCTTTAATCTGGGGATATAAAAGCCTTGGCGAATCGCACGTAGCATTATATGGTGCTCAGAGTGGAGCATAATGCGATTTGTGAAATTAACTAGAAGCCTCGCGAAATGAGACCCTTCTGGCACAATAACTGGATGACGTTCCTCGAAGCATAAACCTGAATTAATAAGCCCGCCGCCAACTTGTAAAAGGCCGTCCTTATCAATAAAAGGATTCAAGTTAAGCAGTCTGCTTTTGCGGCTTAACGGTTTCTTTTCCTTATGACAATCGTATTCACGGTAAAAATATCTCTTTTGAGCGAGCGAGATGAGTCGAGTTTTCATTGAGCTTATTTCTTGAGCTGTAATAAACTTTTCGGTGGAAAATGGTTTCTTGAGAACTCGGTTGACAAATCTAAGTCGATAACAAAGAATTCGCAACGCCCTTGGAAAAGATGAAAATTCTTCAAGTATATCTGTGCAATTTACGTCAAGATGAAAGTTGATTATAGACTTCTTTGTCTCTAAGTCGACTGGGTCAAACGTACGAGGTACTGGCCACAATGGTGTGGGAAGTTGCAGCCAGGTGGGGCCATGCCACCAGAGTTGATTGTCTGCAAGCTCCTGCGGGGAGCAGCCTCGAGTGCCCATATCTGCAGGATTTTCTTCAGTCTTGACGTGTTTCCAGTGTTGAGTGCTGGCGATGCTGATGATCTGAGTCACACGATTTGCAACAAACGTTTTCAGCGTATACGGAGGTTTTTTCAACCAACCCAGTACAATGGACGAGTCTGTCCACAAAAAAAGTTCAAAGGGGAACTGACAATTCGTGACTACACTACGGATAAGTTTAGCCAACAATAAAGCTCCACAACGGAGTAACTTTTGTTTTTGCTACCAGCAAATGGCTATTTATTTGGCCTTCTGAGTATTCTGTTCGAATATACACTGAACCACAATAAGCCTTCTCTGAGGCATCACAGAAGCCATGTATTTGGATTTTATATCCTGGGGAGAAATCTACCCATCTAGGTATCTTAAGTGTCGAAATAAATGACAAGTTTTTTAAGAATAAATTCCATTTTACGAGTATGTGTGGAGGAACCCCTTCGTCCCAATCAGACTTTGCTTCCCATAATTCTTGCATCAAAGTCTTAGCAACAATAACGACTGGGCTGGAGTCATCCAACTTCAAGAAATCTTCGCCTAGAAGATCCTCCCGGGGCAAACTTTCGAGTAGAAACTGATGATTTGCTATCATCTTTTTAAGGGGAAATCCGCCAGATTTGAAAGCTGTAATAAGCTCCCCTTGCTTCTGCTTGGCCTCTTCAAGCGTGTGTCCCCCGGACAATATGTCATCAACATAGATCTCGTTCTTCAGAATAATAGATGCTTTGGGATACAGGTTTCTGCAATCAAGACCTAGCTCAAGTAGAGTCCTAATCGCCAAAAAGGGGGCGCAGTTTACGCCGAACGTAACAGTCTTAAGTTGAAATGAATTCACGTATCCCTCAGTGTTGTTGCGAAATAAAATTTGTTGATAAGGGCGATCTGCTTCATGCATAGAAATCTGCCTATACATCTTCTGGATGTCTCCAGTGAATACGTATTTATAATTTCGCCAACGTAAAACAAGCTGCATCAAATCCGTTTGAAGCGTTGGGCCCTGGTGTAGCACGTCATTTAGTGAAAACCCGCTTCCTGTTTTCTTTGATGCGTTAAATACCACTCGCACTTTTGTGGTTTTACTTTCGGGCTTGATTACCGCGTGGTGGGGTAGAAAAAATGAAGAGACTTTTTCTGCCTTGGGTTCAAAATGTACAACTGGTTCCATGTGATCCAAGTCCAGGTATTCTTGGAGAACTTAAGCGTACTGCGCCTTCAAATCTGGGGTCTTATCGAGCATTTTCTCCATTCTATGGTACTGCGCAAGAGCCATATTTCGGGAGGGGCCTAAAAAAATATCTTTCGGAAATTGTTCCTTGAACGGTAGTCGAACTACGTAACGTCCATCAGACTGTCGAATTGTGGTACGTTTAAAAGAATTTTCACAATAAATGTCACTTTAAGCTTGAAAATCGATTTTTTCCGCCTGTTCAATTTCCCAAAACTTTTTTAATTGTTCATGAAGGGCCAGATCGCTGCAAGGCGAGAAAAAAGTATTGAATGATTGAACCCTAGTTTCCGGTTCAGGGCCTAGCAAATACCAGCCAAAGTGGGACTCTCGGGCTTCAAGATTGTTTCCGATATTCATTTTTACGCCGCTTAAATTTATAAAAGGCAGGTAATCACTACCAATAATCATTTCAATTGCAGCAGGTTTGTAAAAATAGGGATCTGCTAGTTTCAACCCTTTTATATCTTTTACCGTTTGAATTGGGATCGGCCGTGAAGGCATAAAATGTGCCAATGTTGGTACCACAATCGCTCGGATTTTAATTTTAAAATCGGATACTCGAGATTTAACTGTGACATAGCACCTTGCCTTCGAACTACCTACCACCGTATCACCGAACCCTGATATTTCGCTATGATGGCGTTCTAGGGGGATCGCTAAATTTTGCTGAATTAATGCGCGAACAGTGAATTTTTCGCCTGAATGCTCACATGAACCAAAGCTGTAGGTAAAATTGTAGTACCACTGTGTTTAGACAGATTCACCTGAACTGACTCCATGCCATTTGCACCTGAAGTGGCAGATCGTCCCGATTGAGAACTGGATGGCCTTGTGTTGTTCTGAGTACCCGACCCTGATGGCCTTTCGTTGTCTCGAACTTGCTGATGAGATGACGCCCGTTGAATGGGACCCTTTTTCGCCTTATCTTCTTCAATATGCAACATGGTGTGATGCCTCTGATTGCATCTGTTGCAACTACTGGAGCTCTGACATTTCGTTTTGAAATGAGTGGGTGAAAAACAATTCGCACAAAATTTGTTCGTATAAACATATTTGATTCTATCATGGACGGACAAACCCTTAAAATATTTGCAGAATCGTAATGGATGATTCTGTTGGCATTTCTTGCAGCTAAATTTACCTTAATCAGTTTCAGCATCAGAATAGAAAACTTGAGATTTTGAGGTATTATTGTCTCGGCTGGGCGGTTTCCTCAAATTCGTAAAAGTTTCTAAAGTTTCAATTCTCTCAGACAGAAATTTGTTAAGTTGTTGCCAGGAAGGCAGTTCCTTATGGTTCGTCAGAGAATCTTCCCACGCACGCGAAGTTTCTTCTGGGAGCTTTGAAGTGCAAATGTGCATAAGAAAGGGGTCATTATCAGCCACCTCAACTTGAAACGAACTAATAATCGACAAACCATCGCTGACCGTATTTTGAAGTTGCCTTAAAAATTTTAAAGTTTCATTCTGAGGGGCCTGGATGCCATAAATTTTTCTAATTTGATTATTTATTAGAATTCGCTTATTTTCGTAGCGATTTTTCAAAGCCTGCCAAGCTAGCTCAAAATTAGCATCTACCAAATCATAATCCTTTAAGAGTTGGTAGGCCTCCCCCCTCGTCTTGCCAAGTAAATAATATAATTTGTGCGCTGGCGCTACTGAAGGTTCATTTCCAACCACTGCCCTAAACATATCCCTAAATGCTGGCCAATTGTCGAAACCCCCTTCAAACTTTTGGATTTCAACCGCAGGTAACTTTAGAGACGATTGACGTATTGTTGTATCTGCCGCTTTTTGTTGTGGAGCCTTAGCCTTTAACAAGTCCATTATTTTAGCCTTTAGTATCTGGTACTGTTCACAGGCATCCTCATATTTAAGAGTTATTTCATCTGGAAAATCTTCTTCTTCTTTTCATAGCCACTGATGAATTCCTCAACTGTTGCTATCATCTTCATCCATCTTCTCTCAAGTTCAGACTGATGAATTCCTCAACTGTTGCTATCATCTTCATCCATCTTCTCTCAAGTTCAGACTGCTTTACCTCTAAAAGTGAAATCATCAAATCTTCTGAAGAAATCTTTTCAAAAGTAGAACAAAAATTCACTACTTGTCGAATATCGTATTTACATGCTCTTTCCGATACCATTTTTAACATTTTTGCTCAAAAGCCTTAAAATGTTTTATACCTCAACGATTTCACAAGCCGAAATGAAAAAATTTTCAAAAAATAATCGTGAAGAAATGCAACCTTAGGTATACAAAGTTAAATTATTCGCGACGAATGAAAGCGTCGTAGAATGTTTAAAAATACAGCTTTAAATTTCACCAAATAAATTTCAAAAATATTCGCCTCAAAACTGCCAAAAAATTTTCTCAAAATTCTTATTTATTAAATTTTTCTCTACCACCATAAAAATATTTTCAATATTCAACCACAAATCAATTTTACTCAGATTCTGTAAAAAATTTTTTAAAAAATCTACTCATCAAAATTCCCAATATAATTATTATAATTGTGCTTTAAATTAAATTTTTCTAAAATTACGCACTCTTTTCTCCAAACAATTTTTCAAAAATAATCGAACACACTTCATAACAAATTTAGAACAGGTTGTTCATAAGCATTCAGTTTTCTAATCAAACAATGCTTCAAATATGTACCACTTGTAGGGTCACCTTGTAAAAACAAAAAACATTTTAACTCCTCTTTTCGGTTCAACCTTTTTATTTAAAAATTTAATAAATTTGCTTGTATTTTTGCAATCAATATTAATGATATTTTTAATGTTTGTGTACCACTTGAAGGGACACCCTTTAAATTTTTCTTAAAACATTTGCGCTTGTAGAATCACCCTTTTATTTACAACTTTATTAAGACTCGTTGTCACTGTGCATCGAAGTATATTGATGCTTACAAAAATTTGTGTACCACCAGAACGGTCACCGTGTAAATTTTTCATTAAAGAAAATTTTTGTTATTCGTATTTTTTAAATAAATATGCCACAACACTGTCTTCCTTAACCAAATTCTTTACAAAAATATATTTCACACTCACCGTTTCCCCGCAAAAAACTTCGTTTCTCGAGCCCGTGTTTTGAGACAGCTTCTTAAGGTTTTTTTGTTGTTGTTTTTTGCTTTGGTTTTCTTCCTGTAAGTACCTTAATTTAATTGTTTAATTAAATTTTTTTCACGAAGAAATTCAGCGCTATTATTATTGTTTTTTGTTTTTTTTTTTTTTTTTAGCCACTGTTTTCTTTTTAATAGCACAGGTTACAATATATTTTTCCTTTAACTTGTATATTTATTTTTTATTTAAATATTTTCCACTATTTGTTTTACATTAACTTTTCTTGCGCTTTAAACAATACTGTGAAGTTCAAATTGTACATAAAGTCGGGTAAACTTGTGGAATTGAAACACTTGTTAGTGAGTGTGAAGAGTATGGCAATTATAATTTACAGCAGCACGCATGTATATAATAGGGTGATCGATCGAATAGTATTCGACCGGTTTTAACCGGTTATTTTAGTTTTGCCAAAGTCGAATATTTTAAAATGTCCGTTTTTCGAATATCGAATAAACCGGTTATTTTCGTAAAATAAACCGGTTACTTTATTAATGTGTAATTTATATATGTTTTCCTTACTTTTGTTATAAATGTACCCGTAATTTAAGTATTTTTCTAATTGAATATTTGGTAAACTTAAATTTTTTATAAAAAATGTCAAAACAACTTGTAACAAAATTCAAAAAAACATTATGAGCAACGCAAATATTTACAAATCGCTTATATAAGCTTATATATATATATATATATATATATATATATATATATATATATATATAAGCTTCTATATATAAGCGTGTGTTCTTGTAACAAAAACCAAAAACAATTTAAAGTGCTACAAAAAAAGTTCAGCTTTAAAAGTAATTAGCAATTTGATAGTATTATAAATACTATATATATTAAATAATTGATTTGATTAACTATATATATTTTTATAAAGATGCCATCTCTGGTGATATTTCGAACTGACTTAAATGAAAATTGTGCTTAAATGGCCCTAAAATGATAAGTTGCAAAGGTTCTTTAACGTCACGACTTATTAATCACTTTAAATTAGACTACAAGCTTGATATAAATATACGCCAAGTAAAACTTGACCCTGTTCCAAGTAGTTTTTAAGAGACTGCAAATAATACTTTACATAAATATGCTGCCAATAATGAATGAAAAACTCTTAAGAAGTTCTAGCATATGCTTAAAACAAGAACATATTGGCGAAATCAACGATATGGGAAAATTCATCAGTTTTATTTATTAAAACACCAAGAACTTAAATAATGCTGAAACAAAAAAAATTTAAGTATATAATCCTGGATAACAGGTTTTGTTTTCCACTTTTCAAAAATATGGCTGAAGTTTACTGCTTCATATAGACATGCTTAACCAGCAACAAATTAAAACTCACTTACAATAAATTTAAAACTCACTTACAATAAATTTGCTTAACCAGCAACAAATTAAAACTCACTTACAATAAATTTGGGAGAATTTCTCAAATAATAAATTTTTTAAATTCCTATATTTTTAAAACCAAAGTTTTTCAAAAATTCTAAAGTTATGTTCACACCTATTAAATATTTGACTCCTAACGTAACCACCAGTTTTCTTAAAGAATTGTTTGCTTTTGCAAAACGTTTGGCTAGAGCAAACATTATTTAACGGTTTCTTAACTACATTATACATAAATGCAATTATCATCTTAGATATACATACATAAAGTTAAGCAAATAACTAAAATTGTTTAAAATAATGCTTAAGTTTAATTAATTTACTGGTCAAGTTTTTTTTTTATTTTATCGTCAAATATTTGTGGTCTGAGCATACCTTAAGTCATATCTATGTATTGAGGCCCTATGCGCCTTATGGGATCGACGGGAACATATGTATATGTATTTTGTTGGTTCCTTACCTTCGTGAATTGTTTTGTTTTTATTCTACTTAACTTTTTCTTACAAGAACTAATTTGATTTTTGTATTTTTATGTTTTCGAATTAAAACCGGTTAATTGGTTATTTTGAAAATGCCTAACCGAAACCCGGTTTTTTTAAAATAGCAACTATTCAGAATATTCGAAAACCGGTTATTGAAAAATGTCGAATAATCGATCACCCTAGTATATAATAAAAAAAATCCGTTGTTTTTCTTCCTATTTACCAGTGGTGGTACTTTTTAACAGTGTTGGCACGTTGGGGATTTTTCATATCGGTGATGGCTTTTTTATTAAATTTTAAGGTTATGTTCGATTACTTGTTGGATATGATTATGCAGTAATTTTAATTAATTTTTTGCACTTTTTCTAATAAAAATCACACAATCGCATTAAATATAATAAAAACACTGTACTCACCTAATCTAATCCTTTTGATGGCACTTAGAGTGGGTTTTTAACATCGAGTTTAATCTTAGCGGCAAACTATAATTAATTAATCTGAGAATAAATTTAATCGAGTACTAATTGAGTTTGTCGTTTTTAACAGCTAGCTTAAACCTTGCAGCATTGCCATACTGAATAACAACAAATGGCAGCAAAATATTAAAAAATTGGCAACTTTTTATCAATCCACTTAACATTTTATACAGAAGAAGAATAATTTTCACTCTTTTAGTTCTTATAAAAAGAAAATTGATTCATATAAGTATTTTATTTAGGTTTTCATATGTTTCAGAATCACTTAAGTCTTCATCTTTACTAGAATAATCCATTTTTCTGTTTTCTTAAAAAAAATTTTCAATAGCTGCTTTTGTTATACATGTGTATGTGTTGACATTTGATGATTAAGTTTAAACCAGCAACATTGGCCGCTTAAACTGGCAAATAAAAGTAATTAATCCTCATCTTAAAAACTAAAAACACAGATTAAAGATGAGTAAATCTCTAATCTCCATGTTAAAAACCCACCCTTAATGTTTACCTTGGTGATTTTCCCTCTCGAAAATCCACCGTCTGGTAGACCTTTCTTCCTTCTTGGAAATGATAAGCACAATTGGGAACTTCTTTTTATTCCTTGTTGAACGGGATCCACCCAAGATATTCTGCCAGTAGCCCTCTTGACTGCTGTTGATGTCGTAGTTGTTGCGATGGAACAACTTTTGACGACACTTTGAAGAAATTTGCCGCAAATGTTACGGTAGAACAACTGTTGTTGGCATTCAGTGGACAGGTTTGCCACTGGTTATTCCAATCCTAGCTCCTCTAGGATTTATCGAAGGACCAAATGTTGGGGCTAGTCTCTTACCTAGCTTTTTAATATTAATTTTCAAAAATCGAAATTGAAACGCGGAAGGTTTCTACTTTTAATTAATAAAACAAATTTATTTAGGCTTCTTGCCTGGTTGAAGTTAAAGATTATACTTAAAAATAAAATAACAAAAAGGTTTGTAGTAAGCCAACAAACTCAAAGCAGAGTGTATACGTATGTATATACACATGTATATGTTTAACAAAATAAAGGAAATTTAAGAGAATTGGCAAATTCCTAACGAGTGCTCTACACTCAGAGAAAAAATATTCAAATTTAATAAAAATTAAAAATTAAATAAAATCAAAATCTAAACCAAATTCAAACTTAAAATTCAATAAATATAAATAATAAAATTTGAAATGAAAAAAAATAATAAAAAAAACAAAGAAAATTGAAAATTAAAGAAAATTAGAAAATTAACTAAAAAATTACTGAAGTCGCTTCAACACTTACGAATAAAAATGTGGCGAGAACAAATTTTAACACTAAAAACAATTAAAAATGCAAAATACAAAGAATAATAATATATAGTTCTTGGCACTTTTTTTATTGTTTAATTATATTCCTTTTAACATTTTTATAAGATACTAGCTTAACCCGGTGCGCTTCGCTACACTGCTTTAACCACTTTATCGGTTGAGAGATATTTAATATATGCATCCTATGGAAGGTAGTTCCCCCCTGCGCCTACCCGCTATATTTTTTTAAAGTGAAGTATACCATAAGAGTGACTTCTACAAAGTTTGAACTTTCTCGCTATAACAATTTTTAAGATATCCGATATTAAACATTGGCGTCCAATGGGGGGTTCAATTCCCCCGCTGCTATTTTATTTCAATTTTGGGGTTTAGAAGATCCTACTACCAAAAGTTCAACAAATTGCTTGCAGCGGCTCTTATTAATATTTCTATCTATGAGGGGTACTGCTCCTCCTCTGGCTACCCCGCCCATTTCTATATTGAAATTCATAGTTTACCATAATAGTAGCTTTAACTACGTTTGAAGACTATCCCTTTAATTGTTCTTGAGTTGAGCGATATTTAATATATCGATCCTATGGGAGGTATTTCCCCTCCTACGCCTACCCGCTTTATTTCTATTTTCAAAAGTGTAGTATACCATAAGAGTGACTTCTGCAAATTTTGAACATTCCCACTATAACAGTTCTTAAGATATGCGATATTAAACATTGGCGTCCTATGGTGGGCACCACTTCCCCCGCTGCTATTTTATTTCAATTTTGGGGCTCAGAAGATCCTACTACCAAAAGTTCAACAAAATGCATGCAGTGGCTCTTATTTATATATCTATCTATGAGGGGTACTGCTCCTCCCCTGTCTACCCCGCCCATTTGTATACTGAAATTTATAGTTAACCCTAATAGTAGCTTTAATCACTTTTGAAGACTCTCCCTTGTATTGTTCTTCAGTTGAGCGATATTTAATATATGTATCCTATGGGAGGTATATCCGCCCTGCGCCTACCCGCTTTATTTTTATTTTCAAAAGTGTAGTTTACCATAAGAGTGGCTTTCACATAGTTTGAACATTCTCACTATAACAGTTCTTAAGATATGCGATATTAAACATTGGCGTCCTATGATGGGCACCACTTTCCCCGCTGCTAATTTATTGCAATTTTGGTGCCAAAAGTTCAACAAAATGCGTGCAGTGGCTCTTATTTATATATCTATCTATGAAGGGACTGCTCCTCCCCTGTTTACCCCGCCCATTTTTATACTGAAATATATAGTTTGCCATAGTAGTAGCTTTAACCACGTTTGAAGACTCCCCCTTTAATAGTTCTTCAGTTAAGCGATATTTAATATATGCATCCTATGGGAGGTTTTCCCCCCTGCGCCTACCCACTTTATTTTTATTTTCAAAAATGTAGTATACCATAGGAGTGACTTCCACAAAGTTTGAACATTCTCTATAACAGTTCATAAGATATGCGATATTAAGCATTGGCGTCCTATGGGGGGAACCACTTCCCCCGCTGCTTTTTTATTTCAATTTTGGGGCTCAGAAGATCCTACTACAAAAAGTTCAGCAAAATGCGTCCAGCGGCTCTTAAGATATGCGATAATTAATATTGGCATCCTATGGGGGTTACCAATTCCCCTGCCCCTATCGAAAAAATAAGTAGCCTATTTTATTTTTAGGGCTCACGTGATGTTACTGTAAAATTTCAGGAAAATCGGTTCAGTAGTTTCGGAGTCTATAAGCCAACAAACAAACAAACATACAAACATTTTTCATTTTTATATTTATAGATGTAGCTTCGCATGTTTTCAAAGCTCGTTTGCAAACAACAAGCATTAAAGTCGCACTTAACATTATTTGGTATAGCCGACGGTTGTATTTTCGCCGCCGAGTTTGAAAAATTTTTAATTTTTGTAAATTTTTATTCGCCGTCAGCGATATGTGTGACTGCGAGTAGAATATTATGACATTTATAACGTTACGACGTTATCTCTTTTGATAGTTGTCGACATCTCAATCTTTTCGAGAAACAATGGAATATTTTATTTCAAATCTTTTCGATGCGAGAAGTTCTCACTTATGTTACATAACATGGGTACAGATGAATTGTAAAAATAAAGCAAGTATCAATTTTGATACTACATAGTAATATTTTTTTATTTTGATAATACAGTTAAACCTCATTTCGATAATGAGGTTTAACTGTAAATCGAATGTTTAAATAAAAAAAAAATAAAAAAAAATATATTTCTGTATATTTTAGTATAACCTCTATTAACGGTGTATTTCGATTATCCGTGCTGGTGCTGGTCCCACGAGAGCCGGATAATCGAGGTTTAACTGTATTGAAAAATTTCATGATTGCAAGTGCACAATTCGATTTAAAGTCCGGTCTTCAATTTCAGGCATTTATGGGTTTATCTATAAACTACGAAAAAAATAGTTTGGTTTATTTTTATTTCACAAAATCTAAAAATATTTAAATTTCAATAAAATTTATAACAGAAATGGGTACTGATTAGTCAAGGTATATTTACACAAGGTAGAGAAGGTTAGCGGACAGAAATAAACCCCAATTATCAAATTCGTATCTATGAGGTAAAATTTTTACATATGTGCGTTATATTGTTTTTGTTTTATATGAAGATGCCCTGCAAATATTTTTGGACCACCTGATCCAATTTCATGAAATGGACTACTCCATGGACTGGTCCGATGTAATGCAAGCATGGACCATGTCATTGTTAAAAAGTGTTTGTAGTGAGACGACGTCTTTGTTTTTTAACGACATGTTTTCGTTTTTAAACGAAGTTAAAACCATCCAAAGATGGGTTATATGGTCCTGCCGTGGGACATCGTAATGTTAAATATACCATGTTTTTTCCATACGTTTTGACAAGTCGGGTATTTTTATAAAGCATCCTGTCTACTTTCCCAAATGAGTCAACCTTGTGTTAATGTACCTTGTGGTTAGCGTCCCTAGTATTCATTAATCATTCGAATTACGCCGCCAAAAAGTATGCTACATGTTTAATACAAAAAACACAAGTTGAATTTAATATGGCAGCACAAGAGTGTCTGAAAAAAAATATTATTTTTATTTTCATTGGTGCTCAAGCATAAAATTTAAAAGTTTAATGGGTAAGAATTTTTCTTATTTTTTCAGATTATTCGGAAGAGGTTTAGAGGTCGCTCAAGTCGAATGTTTGCCAAAAATATGGGTTGACGGTTTATTTTTAAGTTTTCTTCATAACTTTGTTAAAAATCAAGGTTTTTAATTTTGAGGAGTCAATTTAAAAGAAAAATGTCCAAGATGTATTTTTGCGTGCACTGGTCTGAACCCCAATAAATTATTTTTAATATTTTAATTATTTAGAAAAAAATCAGGCAAGAAGGTGCAATGTAAAAACTCGCGCCATCTTGCAGAAATAATTTTTAATAATATTAATTCTTTCTTATTCGACTTTATTATTTAAATGTATATTAATTTGTTCAACATTTTTATTTTTCGAATTTATTCTATGAGCTAAATTTCAGTTATGTATTTTATCAAGGACCATCTATCAGGTCTGGTTACTTGCATGGCCCAATTAGTAAGTCTGCGCACAACTACAACAATGCAACAATGGAAAAAACAACACGCGTTTTGTTTGTGTATTCAAATGGTAAAAATGTCAGAAAGTTGTCAGCCGTCAAGAAATACATATGTATTTTGTATTTATCATGTATTTATTTTGTAAAATAAAAAATTTTCAATCGAAATTTTTGTAAAATAAGATTGTTCTAAAAAGAGTGCTTAGGACTAATTGGGCGATACAAAAAACGAAACCGAAAGGAATATGAGAAGATGTTTTCTATATTTTATGTATGTATATAAACAATTTCATATATATACATACATACATACATATATTTTAAATACATTTTTACATTTTGCAAAATACTACCAGTATTTTCTGTTCGTGTTTTAAAATTTTATAAAAGTACATATCTCCCCAGTGATGATGCAGCAGCGCAAATGTATTTATCATTTTAGGCCGAAAGTGCCATGTCCAGATCATGTTACAAGCAAAAATTAGTTTGGAGATAATCATTTGAACAGCACACTAAAGACTGCTTACTTACCTCCTCCGCCATCATATGGGTGTTGAGAAAACAACGGAAATGCTTTACCCGATATACAAGAAGTGTCCCCTTGGTCAACATGTTGGTCTGTGGAAATTACTCTGTTGATGTGGTTTTCTTCACATTATATGCAGGCGGCGGAGGAAAATAAGCAGTTTTTAATGTGCTGTTCAAATGATTTTCCCCAGATTAATTTTTGTTGATTGAATCGTTCATACCAAATAGATTCTGTAACATGCTTTGGACATGGAACTTTCGGCATCAAATTATAAATACAATTATAAATTTTTTATTTATTACGTAAATATGTTTATTATTTTATTATTCAAATTATTTAAAATTTTTGTTATCACAATTATTAAATTTAATTTATATTTTCACAATAAGAAAAATAATTTTTTGAAATAAAAAATCATTAAAAATGTAAACAATTTTCAAATAAACACAATGGCGTTAAAAAAATGTAAACAACTTTTGACATTTTGCCCATTTATGCCTGTGTATTAGTATTAAAAACACAACTCTGCAAAAAATCAGCAGGCGTTTCCAGCAGACCTACTAATTGGGCCATGCTTACTTGTACAAAAACAAAAAACGATTCTTTTTAGTTGTCAAAAATTTACTACCACATATAAAAAGCAAAAGGAAAAAACGTGTATGTGTGGCATACCATAAACGTATACATGCACATGTAAACAACTTTTGACAACTAAAAAGAACATAAACAATGATCATAAGGCTTCTTGCGCAGACCTTTTCAATGGGCCTTGTATTTTATAAAGCTTTTTTGTAATAGTCCTATTCCTTTAATTTTTCAGAAATGACTTTATACACTACCAGCAGCGTTGCCGTTGTGACACTAAAGTATCACTTTTGACCCCTTTTCATGTCAATGACACTTTTTGTGATCCTTTTATTAATTTATCCCTATGTATCATTTTAACAAAATGTACAACACTTTGAACCTTTTTGAAAATAACTACAAGTTTCCATATTCCTTACGAAAGTTTTCATGAGTTTTGTGAACATATGTACATATGAAAATTGGTAGCATGTCATAACGACCCATGTCAGTGTCAACGGACACTATTTGCAAACAAACTTAAAATAGAAACTTGTGAGTCCATGATTTCCTCTCTCAATTTTCTCGAATCGGAGCTGGAAGAATGGACTCCAAGTGAAGAATTAATTACAAAATAAGTGATAAACATAATCAAAGGTTTTTGTGAAAGTAACTTCTTTTTTTGTTAATATGACTAATATTGGAATCTACCCTTGAATTGTTTCTTAGTTTTAACATTGATTTATAATCCAAGTATGTATAATTACTTATATTTTAGTCTTAAATATTTAGTTAATACATACCTTTAAACTTGACCCTATTTTACTTGAAAATACCCCTTTTTTGACCCTATTTTTTCTTCAATACCCTTTTTATGACACTTTTTCGAAATTTTCAACGGCAACCCTGACTACCAGTTTGTATATTAATTTGTTTAATCAGAAAAAAAATATATTAATAAAAATAATTTTTGCAATCTTTTTAGTGTTATTTTAATTCTTTGATTAATTTCTATTACTTCAATTAATACAAAAAATTGCTGTTTTCAATAAAGATTACATAATTTTGACATTTACTGCAATATATGTTGCAATAATTATCTCTGGTATAGACGGGCAGTTAAAAGTGAAGAAAATCGTGGTTTTTGACAAAGTTATGCGAAAACTCGAAAAAAGACCGGCAAACCCGATTTTTTTTTTGCAAAAATTCGACTTGAGCGACCTCTTCCAAAAATATGAAAAAACCCTGTAAGAAAAATACGTATGCCTAAGTTCGGCGGAATATTTCAAAGGATTATTAAGGAAATGTATTTTGAGCGACATATCGATGCCTTACTTTCTCAACCTTGTATCTTAAAAAATACAACTTTTCAGGAGAGAAAAAACGTTTCATCTTTTTATACTTCGGCGTTTGGGTAAAAGTTCAAATGCAATTATTAAAAAATTGATAACAACTATGCTAATTAGTAGTAATAGTACACTAATCTTTTTTAGTTTAAGCAAGAAACGCATATATTGAGATACAAGTTTACTGCATTAACAGTAGTTTTTATTCTTGATACTTGATGAATTAGTTACTCGTTTGTTGCACTTATAGCTATACAAACAAATAACCCCTTTATACCAAAATTATCCAATGAAAACAATATTTAATATAGAATGAATGTTTTATTTGCAAGAAAGTATAAAAAAAAAAAAAATAATTTAAATTACATTAATAATATCATTGGTGTGGCAAGTTATCATAAAATGAATGATAGTCGGCTGGAATCATACGTTTAAAATCTTGCAAGTCGTCATATTTTCTTTTTGAAATAGGAAGTTGTTGATTGTAGAGACCCGGTAGTAAAATGTTATAATTTTTTCGCTGTTTACGATGAGGTAATAGTTGCCACTCTTCATCTAAACATAATTTGTATTGAACACCGTCATTAAAGGTATATTTGAGGGCTCGTAAATTTATAACGCATGGGTCACCTTTTTTGTGCCTGGTCGAATTCATTTTAAGTTATCGAGAGAAGAGAAATCTCGGAAAAATTTGTGATTTAAATAATGTACTTGATACGGTTGCAACAATCTGGATTGTTTTATAACAATATTGAAGTCAGCTGGCACATATAGTTCTCTTCCTTTATTCTATCGCACTATGGAGGCATGCACAGAATCGCATTCCATTTGAATGTGGCCAACCACCAGGTATTTTTGCTGAATTTCTGCTTGGTGGGTATTTGCATAATGTTGCAAGGCATTCGCAAGTGTCGTATTCGATTCCATGCCGCCTTCGATTTCATGCCATACGTAGCAAGCAACATTTTTGCCAAACTCGTTGTTATAAATTGTGAATTAGTGCACACACAGTTTTGTTTTAAAGTAGTTTGCTCCAGTTGAAAGTAGAGGAATTGTTTGCACTGCTTGCAAGTCCACCATTAACATTTGAATATAACCACTTGAACAACGTTCCTTGTCTTCGGCTTTTTCTTTCCTGGCACGCTCCTTACTTATTATGTTAACTTGATATTCATCTTCTGGGACGTTTTTGTTTTTATAAGCAAAGCAGATATCACATTGATCTTTCTTGGGTCTGTATATACTAATATAAGCCTTGTGTACTGCGTCTAGGAAGCACTTGTACGTTGCCTTTCCAACCATATTAATGTTGCGATCCATCAAATATTTTTCAAAATCTGTGTACACTTCTGTCCAAGTCTTGTACTGAACGTCTATATATTCTTTAGTTGTACTCTGTCGGCAATAATGTGATG
Organism: Pollenia labialis; assembly: GCA_949318255.1. Lineage (NCBI taxonomy): Eukaryota > Metazoa > Arthropoda > Insecta > Diptera > Polleniidae > Pollenia > Pollenia labialis. Next base: position 201,583,694 of record OX439139.1, on the reverse strand, counting down.
GCATCTTAGGCAAATTTTGTAGAAAAATGTTAACGTGATTTACTTTGGCGATGTTTGTTTTGCTTTGACGATTGACTGGTCCACTTTTCATTACCATGCCAACGTCACTTGTATGTATATTGCCAGTAACCCATTTGGACACGCTCCATTCACCCAGAGAGAGTGTACACAAAAACATTTTTTTACAAACAACCTTGATCTTCCCAGAAGTTTTCAAAGTGTAGACTCACGTGTTTACTCGCCGAGAAGAAGTACCAGTTTTTTTCAAAGTGACCGGTTTTTGAGACACCATTGCAACGACATACGCTTTCTTCTCTTCCCAGGACAGTGACCAAAATATTTTAAAAATTTTCTTTCTATCTTCTTCTGTAATTTCGTTGCACTGCTTCCCGAATTTTTTTGCACATATTTCCAAACGGCAACGAGCCTTCAAGGTTCTTTCTCTTCTAATTTCTATTACTATTACCTTCTTTGCTCCGCTTTATCAATGAATAATCCTGGCCACGCATTCGCTGGAGTTGTTTACGGTTTCTATTACAGTTTTGCTTATTTCCCTGGCCTTTACGTGCTCTTTTAATTGTAATTACGCCAGAGGATTCATCCAACAATACAGAAGAAGAAACATTATCAGACAAGTCGGAATCAGTGCTGGGTTGGTACTCGCTTTCACTTGCTGAAAAATCGGATTTGGAGGAACAGCTAGAGTGATCAGAATCCACTGAGACAAAATGTCCTGTTTCTTCGTCCAAAATTACGTTTTCAGTTTGTTGTGTTTTAGGTACTTGGCAAAGATTATTGAAAAACAAAAACACCCTGTTTCAGAATCAAGAACATCGTTTGTATTACTCATTTTGCAAAAAAAAAAACTAAAGTTCTTCAGAATTAGACTTTTACCAAGCAAAACCAAGATCACAACTAAAATGCAATTATGTATGTATGTATTAAAGGCACCAAGAAATTATACCACAATTACTACAAAAAACTAGCCAAATACTACAAAAAAAAAAAATAACGGGCTTTCCATGCATACATCACTTAGTTAAGTTTTAAAATTCTTAACTGTTTAACAACTGCACATATTAAGACAAGAGTTTTACGCAGTAATGAAAATAGGAGTAAATGAGATACGTGAATATAATTTACCAATATTTACAGTATTGAGACAAAGTATTGAAATAATAAGTTGTTGCAGTAATAGAACACAAAAATATCAATCGTTTGATATGAAAAAGTCAAAACTGTATTTTTTTAAGTTACGAGGTTGAGGAAGTAAGGCATCGATATATTACGTTACTGAAAGCGGTCCATGCCCTTTTTACTATTTGAATAAGCAGATTTAGAAATCAACTAAGGCAAAAATTTACGCTAAAGAAAAAAAAAGCAGTACAAGTAATAAAAAAAGTACATTTATGTTTTTATTGAAAACGTCCTTTAAAGGCAAACGAAAATTTTGCTCACTAACCTTGAAATAAGCTGTTTTCTTGAAGTTCATATCAATTTTTATAAGTATGAGTGTATTGGTAAAAAAGTGTGAGTGGTTAAAAACTTGATAGACAAAACTTGATCGTGTAACCCTATCCTATTCAGTCGTACGATTTTTCAAGAAAATCGTGTGTGCTCATAAAGAATGATAGTGTGGCTTAAAAATGAGTTAAGTGACAGATTTTTTTGACAATTCTGTCCGACTTGCAAATGTTTGTGAAAATGTTCATAAAATTATAGGTTCTATGAGATTTCGTTGTAAAGTTGCTGAATCATTTGAGTTGGCATCATTTTTGTGGGATAGTGTGGAATTGACAGCAGATTTTGAAGACATTTTTTTATGTCGAATAGAATTACATCAGATTTTCGTGTGAATGAATCGAACGTTTGTGTAGGATAGTGAATCCCGGCTTTAAATAACATATAACATATGAGATCGTAAATATTACAAACAACAAATTAGTAACTTAAAATTAGTCAGGTTTATAAATCGTAATTCTCGATAATTCGTAATAAACTGTCGGTCCCTTGAAAAAATCTCGTTAATTCGTAAAATTTCCATACATTTTGGTCCCCTCGCTAATTCGTAATTTTTTTTTCAAATAAAATCTTCTGTACCTCTTATAAATCGTAATTGCTTGCTAACTACCACTTATAATTCGTAATTAAAACAACAAAAACGTGAAAGAATGATTTTTCACTGCTATTTTTTTGGCGTGGGTTTTTGCTTGTGTGTGTGTGTTTATTTTCTTAAGAACAGTTCCCTGCAAATAACAGGACCAGTCTAAACACGCGTGTAAAGTGTAGCCCACCAGAGACTAGAACTACTCCAAAAGTTACCCAAGCGTATGGGAAAAGCGATTTGAAATTGCTCCATCAACTCTTACTTCAATCCTTCTACAATTTTGCGCCAAGTAAATGAATTTGCTATTTTATTGTATGTATTTATTTTGTATATTATTTTTCACAATTTTTTTTTGTTTTGTTTTTTATCGTTTTAGTAAATAAACTGAAAACCCCGTTAATTTGTATTTATTTCATTTTAAATTCGTTAAATCAAAACCTCGCTAAATCGAAACCCCCTATAATTCGTAAGAAATGGCCAGTCCCTTGAGATTACGAACTATCGGGATTCCACTGTATTAATATTTGAACAAGTTTATATTAATATTTTTAACACTAAATATCGCTTGTTTTTTTGTACATTTCGGCTTAGTTGTTTATTATGCATTTATTATAATTTCTTACAACATTAGGTGCGTTTGAGAACTTTTGCAGTAAAATGCAGTAAATGGGTAAACTGAAAAATTTGCTCTCACAAACAGCTGTCGTACAAAAAAGTACGCGAACGCAAAATTTGTAAAAATCGTAAAATAAAGGCAGCAGATGATGGCAAATAATTGAAGTGTTGAAAAATGTTTACACTTTTGACTACTTAACTCGTTTTCTTATCGGTACTCGATTAAATACTTTGCATACCACGAACATTTTAGGAAAATACAAACAAATTATTTTATGCAATCTTTCATATTTGTTTTGTATACCCTTCACTGAAGGTAAAAGGGTACACTCACAATATTCTGTAGGTTAAATTAACTGAATTTGTGATATAAAATAAATGAAAAGTTAGTTAAAAACCGGTATACTTATTTTTCATTTATTTTTAACAAAAAGTTCTCTTAATTTTTACTGTCAAAAATTCAACCCCATGTTCCGTAAAAACAAATGAATTTTCAGTTATTTTTTATAAATTAACTTTCAAAAAATTAACTGAATACTCCGTAAAAACAAAGAAATATTCAGTTGTTTTATGAAATTCAGTAATTTTCGTTTACTCCACAAAAGAGCCGAATTTCTAAAAAACAGACAGACACCTGTCCGCTTTTGTTAACAGAAGGTCTCTCAATTATAAAATACCAGCAGCATGACCGATATGGTTTCGCAATTATTTTACTTTAAAAATGTGATGTATTTAACTAAATCATTTTAACAAATAGAAAATGGGAATTTGTTACACAAAACAAGCACATCGTTTTTTAAAGATAAGTAAACATTTATTTTTTGGTAGTTTAATTAAATAAAATAACTGAAAATTCATTTGTTTTCACGGAATTCGCGGTTGAATTTTTGACAGTAAAAATTAAATGAACATTACATTTTCATTTAATTAAACATACCGATTGGCCCAAAAATGGCTGAGATATGAGCAAAAAAACCAAGACTACCTCCAATTTTTTCCAAAAGTCCCTTGTTGTTGTTGTATTTTTGTTACTTTTTTTCTGTATATCTGGAGAACGGCAAGAGCCAAAATTTCCAAATTAGGTACAAGCATTAAGGTTATCAGTACACACCATCCCACAAAATGTGGGCGGGATTGGACTGTCATATGACCTATGGTTACGACTTATATATCGAAAGATCGGAAATCTTTAGTAGAAAATATTTTCGGAAAAATCCGTTCAGATACGAAAAAGTTATGGCCAAAATAAAATTTTTTTTAAATACCCATTTTCGGGAACCATAGATCTTGCCGAGTCCAAGTAAATTTCTTCTTAAACACGTCGGTATATAAATCTTTCAAATCGGTTAAAAAATGGCTGAGTTATAACCAAAATAATGAAATCCCAAAAATTACTCATTTTATACCCTTCACCGAAGGTAAAAGGGTATATATAAGTTTGTCATTCTGTTTGTAATTTCTACAATATTGATCCTACACCCTAAAAAGTATATATGTATGTATATTCTGGGTCCTTATGAAAAGCAATGCTTTTTGGTATCACCCTTCTTTATTATTTCATCTATTTAACGAAATAGTTTTAACAAATAGAAACTGAGAATTTTTGTTTCTTTGTGCTACTTAAAAACTTGCCAAAAAAGATAAATCTACGGTATGACAACACTGCCTATTCTACTGGTTCGAATCTTGGTTTTTCAAAAAGAAATTTTTTTTTTAATTTTTTTATGTTCTAAAAACGATTTTAAAAAAATATTAACCAGTGTTCGATTTTTAAATTTAATTTATAATGAAGTTTTTAGTATTGTAAATATGTATGTTTATGTAAAAATTATGAAGTTGTTGTTTAGTTGCTCTGTATTCTGCACGAACAATGGTGAAGGGTATATAAGTTTCGGCACAGCCGAATATAGCACTCTTACTTTTTTTTATTTTATTTGATTTTACGTATGTGTGGGGGGTTCATTTATTCAAAAGAACATGAATACTTTTTTTGCTATTGACTACTTAAGTACCCATACGACTGCTTCGCTTCTGATTTTTTATCACTATTATTACGACTTAAAAAGACACTGCCGGATTTTTGTTGGTTGTTTTTCAAGTTTCGCAAATGTTTTGTTGTTTTCATGTGTCGCTTAATATCGGCTAAGCCCCCATAAGCAATAGAAAACACAAATCCACATACTGTGTACAAATCAAATCAAAAAAGAATGATTCATTTACAGCTCTGCTGCATAATTAGCCATAGTATTATCATTAGTTCTCGCAATCCAATTAAAATTAATTTTCGACATATCATTGAATTTGTTTTTTCGTCTTCTAACAACTTGTTTCTTCTTTTGCCCAGTTGAGTTGTAAGATACTTCCTCGACTTCAGTGCTTAAGCAACTTAAAAGCGATTAATCAGAAATAAAGGGTGGTAAAATTTTAAGGGCCGATGTTGAAGGTGAACCACGCCTAAACGTCCAGTTTTTTCTGCATTTCATTTGACATTCCTCAATTTCAGACTAACTCAATTTGAACCATGAAAAGATACACATCCGAGCAACGCGATAAAGTTATTCAGGCTTAATTGGAAAATGGGCGTTCAAATCCTGATGCATATCGGACACTTCGTGATTTTTTCGGTCAATTTAATCGTCCAAATGTGCGTACAATCGAAAAAATCGTGCAAAAATTTGAGCAAACCGGCTCTGTAGGAGATGTGAATACCACAGTGCATACTCGTACTGCAGAAAATATTGCTGCAGTTCGCGATAGTATGGCTGAAGAGCCTACCACCTCAACTCGTCATCGTGCCCAACAATTTCTCCTTTCACGCTCGTCGTTGATGAACAAGGTACAATTAACTCAAGAACAAAAGCCTCGTGACCATTCCAATATAAATGTTACTCACTGTAAACTTATAAAAATTTTATTAAAAAACGAATAAATTACGCGATGTATTGTGCTTTGAAAAATCTTTATTTTATTTGTTTTTCTAAGAAGACGCTAGACATACATACATATCTTTCTTTCTTTACTTTGAGCCAATACTCAGGGGATAACACCTACTAATGCAATGCAATGTGTTGGCATTAGGAAAATAGGTTATGAGGAGAAGGAAAGAGGGAGTAATACTTGTGGACATTTAATTTGCATTTTTCCAAATTGTAGCCGACTGGGAATTTTCTTTGTATTGCGTTGTGCGATCGGATACAGGCGGTAATTTTTTGACCAACATCAGCGATTTTATTGACAAAAACCAAGCGGTCCTATCTTAAAAAGATTATACGATAAACGCTAAAAGACCTAACGAGCAATCTTTAAAATATGCAACATTTTTAATTGTCAAAACAACTGGTAGGTTTTACATAAATAATAGAAGAAAATTAATTATAAACAGTTTAATGCAATTTATCATATTAAATAGTTTTTTGCTTCTCCTGTAAATTTTCAAAATGTAAAATAGGGCCTTTTGCATATAAACTGTTAACAATATTTTAAAGGCTAACACTTTTTCGCAATTAATGCGTCTATGGGTTTTCGATTTTAATTATTTTAGCTTAATAATTTGAATATTTATTATTAAAAGTCATTCTACGTGCATATGTACATATGTATGCATGTTTTTTTATAACTAATTATTTTGATTGATTTTTACAAATAAACGCAAATTGTTTTCAATGATACGGCAGATTTGCATAATGAACTTTTGACAGAAATATATAAATTTTTACATTTCTATATTAGTTGTTTACATCATTGTTGCTTTATCACAAATTCTCTTTCTCTCTATTTGTCACTCCACCAGAAGTAATTGTACATACAATTTGCACCAGGGATGAGACTTTTAGCATCGCCAAAGTACTGAAGTACTCCAATGATATGTTTAGTACAATTTATACGTTTCAACCGCTGTAGGCCCAGAACAGACGGTGAAACGCAGCTGCAACCTCAAGTTATTTTCGAGTTTCATTTGAGTTTATGCCATAGACTCCTTTGAGGGACCACACATGACGCGACCATTTTGAGACCAGTTTAAAATGCATTGAAAATCAGTTGCATTGAAACTGGCGTGATAACTGATTCTGGTAAAATTAAGGTTTTAGGGTGTTTGAAAAATGGTTGAAACTGGTTTCAAAATAATAATTTCTAAAGCGTTTCGTTGCAGTTGCGTTTTACCGTCTGTTCTTGGCCTTAACGTTGAAACTTTTTGGTCTAGGGTTGCAGAATTGAAAAAGAAAAGAAATGCACTAACGTTTCCGGATATCAGTAGAACTCGCAAAGGAATTCATTCGTCGGCGAATGCGGAACGCATATTTTCATTCAAAAATATGATAAAAACAATGCAAAGAAGTCCTATACTGTATCGAATTTAATTCAGACAAAAGATTTACTACAGTCTAATGAATCTTGTTGCTATAGCTTAAGTTTACAAAAAACTTCTGTAGAAGTTTGTCAAAAACACTTATTTCCTACATAAATCGAACTTTGATCTCCTTGAAAACAACCATTTTAGGTTCCATACAATCAGGTTTGTTCAGATACTCGCACAATTATCAAATTGCAAAGCATGTTCTGAATCGCACGCGTTTTGCTTGCGATTTGGTACTTCGTTAATATTATTTTGGCATTGACAACATGTCTTTTTGGAATATTATTTTAATCATCTGTGCGAAATCGCCAAGAACATATTTTAAATGTTCTTTTCTAATAAAAATTTTAAGAACATGTTACTAATATCAATTCAAATGAAGGAAAACTTATTAAATTAAATTCATTGACATAAAATAATTTCTTAAAAATTTGGTCCACTTCAGTATATTGTTGCGATTTGAACTCGCTAAGATTCTTGCGATTTCGTTTTACACAACTCCTCTCTTGCGAGTGCAAGACACAATCGTAATACAAGATGCGAGTGTCATAACCAGGGTTTAAAAGCAAACAACAGCTGGATGCTTTTTATTTTTGCTTTTGCCACTGCTATTGAAATTTGTAATCTTTTTCCAATAGCCAATGTTTTGTTTTTCGTTTGTGCAAAAAAGCAAATCTCCTTTTTTGTATATTTTTATTTTTTTACAATTGCTTTTTTACCAGCTAGCGACAAGAAAGGCCAGACACATAAAAAGCAAAAGCTCAAAATGATTCTTATGCCTTTTCCTTTTTTTTACTTTGTCCTAAAAAGAGCTACACCTTTTCCAGTTGTAATTCAGAAAGCGTCAATTGTAATTCAGATTAGTGGTCGGTAATTCAGAAATCGTCAATTGTAATTCAGGTTAGTCAGTTGTAACTCAGATTAGTCAATTGTAATTCAGAAAGCGTCAATTGTAATTCAGATAAGTCAATTGTTATTCAGAAAGCGTCAATTGTAAATCAGAAATTGTCAATTGTAATTTAGAAAGCGTCAATTGTAATTCGAAATAAAATAAATGTAAAATAGAAAAATCACTAAAAATTTTGTGAGGAAAAATTATAAACCCGTGATGTTTTTTTTTTGCAATAAAATTTCTGAATCCATTTTTATACCAATTTAATAAATACATACATAGTTTATTTAAAACTTAAAACAGTTTAAAACGAAATATTATAACAAATAAACAAAAAAAAAAAAAAAACAAATGGATAATTTTGCAATTTTCCAATCTGTTATGACAAGGAAATCAGTTATACGCTTGTTACCATGCCTACATATCTTTCACATAAAGTGCGCACAGCCTATAACGGATGTTGAAGATGGTGCTTGAAGACAGTGAAAGAATTGTGCTAACAGAGGTGAAGATTGGATAGGTTTGGCTTCATCACTAGGAATTAAATATAAGACCGCATATTGTTGGATCCAATCTGTGGTTGCCGAAATGTTGCAAAAAGGTGGTACAAAGCCAAAAATATTTCTAATGATGAAAATGATTTGATGCTTTCGTGGATAGAAGAAGACTCTACCATAACATTAATGCAGCTAAAAGAAAAGGTTATAAGGAGAGTTTTTTTTCCGGACTTTTTTGATTAAAAAAATTTCCCGGGATCCCGCTCCATATAAAAAATACAAAGCAAATTTTGTTTTTAATTAATGAAAACAACTTTTATAAAAATACGATAGAGAACTTGTTTGCAAAGATAGTAAAAACGGCTTTTGAAATAACTGTCTGACACACTCAAAGCGCTTAGTAAGTCGCCAAAAAGTATATTTCTGATTTTATTTGCGACTTATCATGTTACCGAAAAATTTCGTTCAGTTATTGCCCCGCACTTCACTGTTATATAAGCCAACACAAATTGAAAAAATTTTGCTTATGACCTAATAAACATATCTCTCCTTCATTGCATCATAGTCATATCTCAAAAAGTCAAAAATTTTAAGTAACTTTAGCAAAGTTTTCCTTCACACCTTCTCGTATTATATCTTAAACTGAACCGAAGTTATAGCAAAATATATCTTTAAATCGGTACATTTTGAAAACTTTAATCGCATTTTGCAAAGACCGTTTGTTTTTGTAGATATGACTATGTTGCAATAAAGGAGCGATATGTTTAGGTATCTTCTATTTTTAAGACTCTTTCATGGATAATGAATCTTTACTGCCTGCATCTTATTTTGAATTAATGTACTTTATTAACTTTTCACTTCACTAAAAGTAAAAATTATCAACTGTTGAACTGCCCATTCTGTTTTTAGTAGATTTATTGCATCAGGAGACATTGATTTAAATATGAACTCACTTCTTGTAATTGATCTAATAATCAACCCATACACAAATGCTAATTTTTATGGAACAGAAAACTAAATTTTAAAGTATAAATAGCTGTTTTCTGAAATTATGAGGAATTTTTTATTTCCCAGGATCCCCCCAAAAAAATCCCGGGAAAAACATGCCAGGTCCTGGCGTGATAGAACAAAGATTGATATAATTGGAGGAAATTATAGATCGTGCAACAAATACAATAACTGAGGTGTTTGCGCTCGTGCTGTACAGTTCACCAAGCTTCTGCGTTATCAATGAATGACATGGCGGTCGGTCGATAATCTTTTGTTCTAATAAAATAAAAATAAATAGTTAATACAAGTTTTTTGCTTTCTGAATTACAATTGACAATTTTTTTTTGTTTAAATTTGGGCCAAACAAATAAATTGTACCTGCTTTTTTTCCAAGCAAATAACTTTTCGTTAAACTCCCCTCCCTAACGGGGGAATAGCCGTCTGTATGTCCTCTTTTTGCATAAACCCTAAGCTTTTATAAGTGACTTGTGCAGCTTAAATATATCCCAATGTGCAAAAATACTCAGCACATTCAGGCATATCTAGTAAAAACTACTTATCCCCTTATTCATAAAAAATATTTCAGGCTTATAAAAGGTTAATGAAACGAATTTTCTATGAAAATTTCATCAATAAATTTTTTATAAATCAAACATTTTTGTTATAAATATGGGGGTTAGCATTTAAATACTCAAAAAGTGATTCCATACTGAATTCCTTTCATAGTTTTTTCAAATCTTCATCGTCCTGGTTCTTGGCAGCATCGACAACAACATCATCATTCGAACATTCTAATTTCTTCAATTGCTACAGTCATCCAATTGCCTGCTGAAATTTCGTCAATATTAACTGTATCAGAGTTTTCCAGTACACTCAATTAAAACTGTTTATTTGTTTTTTGATACTTTTCGCTAAACTACATATGTGCATTCGGGTGGTTTTATAAAATCGATTCTCGATTTTTAGTGGTGCTCACATCTGGGATTGTGCCATTTGGTGAACAAATACTACATATTTTAAAAATTTTAGTTCAATCAAAGTGCCCTGAAGGTTTAAAATATCATAACTTCGAGCTAATTATTTATTCCTATTTAAACATCGGGGAATCCCCAATTTGGTTTTGACGTGGTGCTTGTAAAAACACTAAGAAAAAAAATATTCATTTATAGTGTGATGTAAACAGTTCGATATTAAAACGATTTAGGTATTTAAACAGTTAATTAATAACGCTCACATAGCTAGTACCTAGTCTAATGTTCGTGTCCGAGCTAAAAGTCAGATTTATTTGATTGGACATTCATCCCAACAAAAAACCTAACCATCAAGTGTTAAAGTGGTTATTTAACAACATACGTAATTTGGTATTACCTTTCTGTGCTGCAAAGCTAACTCTCAAAAAAATTTGTATGTTCTGGTAGAAAGCTAAAATGGAAAAATAATAATATAATATGGGGAGCACTTCAGAAAAGTTCAAAATTGAAGACAAAAGTTCAAAATTAAAAAAATCACGTATTCACATCCAAATTGCCAGGTTTGTTCGACCATTCATTCGAACACATTGAGTTTTTTATAAAACAGCGAATGAAAGCATACGAAAGGTGTCGATCTGAAGGCAACACTACCTGAAGAAAGGAAAGAAGCAAAAGCAGAAGAGCGGCTTTGCTTACAGATATCACTAAAAACGTTGGTAAGATTCTGCCATATTGGGCTCATTATAACTGAAAGGTTTTGTCCTTAAAACTCGTCTTTGGGTATGTTATAAAATATATACTGTTGGAGGCCATAATATGTTCATTAATTTATTTAATTTGATGTCAAAACTTATTTTCGTCCCAAATTTCAAAAATATTTTCTTTTTTTACTGCAACAGAAAATGTACAAGTGATAGAAAGATATGACCTCGAACAGTGTGCATATTTACCAACCATGCAAAAATTGAGAAATCGGCTTTGCCGAATCTTATATACCCTTCACCATGGTTGGGTAAGAACATAAGCTTATATATGCGTATATCTAAATATACATATGTCCATATATTTATATATGTTGTATTAGTCGCTTAATTTCATTTAATTATTTGCACATGTTTGCGTTATTAATTATATTAAGAAACAAACTTAATTATAACAAGTAAGAGTCGTGGTTTTTTGCTCATATCTCAGCCATTTGTGGACCAATCTTTTTGAATTTCAATAGCAAACAATTCCTGACCATATGCCACATAAATGTATAATAACCTGCGCCCCATCATATATGGGGTCTTCGGAAAACCCATTTCAACAGACAGACGGACATCGTTAAATCAACTTCGCTTTTCATAAGGACCCAGAATATATATACTTTATAGGGTGTAGGATCAATATTGTAGAAATTACAAACGGAATGACAAACTTATATATACCCTTTTACCTTCGGTGAAGGGTATAAAAATATGAGTAATTTTTAGGATTTTAGTATTTTGATTATAACTCAGTTATTTTTTAACCGATTTGACAGATTTATATGCCGACGTGTTTAAGAAGAAATTTACCATTTACTTGTGTTATAAAACTATGGTTCCCGAAAATGAATATTTTTCAAAAAAAAAATTATATATATTTTGGTTATAACTTTTTTGTATTTGAACCGATTTTCCCAAGTTTTTCAGATAATATTTTCTACTAAAGATTTCAGATCTTTTGATATACAAGCCGTATCCGTTGGTCATATAATAGCCCTAAAATTTAGGTTTTTATAAATATGTTGATGTTTTTTAGCCCATTTTATGAGTATTTTACTCATAACTTGCCCATTTTTTAACCGATTTGACAGATTTATATACCAACGTGTCAAAGAATAAATTTGCCAGTTAGTTGGGCTTATATATTTTATATTATAAAACTTTGACTTGAAAAGATCTATGGTTCTCGAAAATGGGTATTTTTTCAAAAAAAAATTATATTTTGGCCATAACTTTTCCTATTTGAACTGATTTTTCCGAAATGTTCAGAAAATATTTTCTATTAAAGAATTCTAATCTTTTGATATGTAAGAGATAACCATAGGTCATATGATAGTCCAAAAATTTAGGGTTTTATAAAATTTTTAATATTTTTTGTAAGACAGGTTCCAAGCCAACTTGTCCAATCCCGCCCAAATTTTGTGGGATGCTGTGTATAGATAACCTTAATGCGTGTATTTAATTTGGAAACTTTGGCTTTTGCCGTTCTCCAGATATACAGAAAAAAGTAAAAAAATACAACAACAACAAGGGACTCTTGGGAAAAATTAGAGGTAGTCGTGGTTTTTTGCTCATATCTCAGCCATTTGTGGACCGATCTGACAGAAATATCTACCAACCAAGCCCCCATCATATCTGGGTGTTCCAGAAAACCCATTTCAACAGACAGACGAACAGATGAAAGGACGGACAGACAGACGGACAACCGGATTTGAATTTCCATTCTCATAAGGATCCAGAATATATATACTTTATAGGGTCTAAGATCAATATTGTAGAAATAACAAACGGAATGACAAAGTTATATATACCCTTTTACCTTCGGTGAAGGGTTTAAAAAGAATTTAGAATCGGGGATATAAAGAAGTCTGATAGAAATGCTGCTCGAAAAGCTGTAAGCCTGGGCTCTAATGTCGAGGAGTTATCTCTTAGCAGATGTACTACAAGAAACGCAGAGTTTTTTTTTCGAAAACAAAAAGCAAAGAAAACCAAGGAGAGATTTAAGAAATCAGACTTGGAAGGGAACATTTTTTATTGAAATGGAAAACTTTTACCAATATTTCTCGAGTACGAATGTACTGAACGGCTGGCAATCTTAGTAAGCAAAGGTGACAATAAACAACTACTGTGTGTCCCTGCATAAGAGAACGGCACAGGTATTAGCCAGGCAGAAGCTGTTACCGACAGCATAGAAATATGGATCATTGGAGATAAAATCGTGGGTTTGTATTGACACAACAGATTTCAATACTGGACGAATAACGTTGGATGGAAAAATCCATTTACGCTCTTAAAATAATTATTTTAAGAGAGCAGTTATCTATTACTAAAGATGAGCTTAGTTCTTTAACAATTATTGCTTTATTGACTGTTAAATTTTATGTGAAAATGCTCTTTTAAGCGATTTAAATATTTAAAGCTTCTACATAATAATGATTTGGAGTTCGTTAAGAACGCTAAACAATACAGTCTTATAGTTCAAGGTGTATCAGAAAAGGTACTAAAAAATATTCACTGCATCTGTGGTATCTGAGCCCGGAAAAAATATTCATTATCTTAATTCTAATGAAATAAGTTAATGGCACAAAATATTTTTTCTGCAAGAATAATGAGGGTACAAGTGACTGAAAAGCAAGACGAAAGACTATTTCAAAACGTATTTTATGAGAAGTTTGCTTTTTTCGAATATTTCAGATTTAAAACGGATTTTTTTTTTATAAAGGTAGTTAACGTCGCGGCTAAAAAAAGAGTTATACTAATTTAATAGTCCAATAGCACTCTAAGCAGGCGGTATCGGAAAAGAGTACCCTTGATCAAACTCTGTCTGATAAGTGATGCTGAGCAAAATAAGAACATGTACTTATATCAATTTATTCTTTTAAATGATTTGAGGTTTAGCTTTTTTTAAATCAGTTTATTTTGAAATTTAAGTTCGGTCATTTGTCACATATTTTTCTTTAATATTGGTTTTAACAATTCCAGAAAAACTGAAAGAATGTCTTACATAATTGATATACATACTTTTATTTCTTCATTTTGGTATGAACAAATTTCTATGGTATATTAAACTCAGTGTAAAGTTCATAGAATAAACTTACATTTGATAGTAAATTGTTTGTAATTAATTTAACTAGTTTAAGTAAACTTAAAATAAAAATAAGAAACTTTTTATTGATTTGCTAAACATGTCGATTCAAATAAAAATTAATTGAATTAAACCAAGTTTTTTTTAAACGTTTTCTTAAGAATTCAATTTAATTTACAAGATCTTGTTTGTCGTGCTAAATTCCCAATTTTTTGATAAAAACACTGACAATTTTTGTTTATGGGATAAGCTTTTCCTCTGCGCACTGCACTGGCCAGATCGTCAGGAAACTTCATCCAAAGATTTTGGAAAAACTAAAGATATTAAACCAAATAAAACTGTTAATCTTGCAAATAAAAATTTTGTATTCCCAAAAGTAACTTTGATAATTGAATTTATTTCTTGATTTTTCGATTCTATTTAAAAATCAAAGAAAACAGTCTTATATTAAATAAATGCAGCTTGATTATTAATACGATTTCCGTATGACGTGCTAAATTCCCAGTTTTTTATATTTGATAAATACACTGAAATTTATTGTTGAGGGAAAGCTAGCTTCTGATTGATTTGATTTCAGAAATAAATTTATTAATTTTAATAAAAGCTATTTCTTGTTTTAAGAATTTTTGGATCATAAGGAAATGTCTCTTTTTTTAAGAACATTTTACTAAATATTAATTTATGAATTTTTATTTTTTGAAATAACTTTATTTATATAAAAAACTTTGTTAAACGGTTAACCAATCAATAACAAAATAAACCGATTACATCCAAACCTCGGCTAATTTATCGTGCGATTAAATGCATAACCTAAATACGACACAGCCTTTAAGTTTAAGACCGCAGCTTTAAAAAAAATTGTTGGTTTTCCAAAATGTTTTGTGCTTTTCATATTCCAAATTAAAACGCAATTCGAAATTTTCTTTTAAAATTTTTATATAAAGTTTAAATTATTTATTTTTTTTTTATAAAAATATTTTTGTAAAATTTACAATTCAAACCTTTTTTAATAAAAACAAATACAATATATACCAATAATAATAAAAATAAGTAGACTTCACTGAATTAATAAACATACATATGTAACTAAATAAAAAAAAATAAAAAATTAAACAGACATACTAAATACAAACATACAGACAGACAAACATTCAAACACTTATAATTAAAAATTATTATTCGATTATTTATATAAATATTGAAAAAAAAAATTAAACATACAGGGTTGTTCTGGAAATCGCAAACGCAAAGCGCAAGAATTTTAGACGTCGTTTTTTAATAAGATTTCTGTAATAAAAGAATTTTATGACAAATATTATACCAACATTTCTCAATTAAACAGAATTTTATAACAAAAATTTTAAAAATTAGATTAGAAGTGTATTAAAAATAACTTCCAAATTCTTGCGTTTTGCGTTTCCGATTTCCGATTTCCAGAACACCCCCGATAATTTATGTACACATTTCATTATACAAAAAAAAAAAACAAATATTCTGATTTCAAAAAATAAATTAAATTAACATTTATTATACTAATACATACATATATACAAAAGAAAAAATATACAGTACAAAAGTAGTTAAATTTTTTACAAATTATTGGTTATTATTTATAAATTATACGCATATTTATTTATTAAAAATAGATTCAGTCACTTAAAAATATAAATACATTTAAATACAATATTTACATAGTAATAATATTTAAAAAAAATATATTTTGGTTTGAAAATTAAGAACCTTGAAAAAAAATTCCAAAATGTATTAAATTGTTAAGAAATTTCAAATTTTTTATATATTTTATGAAGATTTCTTACAAATATTTAAAATTTTCTAACAAACTGTTTATTCTTTTACATTTATGAAAATTGCATAGCTTTTTATTAAGTTTTTGTTTAATAAATATTATTTTAAATAAACTTATGTTAATAATTGCGCATGCGCCAATTCAATATTTAAAATAGCTTTTGATAAATACATATAACAGGTAGTTTTAAAATATTAAAATTAAAAAGAAATAATTTATTCATATTTGCGAAAAAAAAAAATTTTTTAAGATTGCCTACTTAGTAACTAAACACATCGACAAAAACAAAAAACTGAACCAAAACAATGTCATGGAAATATTTGCCAGCTTCCATTTTAAATTCAACACTCAATTCATTTAGTTTCTCTCACTTCCATTTTTTTACTAGTGTCTCCAGGATTTGGGTAATATGTAGTTTTTAATGGAATACAAGGATTTGGCATACCAATGGACACCATTATGTATTTGAGCTTCATTTTGCTGACTTTTGCCTATTGATGTCGAGCAAAATCTTTCTTTAAGAGCTGACCAAACACGCATGGGAGCCATACCCCAGTGAGCTAAAGATTGGCTATTAACTATAGCATAACAAGAAGCGGCCACTGAATTCACTACAATGGTGCCTTCCCGAGTTAATGGAGCCACTACACCTTTGCTTAAAACTGCTTTCAAGTCAACCACTTTTTGAGGCCTTAGTAAGCCAGTGTGGTCAAAAACAAATACTTGATCTCCTTCCTCCACACGATCGGCAAACACATAATCGGCTAATTGTTTATCCGAGTTCCAAACCATAACCAAATGGGCCGGCGTTACTGTTAATTGGGCTCCACTGCCAGTGGTTAATTGCACAAATTCTTGAGCCAATTCCAAATTACGATCCATAAACAAAATAATCTCACTGTAAATGGCTTCTCCCTTGTCATTTATGCTAAGCACATGATCTCCTATAACAAGATCACTCATAGCTTTGCGCTCTCCATTTTTAAGTAAAACCGTACTGTCTTTGGTAAAACAACCACTATCATGAGGGGTATGAGAAGAATCTGCAAAAAAAAAGGAAAAAGAAAAATAATTTAAATTCCAACAAAAAAAAAAGTCAAGTCACTGGCCAGAATATATTTTAAGCCACAAAATCCCTCAACCTTTTGCAAAATACAGCTATCTATACCTGATCCTAAGCCTGTATTTGTTAGATACCCAACCTCTACTAATCTAATTTGGCGTTAATAATACCTAACCACAAAATTTGTTCTCCTTTGTGTGTGCCAATACTTGTTCATATTGGATTAAAACAAACCCTAACAAGAGTCAAAAAGGTGTTCACAGTTATTCATCTTGTTTTCATCCTCTAAAACCTTCCCAAGCAGGCATCTGCCGAACAGAGTATCAATAACATTTTATTTTTATTGTTTAACATCAAAAGAGTTTTAGAATTTTTGGATTTAACAAAGTTGATCTTGTTTTTTCAAGAGATTTTTTTTTTTAAATTTTGTTTAAAGAAAGAAGACTCGAGCCAAAATAGATTTATGTAATTTTTATCCTTTTAAGTAAACAATAGAAAATATTTAAAGGGGTTTTCCGCAGCTCTTCAAGGAGCCCAGGGTTTCTACCTGCTTTTGCGAAAATTGGTAAAAATTTTTTTTTAAATTTAAGTTTAAGGTTGTATTTTTTTTTAATTGGCTTCTTTTTTTTAGTTTGAAATAAATAAAAATGGGCGTATTTTATTTTGTAGTTTAGTTCAATACTCTCATAAAATGTTCCCACATATTGGCTTAAGGCCCACCCAAGTTTGAAATTAGTGAAATTTAATAAGAGTTTACCGGTAATTATAGGAAATTTGAACATTATTTTCTAACTTTTACTTTGACTAAAGCAAACAAATGGATTCTGAGAATTTTTTTATATATTAAAAATTTGTTTAAATAAATAGAGATTATTTGATTAAAAATTTAAAAAAAAAATAATAATAAACTGGCAAGTGTCCGGCCTAAAAAACTGATCTAGCAACGTGCTTCATTTTTGTTGTTGTTGTTTTTGTTTTAGCTTTGATATTGTTATTCTTATTCGCTAAATTGTTTAATTTGTATAATATCTTAAGTTTTTCTAATATCTTTGGATGAAGTTTCCTGATGATGTGGCCTAAGCAACCACTGAAATTCACATAGGATTAGCTTATCCCATCAACAATAAATTTCAGTGTTTTTATCAAAAGTAAAAATTGGGAACTAAGTACGACAAACAAAATCTTGTAATTAAAAATTATTTAGAATACATATATTTTAAATAAGTATGCACAATGCTTAAAATATGTCCTACAAAATGCCACATACTTAGTTTAAGCGCCTCGCTTTTTTTACAAGAGTTTTTTTTAAAACCCTAAAAAAGAAGTTACAACACAAAGACCGCAAACTGTGCGTTTTATTATAATTTGTATCATAAAGATGCAGCAGTAATATAAAAGAGTGAATTTTTTAAAGTAAAATTTCGTTTAAAGTTGTAAATAATTTGAGGTTGGAAAACTATAAAAATTCTTTTAAATTCCTATATTGACTACCTTAACTTGTTTTTTCTCATAATATCTAATGACATGATAATGCTTTTATACACATACCACAGAATACCTTATAACATTTCTCTCTCTCTCTCTCTCTCTCTCTCTGTCTCTCGGTGTAACCCCTTGTTCAGTTTAATAGGCATACTTAATCCAACTTAACTGATTGAATTTTGTGTTCAATATTTCTATTGTGGTTTTGTTGTTGCCATAATAAACCATAAACACATTTTTTTAATGGTTAATAAACTATTTAAACCTAACGACTGGTTCCTAGTGCAGTAGAAATGACTAGAAAGAGCAACAAAAACAAGAAAATACTTTTGTAATTTTCTCTAATCGGTCAAGATACACGATACAAAATTGGTGTGAAATACATGTCGGTTAAAACAATCATAAGTATTATAACAAACAACAACAACAAAATACCCAACCTAACAAGGTTGTGTGTTTACACATAACCTTAAAATTTAAAAAAGACCAATTCATAGTTGTAAAACCAAAAATTTAAGGAACAACTACACCTAATACCCGTTAAACGTTTTTCTTTTATAACGGGTCCGCCATCACACAATTTTTTTTTCAACTAGTGCTTATTTCGTGAATGGTAATACTTAGCTCATGTCTGATTTGCCAGATAATTAGTTTTATCCTTCCGCTGAACGAATATGGTTGCGTATACGCTTGAACAACGCTGGGTAAGTGGGCATGCGATCGACTTACAGAATATCAATCAAAAAAATCATCTTTACAGATGAAGCTCATTTTGATCTTGGCAAGTATGTAAACAAGCAAAATTGTCACATTTGGGGCACAGAAAACCCGAACGCATACATTCACAAGCCGTTGCATCCAAAACGAGTCACTGTTTGGTGCGGATTTTGGTCCAGAGGCATAATTGGGCCATTTTTCTTCGAAAATGAGCAAGGAGTGGCCGTTACAGTCAATGGCGATCGTTATCGGGCCATGTTGAACCAGATTTTGTTCACAAAAATTGAAGAGGAGGACATTGGCAACATTTGGTTTCAACAGGACGGCGCTACGTGCCACACAGCCGAAGCTACACTCGATGTTTTGCGCCCTGTTTTTGAAGATCGCATTATCAGCCGCAGCGCTGATGTCGTTTGGCCACCTCGGAGCTGCGATTTGACACCCTTGGACTATTATTTGTGGGGTGCCGTCAAAGATAAGTGTTACTCTGGCAAGCCAGAGACAATTAAAGCTTTAAGGGACAATATTAGTGAAGCAATTGGTGAAATACAGCTGCACACAATCGATAATGTGCTTAAAAATTGGACCGATCATGTAGGCTACTGCATGGCCAGCCGAGGCAGCCATTTGAATGAAATTATTTTCCATTGTTTACCGGAAGGATTGTTCTTTCAAATAAAAAAGAAATTTGAGAAAATATTCAGTAGTTTTTTTTATAGCATTTTCAAAAAAAAATTTATTTGGCGGACCCTTTATAAAAATATAATTATAATATTTTCTTTAAATTCTGCTAATTTTCAGGCATAACCTCAAAACATTTAGCCCAAATAGATAAATAAAACAAGTAAGAAAGTAAAGTCGGTCAGTCCCGACCATTCGATATGCATATTTTCGAGAGTTTGCCCTATTTCGGACCAATGGACCCACCAGATTAAAATATGTAAAATAATAAGGTTAAGATTCATATAAAAGTTCTTTATTCCGAATATTATTTAGATATGTATCTTCATCTAAGATGATTTAGCTTACAATTAATTAAGTTTGGATGAAATTTGATCTAACTACACATATAACAAGAGGTTTAAGGGTAAAAAGACTCCATTTCGGCTTATATGAAGGGCTATGGGACATTATGGAGCATTTCGTCCTTATGACATATTAAATATATGTACCACATTTAATTAAATTTTGTATCTTCAAAATTTCTAGGTGTACTTTGCGCACAGCCCGCTAGCCGGACAAACATCGATTGAAAAAGTGTTTCTAAGTTGATCGGTATACGAAAAGGTGGGTCTTGGGCCAACATTTTAAGGTGTTACAAACGCATAATACCCTCTCCACTATTGCGGTGCGGATATAAAGATCAATTCATAGTTTTAAACCAAAAATGTTAAGGAACAAATACAACTTATACACGTTTAATTATAATAAATTAAAGTAATTTTATAAATTCTGATTATTTCCAGACATAACCTCAATAATATTTAACTAAAAATGCCCAAATAAAAAACTAAGTGGTAAAATTTATCACCCTCCATTTTTAGTACAAAAAAAGTCGGGGTGATTGTTAAAATAAACTTTTTATAAATCTCAGATATGGTGCGGTGCGACTAAGGATTTAATATATTTATTTGGGAGTGCCCCAGTATGTTAGCTGGTAGTGAGCTATGCTATCAGTGGAGGGGTTGCGTGTCCGATTCCCGCTTCGCCATATTTTGGAAATCGAAATCGAGTGAAATTTAAATCGATGGAGATTTCCATTTCATTTTTTAAAAATTACCGTTGTTTTTTCTGAATGCTCGGAAGTAGTTGCGATAAAGATGAAGTATATAAAACGGAATACTTTAATTAACAAATAGAATCTGGGAATTTATTTCTCATGGTAAGTAAAAGATAATTACAAATTATGTACAAAGAAAAAAAAACTCGGTATAAATGAATTTTTCTGAACATACTTAAAGTACAAGTTGTACTCAAATTTTCAAGTACGAATAACACTAAAACGTACTTAAAACAATCCCAAATGGGATTACTTTTGAAAATAAGTACAAAATTTTTAAACCAAGTAAAATAAAGAATAAACTTTTCGTTGGTAGTGCCTATCTGAAAGTTAAATTACAAAGTGAGCGTTTTAATCTTATTTAACTTAGCAAAGTTTGTTGCAGACACAACAAAATCGATTTGATTGTTGTGTTAAGTATTTCGCGATTGAAAATCCGTACTTGAATCAATCTTTCTGTACTTGATTCAAGAAAATCCTTACGCATCGTGCTATTTATACCGCTTCGGATTGATTTGAGTACAAATAGATTGATTTTTCTTTTCAGTAAATTACTTAATTAACTGAGCAAGAGTAACTTAAACCTGCAATCCTCGCACTGATGCAGCCAACCCATTTGAAAGTAATATTTCGGATTATTTTAAAATTTGAGCAAAAAAAAAACCAGAATACAAATTTTAAGTTTTTGTCAAAAAAAAATCCAAGAAACAGGGTTTAAAAAACTGCAGTCGAAACCAAAAACTGTCGAGCAATAAACGAAAACTTGTGTGCAACTTTTCGCTTGTTGCGTTAATTTGACAGCGACTGTTTACATTTAATGAATCGGAAGTAAAAGCAAGAGTTATTTTTTTGGCAGATGACAAATAAAGAAGTAAAAGAAATTTCAGTTTTTGAAATTTGACTGCAGTTTCTTAAACGCAGAAAAAGAAACTAAAACTGTCACAAATTTCATTTTTGAATTTTAAGTTAGGTGCCCACTATCGAACATGAATAACAATTTTGCCCAATAATTTTCGCATGTTTCATAGTGGGGCCGCCAATTTTCGTCAGTCATTCATCTGATGAAATAAATGACTGTCACTCAAGTTCGATAATGTGTACCACACTTTAGACTCGAACATTTTTCATTATTCAAACATGTGTAATTAAAAAACTCCTTTAAGAAATTTTTAATTTTTCCTCGATTTTTTTTAAGAAATTCTCAATGGTCGGTCCTCCCGATTTTTGTTAAGTTTTCAAACGAGGCCTGAATTAATTCAAACTATATGTTTAAATGTTTACAAATTTTCTTGGTGTATACACACATGCATATGTACATAAATATGTAGATCTATTGGGTTTGCTGTTAAGGCTTGAAGGGTCATAAATTAATAAACCATTAAAGTGGTTAAAAAATTATCGTTAATTTTATCTCGCTTTGACGCTGACGACTAAACTGATAAATTATTACAAAACAGAAGACAACAAGCCAGATGAAATCCAACCAAACATCTAACCATTTAAAAATTTGTTATAAACCTCAAACACACCGGCAACCAGCCAGTCAGTCAGTAAGTCCAACCAGCCAGTTATATGTACATTCACTCGCTCATTTACTCAATCAGTCTTTCATGTTCACTGTTGAGTTTTAGTGTGCGTCTGTGTGATCCGTTTTGGGAAAGTGTGACTTGGATCAAAACACAAGTGAGCAAATGACGTACTGATATGTTTGAATGAACATGAACATGAACATGGTATTAATGTGGTGGCTTGACAACATTTCAAACAATAAATTGAAAAAAGCAAAATATTTTGTTTAATTTGTTTTTTAACCAGAATTTTTTTTTTTTTGGAATTTTGGCTTTTTCATGTGTTTAAAAAGGGTTTTAATAGTTTGTCATTAATTGGTTGTCATTGTGTCTTGTAAGGCTGCTTATTTTTGGTTTTTAGCTGACAAAGTAGTCGTTAGATTGTCACTTTTTTCATTCTTTTTTTTTTAATTTAGTTCGCTAGAGTTTTTAAATATTTCCAAAAGAATATTTGGTAAGTGGTTTTGTAACGTTTTTCTCTCTGTGCAGTATTTTATTAACAAATTGATAAATTGTTTTTTACATAGTAGTAAATATTAAATCTTTTGGGCAAAAGAGGTAAGTGAAACAATTGTAATCAAATATCATGACTAAAATGTTTATTTTCTTTTCCTTGTAATAAATGTCATTAAGCCAAATAATATAAGAAAAAAAAATGAAGCAATAAGGCACAAGATATTGTAAAAAAAGTGTTCATATTTCACACACTCCTGGCGAGTTAAAGTGGGCTTGTGTTTTAAAGAGCATCATATTGCAAGGTCTTCTTTATTTTTTTTTTCTCTTTTTCAACTGATTAAAAAAATAAAAATCAATAAAAAAAAATAGCGGCATCCTTTTAATCAGCATTTTGTTGTAATTTTTTAATGCTATTCTCACCACTTTTCAAACCACTCTCCCAGCACTTGAGTTTCATCACAAAGTCAGAGTTAAACCAGAAACAACAACACATACATTTACATACAAATGTATGTACATACATATGTACATTAAAAAAGCCGCAAAAATTAAAAAAGAAAGAAAAAAGAGAATGTATCAACATATTTTGACTTAAATGTGACATCAGAAACCACCGACAATGACAATTTGTAAATTATTGATCCTTACTAGAGCACAAAAGTAATAAAGAAAAACCAACAACCAAGAAGGACATTGTTAAAACCACATGAGTTAAGTTGTAAAAAAGTACAACAACTATAACACAAACACACGTCCGTTTAATACATACTTTTTTTTTAAGTCCAACTGAAAAGTATTTGTGTAATATTGTGGTTCTATGTGCATAGGTATGTACATATGTATGTATGTATTTATATCACTTTAAGATTTGTATGCTTGATTCCTAATGTGTGGTCCTGGTCCTTGTATTGAAAGCCAGATCCTGCTGTGTTATAGGCCACAATTATTTAATTGAAAATCCTGTAAATATGTATCTATTTTTTTCTTTTTATTTTTTTAATTCGTTTAATTTTCTCTTTGGAAAGACAAAGTAGCCGCCTATTTATTAGTATTGTTGTTATAATTTTATCGTTAAGATCTTTTAAGGTTGTTTGTTAAAGATATGTTTTTAGTTTTTGTTTTGCTGCTCTCTTTTCTGTCTATCAATTTCTTGTAACTTAAGCCTTTTTGTTGTACTCTTTTTGTTTGTAATTTTTATTTGATTGATGGTTGTTAGAGCGAAAAAATCCTATAACATTTTTGTATTTGTATTTGTGTGTCTGTAAAAATATTTTGATTTAAGAACAGTATGTGGTCTTATATAAATTATAACATGTTTAATTTTGCCTTTTTTGGTTTTTTGATTTGTTATTGATAGAAAACCGTTACAATTTATTGTTAATAATTTCAGCAATTTATAAGTTATAAACTGATTTAAAGCCAAAATTATAAGAAAACTAGGCTAAAAGCATAAATAACTATTAAAAAAGTTATTATTACATTTTAATGTTTAAGATAAGCTTAATATGGTTAACATTTTATTATGTTGGTAGTCGTTTAAAAATCATTTTTAGTGAATAATAAAATAAGCCAAAATTAAAGAAAAATTTAATTAAATTTGACTGAAGATGTTTAGTCAAAAAGCCAATAAACAGGATTTGATACAATAGCGAAAAACAATCAGCAATAACAATACAAATTTCAAAGATGCTGAATGATTTTAAAGAACCCCATCAAACAAGTCTCTTCAGGCATATTTTTGCATAAAAAACATTTTGCTTAAAAAATTTAACAAAAACTTCAATACTAAACAGCAGTTACTTGTGGTTTTGTTTTTAAAGAGAGAAAATAGTGGTGGATGGTAGCATAGCTGTCAGCTATGGCGATTTATCGCCAAACGTGGCGATTTTGAATCGTATTTATTTGGCTATTTTAACCATTTATATTATTTCAGCGATTTTTTTTAATAGTTTGTAATTTTTTGTTATTATTACTAATTTAAAAAAAAATCTGGAAACTTTTTTCACATGATTTTTGTTTTGTTATCATTTTAAGTGAATTTTATATTCAATCACTATTTAATTATAATGAAACCGATGTGGCTGAAGAGTACGATCTTATAGACTTGTGTAATTAATTTTAGTTTTTTTTAACTGAATATATAATCTCTATTTTATGTTAATTAAAAAAAAAAATAACAGAAACTAAACAAAATTTATTTTCGGCGACTTTTTTATATTTTTTCAGTTTTTGACGATTGTTGGCTGAAATATTATACCTACAAGCTTTTTTTGTATGCAAAGTTTAAGAAAAAAAGAAAATGTTACGAAAACTGAACAAAATTTACGTTTGGAAATTTTTGGCGATTTCTGACATGCGGTTTGGCGATGGAGCTCAAACAAATCTGACATTCCTGGAGGCTAGTCATAATTTTAACTTGAAGGAAAAACTCAAATTCATAATTTTGCAAATATTTTTGTTACAACTCTCGAATCATCTAAAAGACTAAAAAGGTTGTTTTGGGCCAAAAGCTTTAAATCGTAGCAAATGTGGCAAAAATATCAAACCAGACCCTTTTTAATAAAAAAAATAAGAGAAAAAGCCAAAATCTACATACATATGTACATCAAATCATATACATAATACATATATTTAAAAAAAAACCCAACATAACTGGGCATCCACCATGTTTTTGTTTTCTTTTGGATTTTATTTCTAAAGAGTACACCAACTTAAAATCCAGCTTTAAAAAAATATTTATTAACTTTTTTGTGTATGTGTTTTTTTTATCAACATGTTTCATTAAAAACCATACAGTATATTGTATATACATATGTATGTATATAGAAAATACACGAGTACATACATACATACATACATACATACATATGCATGGATATACATACATATATATTCATGTATAAGGTTTAAGTATTAAGAAAAAAATATTTAAGAAATACCTGTTTCGTAAACTACCATTTATTTATATATGTACATACATATATACAAACAAACTACGACTTCTTTAACGTACTACCGATAAAAGATGCTGCTGGGCTAAGTTGTGATACGTGAATAAAAGAGAGGGGAAGGCATGCCATGTGAAAATTGAAGTTCTCTTGAAATATCATACGTTTAGAGTTACAACAAAAAAAAAAGAAGCATGGAGCAACAAACACAGATGGCGCATTCCTCAAATAATTGTCTACTGAACATAATGTGTAAATGGCGTCGCAAAAGTCCAAATCGCATGAAATTTTGCAGTCTTTTTCTACCTCACACAGCAACATAACGGACCTGCCCCAGTAGTAAAGCGTACTAGCTCTGTACGTATGTATATAGGTATTCGCTAGCTCTTAAAGACCTAACTCTACTCCTACCACAATCTACCACACATTCTTTTTGGTGAGGAATTTAACATGGTGATGTCATTGGAGGTGACAATTGACCCCTCTCTGCATAGCCTTTACCTAACATAGCGGTTAACTACTTGTTTAAACAAAACGTACTAGCAAAGACCAAGAAGCAATGATTGTTATATTTTGAAGTTGTAGCATACTAGAGTCGGTGTACAATTTTATTGACAAGCTACTCAGCAAATGCTTAAAAAGCATATTGGTACATACATATGTTACGAACACTTCCTACTTTTGCGTCTTGAAAAATTTTTAAGAAAGTATGAAACTATTAAAACGCGTTTTAAGTTTTAATTCAACAATTATCAAACATTTACTAATTAAAGTATTAATTGAAAACATCAAACTTTTCTTTAAAGTTTTAAAATTTGTAATTCAATTTTTAGTTATTTTTCACAATTTTTGAAAAAAGTTTTTATTACAAAAAAAACAAACATAAACAAAATAAAATTTAAGTTATTCGAGAAACAAGATTTTCGGGTTTCCTTCCCCTTTTTAGTTACTGGTCTTTTTTTATTTCAATTTCAACAGGAAGAATAATAAAAACAAGAACGATCATACAACAACTTTTTAACTCGCGTGGCTCCGCCAACTAAGACACATTAAAAATTAATTTCCAACCACAACTACAATAATGTTTCACAACAACATCGATAAGAAAAGCCAGTTTTTAACAACAAGCAACAACAACATTTATTTTTTTTTAGAAAAGGAAGCCACCATTTGTTAAAACATGGGAGCTTTTCGCAGGGATATTTAAAATTCAAGTTAAATAAAGAATCTGAAAATTTAAAAATCCTTAGTCACACCGAAAAACCAAAACCTATTAATCTCAAGGATTTAAAAAAAATAAAAGTAGATCATTAGGCCAATAAAATTCTTAAAAGTTTTATCAAATCCAATTTTTAGGATCTTTTGAAGTTGGAATGTTTTTAACGAAATCTGCTTAACTTTTTTTACAAACCAATTTCTTTCAGTGTAAAAACTGGTTATTTTAAAGAAAAAGGCAGAAAACAGCTTTCGGATATAATTTAATGTTTTATGAGAGCCATGAGAAACTCATTGGGTGTCGTATCATCAATTCCTTTAATTTGACAGGCGAAAACCTAAACATGTCAAAACAACATATCCACAAAATATTATAACAGCAATACCGTCAGACATACACACGAGTATTTAAGAAAAGTTTGAAAAGTGTTCAGCAATTTTTTGATAGGTTTTTGTTGTTGTTGTTGCTGTTGCAATTAACCAAAACAGCGAACTTGTTTAAAACAGACTTTTCTATCAATTTCAAAAATGAACTAAATGACGATCTGTCTGTTAAGTTGTTTAACTCAAAAGAGTATGAAAAGTTGTATAAATATCGCAGTTAGCTGTCTAACTGCCTGTTAGTCAGTCTATCTGTCAGTCTATGCCTCTCTTAACAAACTTACTGCTAACTAACAGCAACTGCAGAAGTGCGTGTTTAAATCTAAATAATTTGACCATTTCTAATTCAATTTGATTTGGGTAGGCACAACACTAATACACGCACACTAATTTCAACTCTAGGCCGCAATAGAAACTACACTTCTTAACTACAAAGAAAGTTTGAAACAAATTGCCTACGCTTGTCATGTTTTTAACAGCCACAACATTAGCAACAGATAAAACAGATACACAAAGTCTGGAAAAAATTTACAGATAGCCAATAAAATGTTGCATACTGTTGGTACCAAGAATCACAAGTTATTTCTGGCCAAAGTCATAATTGACGTTAAACATGCAAAATTAAAACTCGTTAGTGTCAATTCCTAAGAAAATTCACAACATTTTCTTTCTTTCTTTCGTATTATTATTTTTTGACTTACACATTTTCCTAAAGCTGTCAATTTCAAATTCTGTTGTAAGTAGAGATAAGTTTTTTTTGTTTTTTCTTTTGTATTTTGCTCAAAGCAGAGATTCTTTAAGGTTTTTGCCTCGGGAGACCGAAAAAAAATTTTGTTAAAATCAGCTAAGCTAAGAGGTCATAGACACTGTAAAGTATATTACGCACACCTAGTTCAAAAGTGACTCAACTCAAAGTTTTAATTTTTCAGATTTAGATGCTTAAACTATATACAATACACTTGTTAAGCTATAAAAAAATATGGTTGCATTTTGTTGTTGTTAAAAAACAGTTATGTCTTTCTTTATGTTTCAATTGGTATAAAGTTGCAATTCATGAAAGTGACATATTTGGATTTGTGCCAGAAAATATAAAGATCCTACAGCTAAATAGTCTTAACCCGAGTTGTGGCACTATTGATAAAAATAAATCTTTGTTGGAGTTTATATTAATTAGACTTGTGTCAGTTTAGAATTTGGCAAAAGTGTCAAAACTTGAAAAGAATTCAGCTAAAGTGACATAAGTTAAAATAATTCGGTAACTTGTGCAAATAATACATCATCAAAAAATTACACAACTTAAAACAGTGCATTATCTAGTGTATAAATATTAAAAAAAAAGCTTTTCAAATCTTAATCCGAATGGATTTTCTGCTAAATGGTCCAAAGTTTTGTTTTTAACTAGTTTGTTTAGGTCAAGAACCGTTTTTTCTACTTCTGAAAGTTGTTTTAAGTTGATTCACTTTTGCACTATGTGTGCGATATGTTCTGGATCCTTATGGGAAGTGAAGTTTAGTTAATTATGTCCGTGTGTACGTGTGTATATTGAAATGATTAGTTAGAATACCCTAGAAATAATGGGGACCAGGTTGTTAGACATTTCTGTCACATAAGCTCCTATGAAGTTTGCCATTGAACTTTAGAGAGCTTGGTCAACACATGGCTGGGATTTAAGCAAAAAACCAAGACATAAAACCTTTGTTTTTTTTTTTGTCAAACGCATATTTACACGAAATGCCGCTTAAATATAGAAATCTGTTTTAAACGATAAAATGTGCTCAACATATGTGACCCTCTCCAAGAAAAGGTGCCTAGTGTGCCAAAAAACGGGTTTGGACTTAAGAGTGGATTCTGGTACCTAAAAGGGTGTAAAATAACTTTAAATGCGTTTTTCTTAAAACTTCATTTTCCCTTTTCTCGAAAAAGGTCACATACCTACATATTTTTTAAAATTCTGTTTGAGAGTGTGCTTTAGTGGTGTGGTAAAAGGCATTAAAGATTTGGAACAGCACTCTTACATGCTTAATATAACTTTTGTAAGTGCCCCGCTAACTTAAGGATATTGTCGGAACCTTATTTGGGACCTGTTGGCTTAAGAATATTATAGCAAAAAAGTTAAACTTACCCGATTTAACTGAACAATGTATATGTGCTCTTGTTTCATAGTAGACCCAATCGAAACCAGCCTCCACAGCTAAACGTGCCAACATGCCATATTTACTACGATCACGATCTGAAGTAGTAATATCAACGGCTCTGCCCTCATAATGCAAAGAATTAGCATCATGTAAATATTCTTCATCCCAACTTTCGGTAACACGTAATCTAACACCCGGCCATTGATTCATAACCGAAATGGCCAAAGTATTAAGTTTTTCTTTGCAGCGCTAAAATAAATAAAATTTTTTTAAATAAGTTTTAAAAGTGGATGTCGCTAGTAGATCATAATTTAAAATAGAGAAAAATTGCCTTGAAAAATTATTAATAAAGTGCTACTCTTTTGAGTTGAAGTGTTATAAAAACGAAGATGCTCTTTTTTCTTTTACTCCTCTTAAGGCAGTGCGAGTGTGTGTATGTGTGTAAGAGTAGTGGTTAGTTAAGAGGGTTCATCTTCATCTTTTATATATGGCTGCTTGCCGTTGTTGTTTTTGTTAGTGGTTTATATATTCAACTCCCTCACTCTTGTGTTTTTGATTTCATTAAATTGTTGTTGGTTTTTTTGTTGTTGTTGTTGTACTTTTTAATGTTTTTGGTTTTATTTATGTACTTTTTTATTATTATTATTTTTGTTTTTTTTTTTTTGGTGTTAAAAGGCGTGGTAGAAATTTTCTTGTTTACAAATTCATTTAGTTCATTTAAAAATGAACTTCAATTATGGATTAAAAAAAAAAATAGAAAACTTTGTTTTTAATTAATAAGGTGAAATTTTTGGGAGAAGCAAGAAATCGCGCTTGATAGAAAATATATAAAAAAGGCAATAAAATATTTCGATATAAAGTAAAAAAAAATTATTGAATTTTAATATTTTTTTTGGAAAAACATTTTGAAAATGTTAAAACTAGATTCGTTATGAAAGAAAAATTTTAATCGGTTGGCTTAGGCTGCCTTTGTACTCTAGGTAGTGGTGAGCTGGCTTATAAGTGTGAGGGCTGCGGGTTCGATTCCCGGCAGATACTGCGATCTGTTCATCTACAACGGGCTGAAGGTTATTTAAGTTAGAATTTAATTTGTAGTTGTATTTGTAACTTTAAGGCTGGGTTTTTGAGGTATTGATTAAGTAAAAGCTTAGTTTAACGTAGTCTGAAACTCGCATTTTTCCGGCGATACGTGATTTTTTTATTATATTATTAAAGACCCACACTTTAAGCAAAATTAAGCTGTTTCGTGAAAATTTTGTATACAAACTTGGTAATGGCGGCACAAATATGTTTTCAGATTAACTAAACCAAGTTTAACTAAGATCTCATAAACTCAGCCTTAATAAATAAATAATCGGGGAGATTTTAGCAAAAATACATATTCGAATTTCTTATTTTTTTAAATTAAAAAAATATTCCTTTTTTACTTCATACTTTGAGTACCAATTATATTTATAAGAACAGCTCTTAAAAACAGGAAAAACTACAGAATTTTGTCAATAATAGACATTAAAAAGTCGTTTGATTTCAATTCCACTTCATTTCGATTTGTAGAACATGCCTGTTTAGCTTCTTTATAAAAGAAAAACCTTTTCTGAGAAGATTTTGAAAAATTAATTTTTAAGAAAACTTTAATATTTTTTCCAAATTTTCTTTAAATTAAAAATACCTACTGTATAGTTCGTTTTTTGAAATCAAAATTTTATTGGCTGCCTTTCAGTTTCCTTTTACCAGTTTTTAAAAAATATTTTTTTCTGATAACAATTACTCACACTCTCTACCAATATTTACTTTAACCCAAAACGAAAGACTCAAACAACAAACCTGTTGAAACTAAAAAAACACTCTTTGAACCTGTTGCGCACATTAAGTGAACAAATAAAAACTTTTGTAAAATTAACAAACAAAAATCCTTTTCTTTTTTTTTGTATTTTAAAGAAACACAAAAATTTCTTAACCTCTGAAAATTGAAAAATATATTTGCATTTGTTAAACAAAAAGAACGAAGAACAAGTATAGAAAAATATCATTAAATATCAGAATAAAGAAATCATAAAGTAAATATTTAATAAAGCCCAAAAAAAAACTCTTACGGAAAGTAAATGTTAAAATTCATTTAAATAAATACAATTGATTTTGGGGTAACAAAAGGATTCTTTATAATAGCCGCCATTCGTTGGACTCAAAAATATTTGCTAATTGAGAAAATTTTTTAAATTTTCCTAGAAAATTTTTTAGATTTTATAGATATTTTGACCAGTTTTTAACCACAGAAGCGCAATTGACTACTTCAAAATCAATTATGAACGGCCTTGGTTTTTGTTAAAAATTCCCTTGCTTAACATGCAAAGGAATCTATTACACAGAAACATCCTTGGGTGCAACGAATTATTGTGTTAGATTTGCTTACAGTTTGTGTACAAACATCACAACCCATTTGTTGCTTTTCTTGGTTTAAAAGCAGTCTTTTGAAATTTTAGTTTAGCCAGCATAACAGGCTGGCTGTTGGGCGTAAAATTGATTTTCTTTTTCTTTTTTTGTACAATAGCCATGTACATCATAAGTAGACAGGATATTTGTTGCTTTTAACCAACAGTCTTTTAATACATGGTGGTTTTTATTTGGTTAAACATTTTTAGTTTATGTTTTTTTTTTTTTTTTGTAATTTGTCACACTAGGCAATAATAAATTTTGTTTTTCCAAAAGAAAAAGAAGAAGTATTTTTAAAATTTTAAATCATTGTTAAAGCAAAGAATATTTTATGTTACAAATAATCGCTTTAATAGGCGTTGTTAATTCTTTATTTGTTGATAAAGTTCAGATTATTTACAGCAAACAGTTTTGAGTTTTTTGCTTAAATCTTTTGTTTTTCATCGACAGATTTCCCCTATAGAGCGCATTTGTTTTTACTATTTCAAAATTTTGTTTGTTTTCTATTATACCTATTTACTTAATGTTGTTGTAATTTTATGTAATATGCTAATATTTTTTGCATTTTTGTTTTAAGTTTACTTTATTAAAAGGCTTAAAACTTGAAGTTTATTTGGTGAAAAGAAATAGGCACTATTTATAAATGATTTATGCATGAATTTCAACAATGTAAAGGAAACATTTTAAAATGTTGTTAACAGAACATTATGAAAATCTTTGAACAATAATTTGTTGTAGACAAAAATAAAGCATTAAACATGAAAAATTAAATTAAACACAAACTTTAAAATTATATCACAGGTTAGTTGTTTTTGGTATTACAACACAGTAACTGGACTTTTTCATTTTTTGTTTTTTATATCTGTTAAGTACAAATTTCGCTTGTTGTTTTAGCCATATTAAAAAAAAATTCAATTCATAAACTTTCAATAAACTTATTTTGTATGGAAATTTTACGGTCTTAACTCTTTTAGTAAATTAAAGTAAAATAAAACTGTTCTGTTACAGTTTTTGCAGTTTTGATTAACTCGCAAGCAATTTTAACCTAACTTTTTTCAAGTGTTTCACTGGTCACTGGTAGAGTACCATAAATAGCTGAATTTGACTTGGTGGAGAGCCATATGAGACTCAGGCTGTAAACAATTTAAAACTAAAATTGATTACTGGTTGAGGCTGGTATTTACTAGAAGCTCTCGCCTTTATATACGAAGGTTTAGGTCGATGGATGAGGCTCCAAAATTGCGTGATAACCTAAAAGTATAACTTCGTATAAACAGTAAGGCAAAAGAAACGATAAGCTCACGGTTTATTGTTGTTCTTGTTTTTGTTATTTGTTTGATATTGTTACACAGCGTTGCCAGAATTAAGATTTTATCTTATTTTTAAAGATTTTTTGACCAAAATAAGATTTGAAGATTTTTTTTCTCAAAATAAGATTTTTTTTATTTTTAGAAATAAAGATTATTAACTTTAAGTTTGTACAAAATACATAATTTTTTTACGGTTTTTTAAACAGCAAATTTTTAAAACAATGAGGTTTTGTATCATATATGTTGTCTAACTATTGGTTTTGTACACTTTTGAACCCATTGTCTGGCATACACATCATTATTTCTGGGCATACAAATATTAAAAAAGCATCATAAATTAGCGGTTGTTCATTTTGGGAATACTGATGAAAAAAATTTTTTTTGAGAAAAGAAAAAACGCATTTTTATAAATTTTCATAAATAAAAGAACAAAAAAGTTCAGGTGGCAAATTACGGCACTCGATATCGATCGAAATTGCAGTGCAACTTAAATGGAATTTTATGAAAAAATATTGCTTAAACACAATTTAAACCTACAATCTAATTTTGTATAGATACGGCAATTATGTATTTCGAATTAAATAGTTTCCACAATAAGAAGTATGTTGTTTTAAAAAATTAAAAATTTTTACTTTTTTGCCCTTGTTATAAAAAATTTCAAGATTTTTTTCTTAAAAACAAGATATTTTTTTCGCCAAATTAAGATTTTCCTTTCAAATCTTCTGGCAACGCTGTTGTTACAAGTAAAACAGGTGTTGATAATTCTTATTCGCTTAACGGTTTTATTTGTTGAATATCTTTAGTTTTTCTCAAATCTTTGGATGAAGTTTCCTGATGATCTCGCCTATTCTGTATTTAGTAAACTTATTTAAATTGATTATTTCATCACCTGTCCGAGCTGAACGAACGACAAGTTTTAAAACAATTTTTTGTTCAAACATTCTTGTTTGGTCTGGCCATTAATGTTCGGTGTTAACAACAATAATTAAGGGGCTTTTATACTTTCCTCTATTTTAGTATTGCTGTTTTAGTTTTTTCTTCTTCTTTACTTGATTGTTAAATAAATATTTGTTATAAATTTACCTCTTTACTTGGATGTTTTTTTTCTGAGACTTGTAATAATTCCCTAATAAAAAAAATGAGCACAGAACCGTCTTCATCTTTTTCCATTTAATGTTTTCTTTGCTTAAATATTTTGGTTTATTTTTTCATGCCATCTTTGATGTGTTCAAATATTATTTAAATTGGTTTTTGTTGTTTTCGTTGGCTGAGTTATGAAGGGGAAAATAAAAGAACATTAACAGAAGAAAAAGGCTAAATGCCGACGGGTGCGTAAAATAAACAAAGCGTTTTTTTCTGCTTCATTCTTCTTACAACATTCACTGTATGCTGTTGTTATTATTAACTATTATGGTTAATGCTGTTGAATGTTGATTAAATATAAAAACTTAAAAGTATTGAAATGTAATGAACACTCAACTTTAATGATTTAAACAAAAAGAGTAGAAAACAAGGAATGTAGAGGAAAGAAAAGAAGAGAAAATAAAGTTGCCAGCATATCGCCACCAAAGATGCTAAATGCAAAATAATGTATTTGTTAAAAAAAAAAAACAAAAAATAATCAGTGAAGCAAAGAAATGAATGTTGGTTTAAGAAAGATGCACTGAAAGATGATACGAGTATTGAAAACGATAATTACAAAACAAGATAATGATTATTGTATTCATTATTATTATTATGAATCGCACGGCAGATATTTATTTGTCAAACAATTATGAAAACTGTTTTCAATTTATTCATTATTGATGTTTTCGTTGTTTTCATTGTGTAGGTAAATAACATTAAATATCAATTGATTTTGGAATAAAGTTAATGTTTGTTCAAAAAAAAAAAAAAAAATAAGAAGAATTATTTATAAATAGGTACGGTGAATCATAAAAGTTTAAGGTTTTATAAAAAAAAGGTGCGAAATTTAACAGTATTTATAAAGATAACCAACCACCTTTAAAACAAAAAGAGCAAACAAGGCTTTTAAACACTGATTTAACTGGTCTTCAATAAATCTTTGTTTATTTTTATGCTCTTTCCCTTTTAATTTTTTTGCAAAAATTGTTACAACATTTTCTTTTAAAAAATTGTGACTTTTCATTCAACTGTTGGTTTTTAAATTAAGTTTTCATATTTTAAATTCCTTCCTTTACTAAAAATAATTTAATGAAAATTAAATTTGATGAACATAAGCCTAATTAAAAGATCAAAAACTTAATTTTTTTTTAATTATTCAAAGAGTGGAACCCGTCCCCTTTAGATTTTAATGGAATTTGGTGAGAAGGTTCCTTTTATCCTATAAGGAACATAAACATATGAACGAAAACAAATTTTAAAATTTCTTTTCAAAAGTTATGTCGTATTCAAAATGTCATATTTTCGCCGAATTAGCCGAATGTGTTGAGATTATTTCTTCAATATCTGGAAAACTACTTTACATACGAAATTGATTTTAATGTAATTTTAAAGAGAATGGCTACAAGCCTTATATTGAAAGTAAAAATATTTTTTTGAAAAATGTAATATCAGCAAAATATTAAATTTTAAAAACGGACTAAGTCAAATCCAAACTGTTCTTAAAAAATCCTGAAACTTTGAAGGAGGTGTTTTTTTTCTTTTTAAAGATGATTTTTTTCTTTCGTAGCCTTTAAAAAAATAATCTTATAATAGGATTTAAATATTGTAATTTTGAGCAATAAGTACACTGTGTTAGTTGCAAAAACAGACAAGCCGGGCATCTGGCATTTTAACCTAATTGGGACACGCTGAATCCAGTGGTGCTAACCGTTTTTTTTTTCTTAGGTTAGCACTTGTTTTCAAGATATACCGTTATTTCGAAAATGTAGGAGGATGCACTGCACATATTCGCTTAACTCAAAAACGGTTTAGTTTATTGAAATTACTTAAAAACCGAAATTCCGCAATAAATAATAAAGTGGGGTTGGTCATACATTTGACCCATCTAGGAGCATCCTACGCGCTGTACCATACAAATATGGCGTTTTTAATAAAATTCTTTAATTTGGCCCCTGCAGCGTGTAGGATGCTCCTAGATGGGTCAAATGTATTGTGCTTCATGCCATACGACAACTGCAACCATCTACTTAATGTACAATTAAGCAATAAGTTGTTTTCAAGAAATGGAACTGTCAATTGGTTAGGTGATAAGCCAGCAAAAAAAAAGCTTTAAAGGCCAAAATTTTTCATGTAACTGGTGGCATATGGCCCGGAAATCATATATGAGCGCGATGCATTATATTTTGACTGTTTTATATACAGCAGCAACCAGTTAATTTTAACTGCTTACTGAAGAAGCACTCAGTTTTTACTGATTACTGGAAAAATTTAGTATTCACTTTTTGATCTAAACTTTTATTGCAAACATTATCAGTTGATTTTTACTTTACTTTAAATTTTTAAATTTACTGAGTCCTGCAATTTTTTCAGTAACCAGTAAAATATTACTGGTTACAGAAATTTTACAGTGCCAATAAGCCCAAAATCATTATACCCACACTACAATAGTTGGCATGATGTTTGTAACACCTTAAATAATTGGTCTAAGACCGAGTCGATTTAACGATTTCCGTCCGGCTGGCTAGCCGGTTGTATTTTGCACACAAAGTTTACATAGACAGCCAGCCAGCGGGCCAGCCAGACAGACGGACATCGTTAAAGTGATTCTGAGTAGATCGGTATACCTTAAAGTTGGTCTAGGACCAATATTTTCAGGTGTTACAAACATCAGCATAAATGCATTAATGCACTCTCTCGACTATTTTGGTGTGGATTTAATTAGGAAATTCAAATTTAATAAAAGTGGGGAAAAATTTCGGCATTCGATACCGATCGAAATTACAATACAATATTAAGGAAAATATCGATCGATATCGAATGCCGTAATTATTCCCCAGATTTCTGAACGACTTGGTATTGAAAACAGTCCTAATTCACCCTCTTCCAGTTGTCGCCCCGGGAATATGACTTTTGGCATTATAACGACCATACGGAGGAGCTAAGGAATTCAACATATTTTTTTACTTTT
Source organism: Pollenia labialis (assembly GCA_949318255.1). NCBI lineage: Eukaryota > Metazoa > Arthropoda > Insecta > Diptera > Polleniidae > Pollenia > Pollenia labialis. Next base: position 201,546,049 of record OX439139.1, on the reverse strand, counting down.
TTTCTTTATTTGTTTACTGAATCTGAAGTTTTAAAGGCTTAAAAGTAAGCATTAAAAATGTAAAAATTAGTCCCACTCAAGGAAAATGTAAGTGTTTTGACGGTTCCCAACCTAGCGAGGTGGAAGGCTGGCTCTTTAAAGCCTTGTCTGCTACAACTTGGTTGTGAAACTCATAGCACCTTCTTGTGAGAGGTGGAGAGGGGGAGAGGAATTAAAAGGGTTACACAAGCGAGTATATATTTATCTTAAAAAAATAATATCTGCGGCATTTTGACAAAACATCTTAAGTCAAATTTAAAAAGTTGAAAAAAATGTTGCTAATTACACGAATTTTCCTTTAAAAAGCATTTTTGTTTACGTTTTTAAAATTTTGTATTATAAACAAAATTTTTCTTTAATTTTGGTTTATTTTATTATTTGATAAAAATGATTTTTCACCGAGTTGTTTTTAAAAACGTTTTTGCTGTCTTATCTCGACTTAAGATGTTTTGTCAAAATTCCACAGATATGAATACAAAAAAATTTAAAATAAAATATTTAAATAAAATATTCACGGAGATCATAGGACGTCAACGAATTCTCTCCATCTATTTCTATCTCTGGCAAGTATTTTAATCTCGTTCCACGTAAGACGAGCACTCTTTTCCTATGGTCCGGATCCAAGAATTACGTGGTCGACCAGGCTGGCGGTGACCTTGAGGATTCCAGCCTAGGACAGCTCTTGCAATATCAGTTGATGGTCGTCGGATAATATGGCCGATCCATGTCAATTAACGTCTTCGTTTATCGCCTTCAGTAGGGCAGCAATGTGCCAGATTCCACAGGGTTTCATTGGATACCCAATTCGGCCAGAAAATCTTTAATATCTGTCTCTGACACCGGTTAAGGAAAACGTTTGTATTTTGTTTGTAGTTGATTTTGTGAGGCTCCATGTAGTGCAACAGACTTTACGATACAATGGAATATGCGTAATTTGGTCTGCGTGAGCGCGACAAACCTTGTGCAACTTGCGAAACGCAACACGTGCCTTGCTAATGCAGTCATCAACATCGGCTACAGAGCCGATCATCAGCTTCAGCTATGTCTTCTTGATGTTTATTCAAAGCAAAGCATCTGCATAGTCTATACCATTCAGGTATTTCATCATATCGAATACCGGTAGGGGCCTCCCTGTTGGTTGCTTACATTACACAATCCAAGAGCAGAATGAATAATGTGGGGGACATGATACAACCCTGTTTTACGCCTGCAGTAGTTGTGAAAGGTTGGCTTCTTCCCCGTTAAAACAGACCTTACACTCTGCATCTCTGCACAACTCACGTATTGGGTTGACGATTTTTTCAGGTATGCCTTTACCAATTAGAGCAGGCCACATCGAGTTTCGGGATATTGTGTCGAAAGCTCTTTCAAAATCTACGAAAAGCAGGTAAATTGGTGTGTTATACTCTGCCGATTACATAATAATTATACGTAGAGTATTGACGTGATCGACACATGATCGTCCAGGCCTAAAACCAGCTTGTTCGTTTCGCACAATTCGTTCGACCACGGCTGAGATTCGTTGCAGTATCAATGCTGCCATTATTTTCCCTATGGCGTTAAGCACGGTAATAACACGCCAGTTTTTACACTGCGTTAGATTACCTTTTTTAGGGATCGTTACAACTACACCTTCTATCCACTGTGCAGGAATTTTATTGTTGAGCCATGCACTTCCGATCAGTGGGGTTAGAAATCCTGTATCAGCACCATGCGGGGATGTTGTCGGGACCAGATGATTTACTATTTTTCAACTTCTTCAATGCCGCTGCAACTTCAGAAAATGTCGGGGGAGTGCATCAACGTCTCGGCCTGGTTTGTTATTGTGTTCGCGCCAACGCACATTGGGGCCAAATGAATGAAAAGTGGCGATTAATTCAAAATATGAACTTTAAAATTCATGATCGTGTTGTTAACTTGGAGCCATCATTTGCTTTTAACGTCGCAGAACCTCTGATGTTATTGCTACTCATTTGTTTAATGACAGAGTACACGCCGCGTAAGTTGCCTGTATTTGCGGCTTGTTCCGCTATATCGGCACGTACCATGAAATTGACTTTGCGAGCAGCCTGACGGTATTCTAATTTCGTTTGTTCTTTTGCAGCTGTTGTTTTGGCTTGTATGCGATCGTTACGAAGACGTTTTCGATTTTCTATCTCGACCCGAGAATTGGAGCCACATTTTAATCGAAATTTGCAATGACATCTTTTGAACTGTTAGCTCTAATATGGCATCAATAAAAATTAAAAAAATAAAAAAAAAATTCGAGATTTTGGATGAAATATATCGCACACCTAGTTCAAAAGTGACTCAACTCAAAACTATTTTTGATATAAACAAACTAGTAAAAAAAGTCTTTGGATCATTTAGTGGAAAATCCATACAGATTATGATCAAAAAAGTTTTTTTTTTTTAATATTTATAAACAATTTTAAGCTGTGTCATTTTTGATGATGTATTATTTGCACAAGTTAACGAATTATTATAAGTTATGTCACTTTAACTGAATTCTTTTCAAGTTTTGACACTTTTACCAAATTATTTACTGACACAAGTCTAATTAATATAAACTTTAACAAAGATTTTTCGAATTAAGACTTTTTAATGCTAAGCAATAGGGAACTTCTACTATTATATTATGTGACACAACTAAAAATAGGTCACTTTTATGAATTGTAACTTAACATCAATTGAAACATAAAGAAAGAAATAGCTGTTTTTTAGCAACAGTTTTAACAACAACAAAATACACTGATATTTTTTTATAAGTGTATTGTGCATAGTTCAAGCAAATAAATTCGGAAAATTCAAATGTTTAGTTGAGTCACTTTTGAACTAAGTGTGCGATACGTACCATTGGTAGTGAAACAGTTCGGAGTTCTCTGACGAAAACCCATAAAGAAACTTTTAAACATTTAAGCTTTATTGGACGCTATTTTTTTTATTAAATTTTTCACTTGTCTTTAATATTTCTAGATTTCAAACAAAAACTGTTTGACATATCAATGATTTATTTAGCTCGCCAATTAAAGTTTCTTTGTTTTCTATTTATTTGTTTAGAATTTTTTGCTTTTCTTTCCAATGAAATTTTAGAAATAATAAACAAATTTTTAAATAAAAACAAAATTGTATTGTTTAGTTTAAGATTGATTATTAACATTTTTTCTTTACTTTTTTGTTTATTTATACTTGACCCAATAGTTAGGAAGGAAAAAACTCAACGTTTATTTGTTTGTTTAAAAAATACCACAAAACCACACATGCAATTTAGCGCCCTTATTTTTTATTTTTAAATACAAAAAAAAAATGACACAATTTATTAAAAAAAAAAAAACAAAACAAAAAGTATAAAATTTCAACCACCACCAAAATTAAATCACAGTTTAAGTTCTTAAATTGTTTTTCAAGCAGGGTGTTTTACTCAAGTTATTTTTTCGTTTTTGTTTAAATCAAGTGCTTTAGAGGGGGTTTTTTCTTAAAGATTTTTTGGTGTCATTGTCTTTTTAGGGCTAGAGGCTAAACTTTATTAAATGATTACAATTTTGACTAGTATAAAGTTAAATAATCGGTTAAGTAATCAGATACTAAATATCCTTTTTGTTAACAACAAATTGTTTTAAATTTGTTTCTGCTTTGTTGCTTTTTGATTTAATTTAAGTAAACGGAAGCGAAAACTTACAATTACGGAAGTTGACAAATTTGTTAACTCCCTGGCTACAAAAAAAAAAAAAAAGTCAGCAACCACAAAGAAACTGGTAATACTGGTACTTTATATGAAAAAAAAATCTTACCCCAGCTTGTTTGATTTTTACAATACAACAAGAACAACATTGGAAATTGTTAGTTTGTTAAATCAAAAAACTAAAAATTAGATCAATATCTGGTTATCGATACCCAGACAGATACACACATACATAAAACTATCCATTTAAAAAATTGTTGTACACGTAAATGTGTCATCAGAGTCTTTGATTACACATACTTAAACCAAAATGCTTGATAGTGCAATAAGCTTGACTCCCCTAGACGTTTCTCTCTATAAGAGCGTTCGTTTCACGTGTGTATTTTGGACTGAAATGGAAATTGGATGGCATGTTGTTGTGATTAAATTGGTTTGGATTTAATTAACAGTGATCACCACCACCTTTTGTAAATGTTTTGTGTTTTTTAACAAAACACTTATTAGACGATTTTAATTTCGTTTTTTTTTTTTTTTGTTCCAACCCCAGGCATCATCATTTAGTTTTTAGTCATTTCATTGACTAACAATTTGTTAGATTTTAAGCGATCACTCAGCACTAAGGCTTTGTAAAAATGCCGCTTGGTATGTGTGTGGCATGAAATGTACCAGCACCAGCTAGCTACACTATACAACAAAATGTTGCAGTCAATATTGGCATGTGTTAATAGCACACACGAATGAATGAACGAACAACGAACAACTTTACAAGTGCCACATGAACAAATAGACACATTTGTAGTTTTGTTTTGCTATTAAGTTTCCTTTTATTATTGTGAATGATTGTAAACGATTAAGGAGTTGTTATACATAAACTAGTATGTATGTTGTATTTGTCGTGGCAGTACTTCTACAGGGCACTGTAATGTTTTGAATTGCACTTCAAGTGGTTTTTTACAACATTATGAAGTGCCGCTTTTGTAACTGAATAGTAATAATAATAATGTTTGTCGTGTTATTAAAACAAACATCATTTTAATTTATTAACATTTAAATTTGTTTTTGTTGTTGTTGTTGATGTTTGTGGCCTTAAGATTTCCTTCAATTTATTTAAATCTCTCAGTTTAAATTTCCTTACCGACTTTGTTAATGATGATGACCATAATAACACAGTAAAACTAAAACAATTTACTAAACAATTATGTATAGTTGAATTTTTGTTGGTAATTTTTTTTTTTATTTGTTTAAGTTTACTGAACTATAGAGATTTATATGTACATAAGCAAAATCATTCACAAGCTTTAACAAAAAAACAAACAAGCAAATTGCATTGAGCGAGCTTGAATGCTAAGAATGGCCATAAACCGCTTAAATAGTTTCATTTAATTATTAATTTCTTCAAGTGAAGAAAAGAAATAATTACGCTTAAGAAATCATTAGGCGAAAATAGATTTTTAAACAAATTTATGTTTGTAAAAGTTATGAGTAGTGCAAAAAACAAAAGAATACATTAACATACCAAAGGTGACCAAGTTTCTCTTGTAAAATTTTATTTTGTCGCTTAAGCTTTTTAGCGGTAATGAGATGTTTTAACATTTATGGCGTAGTTTTCAAAACTTTTCCAAATTCTTAAATACAAAGGCATGCACTTCAAACTAACTTAATTTAAAGGCTTAAGCGTATGAACTCAGTAGCACATAGTGTTGCCATTTTGATGTCTTTCGGGTATTTTTTGACGCTTTTTGGTCTCGTTGCCCTTTTCCATATTTTGTGACGGTTTTAGTGCTTTTTGCTACAGATATGTGATTTTTTTAAACCAAATATTAGAAATCTTTAAGCTCAGCCAATTCATTAATCCAAATTAACTTAATGCTAGGAACACAACTGGGTCGTACTCCTTAAGAACGTAGGACGTAAAACCTTAAATTTCTAATTAAATTTTCAGTTACAGTGCACAGCACAGTATTGCTATTTTAAATAGCGGCGAAAAGTGTTTTTTTTTATTTTACCGCCAATTTTTTAATTTTAAATACTCATATTAAAATAAACACCTGGGGTCTAATCACCGCATACGATATCGAGCAAAATTCATCGAAATTATTTATTTTGGTATCTTGAAACTCGATATCGAATGAAATGTATTGAATTTGAAATAATAGCATTCGACATCGAGTAACTCGACATTACATTTATCGAGTTTTCATTCGATACGCCAGTGTCTATAGTATGCAAAAAAATTCAATAGTTTATTCGATACGATAGTATCTAATGCGGTGATTAGACCCCTGAGTACCTCAGAAGCCAAAAATCCAGATCTCTACGTAAACATTTTCCCTATAAACAGGGTGATTCAATATGCACCTTTTTATTATCTGACTGAAAAGTATGATTTTGTAATAAATTTTGAAAATTTAATCGCTTATTACTTTTTATTTTCAAAAGGGGTTTTTATAAAATAAACGGGTTTCGTTAAAATTGTTTCATAGCTTTAATTTAGACATATGTATGTTTCCAGCATTTCTAAAATCGCTTTTATATTACATACTTTTTAAAATGTGTTTAGTTTTACATAAATTTAAGGTTAAATGAACTAGAAATTCTTAATATTTCCTAAATAGCAAAGTGCCATTTTAAAGTACATATGTACTCTCTCCTTTATTTACATACCCATTATGTTTTGGTTTTTTTTTGCTCGTTTGGAGCTTGATCAATTCTTCTGACTCAAGTCTAATGTTAATACTCTATACCACCATAAATGTTGTAAATTATATGTAAATGCATTCTTGAACACAATGTACAGGTTGCAATTTTCAACGAAGTTCTATGAAATTTTGTATACTGTAAGTTTTTTTAGTTAGCAAGAACGAACCTTGTTGACTTGCACGGAAATCAGCCCACTTTTTCGGTTACCTCCCATACAAATGACGTTCCGGAAACCAATTAAACGCTAATAAATGTCCAGCAAAAACAGATATAACGATCAAATTAAGCCAGATGAATTCTTGTACACTCACAATATTCTGTACGTTAAATTAACTGAAATTGTAATAAGGAAAGACTTTAGACAGGAGGCTGACTTGGAAGCAACACATTAAATCTAAACGAACACAACTAAAGATAAAAACTGGTAAATTATATTGGCTACTAGGGCCAAAACCGGAATTAAACTTAAACAATAAACTGATCATCTACAAATCTATTTTTAAAACCTGTTTGGACACATGGAATCATGCTATGGGGAACAGCAAGCAAATCAAACATCTCTTTTCTAGAAAGATACCAGTCAAAAACCTTAAGACTAGGGTTATTTCCCGAGATTTCCCGTCCCGGGAATTTTAATTATTTTCTTTCCCGTTTTCCCGGGATTTTTGTTGCGGGATCCCGGGAAATAAAAGTTCCTTATAGTTTCAGCAAAAAGCTAATTATACTTTGAAATTTAGTTTTCTATTCTCTAAAAATTAGCATCTGTTGATGGGTTGTCGATTAGATCAATAACAAGAAGTGAGTACGTTCGTAAATCATTGTCTTCTGACGCAATAAATCTACCAAAAGCAGAATGTGCCGTGCAACAGTTGATAATTAATAAATTTAGTGAAGTGAAGAGTTTATAAAGAACATAAATTCAAAATAAGATGCAGGCAGTACATTTTAATTGTCCATGGACAAGTCTTACAAATAGGAGATATCCAAAATGGAAACTCGTGTAAGATACTACAACATACAATTTTAAAACCACATTGTCCTAAATATTACAGGAGGATCTTGTAAGAGGAAGTCCGTTTGATGCTATTTTTTGCATCAATCTTGTCATACATTTGGCTGATATAGACGTTGTTTATAAAAAAGAAAAATTACTTCGGATTGTGAATTAGAAATATGCAACAACTTTTAACTTTTGCACCTTAATCTATTTGTCCAATCTCGGTAAAAAAAGTGAACGAAATGTTTCGGAAACATGGTAATAAGTATATAAAATAAGAAATATACTCGTTGCCGACTTTGTAAACGCATTGAGTGTGTCTTAATATTATTTCCTAAGCTGTTAAAAAATGTAAATATATATGTTATCTTTTTATCTTGTATCTAGAGCATAATGATACGAAATTTACATATAAAAGCGTAAAGTAATAATATTTTAAGTTCCCCTTTCAACCTTTAATTAATTTTAGGGAGTATTTATGCATTTATTTATTTTTTCATTAATTTAAAACAAATTTACTTTGTATTATTTATATGGAGCGGGATCCCGGGATCCCGGGAAATTTAAAAATTGTTCCCGTTTTCCCGGGAATCGAAAAACTCCGGGAAAAAAAAACTCTACTTAAGACTAATAACAGCAGCGCCATTGTTTGTCACAAGCAAAAATATTCGTAAAGATTTAAATGTGTCCTCAGTTCGAGATCAGATTCAAAGATTCAGTAAAAACTATCTTCAAAGATTAATTATCCATAGTAACCCTTTTTCTGTTGTACGATTAGACGACAGCTTTGAAACACGTAGGCTGCAGCGAGTTCATGTACTAGACTTGCCTTTTAGAGGCTAGTCTGCTTTGTTTAAATATTTACATATTTATATAATCTCATCTAAATTTAATTGTATATAAGCTATGTAGTCCTTTGGGGCTACATAACTCCTGTTATTTATTACTTTAGTTACCGCACTTGCATATTGTCTTATAGTAGATAGATTGCAAGTAAATAAATTGAAAAAAAATATAATTCTAATTAAAAAACTTTTCTAAGAAAATTCAACATTTTATTGAAATTTTATTTAATTATTCGACAAAAAGGTGGACTCGAAAGGTTTTTTTATTGTACAATACAAAAATAAGCGAACCAAATACGTGTACGTCGGAATTGTTGGTGTTTTTAGCAATTCACGGCGTTATGTCCTTCGTTCTAAGGACGTTTCAGCTAATTGTGTTCCCTGCATAGCGAAGTATTAATAACAAGTAAGAATGTATAGTCGGTCAAACCCGACCGATGATACTGTACATTACTTTTGAACACCAGTCAGCACAATTTTATTTTTTTTTTTTTTTAATTCTCCAAGCTAATTCCGCGAAGCTTTACGCTTGTCTGCAGGAATGAAACCAGAGCCTCTGGCGAGATTCGAACACGCAACCCCGCTGCTGGATAGACTAACTTACTATCAGCTAGCCTACCGGTGCACTCTGTTTACGAACCGGATTTAACAGCTTCGTGCGGTTTCCTTTGAGTATATTTAAAAGAAACACGGAATCTAACAGCCTTACACCCGAAATTTTGCGGAAAATTCTGCACGCATGTGTGAAGCAGAACTTTAAGATTACAGATTTGAAATAAAATTAATAATAATCGTAGTTAAAGAAATAGTTATAAACAATTTAATACATAAGGGGTATTCACAAGGTGTGCTATCAAGTTATATTGTCACAATGTTCTAATATTTAATAGAACTTTGCTTGCTATGTTTATTGTGCTGTCGTAATTAATCAGAAGAAACCTGCACTGAGCGGCTGAGCCGAGCCGAATTAGTTTTTGTAGCCGTCGATATTGATGGTATAATTTAATCCGGCTAACATCCGAATTTAACCTGCGGCTAGCAATTTCTGCAACAAAACACTAGCGGTGTCAAATTATATCGGCTTAGGACTATGTGTTTGGTGAACAAACAAAATAAAATTTATTTATGATTTGCGTCTAAAAAATTGAAAATAGTCAGTTAAGATCTTATTTAATTTATTAATTCATGGATTAGAATTAAAAAATATTTTAATGTTAGTTAAATATTTATTTTTTATATTTGTTTTAAATCAGCTGAATTAAATTCAAAATAGTTCACAAAATTATGAGTTGTTGTTCACAACAGTCGTATTGTTTCATGTTATTTTTTTAAGACTTATGACTTTATGACACCTTGTGAATCCCCCAATAGAGTTCATACTGCACAACCCTGTACTTTTAAGTTTTGTTATCTAAAAGTCGTTTAATTTAAAAAAAAATTATGTATTTCTTAAAAAAAAATACATACCAAATTATTGCTGTAATTTAGGAAAATTAATTAAATTCAGTCATGTTTTCTAAGCTTAACTTTTATTTAAAATTATTTTAAATTCTTAACGATTCGAACCACTGTCGAAATTTCAAGTTGAAAAATTTATCTTCAATTTTTTTTTTCTCGAAAATTCCAGAAAAAATTTAATTTAATTAATTATCTCATATTAAAACAATGACAAATAAAATTTGTTAGCCAAGACAATTTTAAAATTAATGGTGTTCGAAATAAAAAGAAGAAATAAACAAAAAGTTTTATTTCAAAACGATACAATATCTGCATAAACGTTTTAAATCTTTCAATGCAAAACAAAAAAGGATCTAAATCTTTAAAATGTGCAATAAAATAATGATCAACACCATAATGACAAAGATTTATGGTCCGGCCATAAAACGGATTTTCTGTGTTTTTATTTACTCTCTATTTCTCTCTCTTCTTGGGCGAACTAAATGAATGAATGTGTAGATGATTTTTTGCGCGTTTTAATGCTTTCGAGCATAAATTTTACACTTCTAGAGAATTCTGGCCTTACAGCCAACAGTTGCAATAACAGATACATGTGATTCAGGTAATATTTATTTATAAGCCAAGCAATTTGTTAATGAATATTCGTTTAATAAATCATGAATTAGTGAAGTGTAGTGAAGGGAAATGAATTGAAATGAGCCAGAGCAGAAAGCACTGAATATAGAATATTTTTAAGGATTTTTAGGTTTAATCCAAAAAGAATAAATCTTTAGCTGAATTTGGGTTTGATGAAAAATGAAATAAAATCTTAAATTTCTTAAATTACATTGAACATAAAATTTTATGTAATACGATATTTAAACTGTTATAAATTCTTTGTTCCTAAAGTCTTTAACAAATCAGTTCTCATTGTTAAGAGGTTTTCAATCAAACTTCAAATCAAAAAATTTTTATGAATTATGAAATGTCTGAAAAGAAATGATCCTATTAATTGGGGTTTTGAGAGAATACAAAAAATTATCATATTAGATCATATGTGGCTTTTATGTTAAAGATGGTTTAAGTTATGATAAGCTTAAATGTTGATGATGTCACTCTTAATTTGTCTACAAATACTTTGACATCTTAAAAGCAAAAAAAAAAACAGGAAAAGATAAAACCATCTTTTTTTTGTAGCTCTACGTGGGAACTCTTTTAAGCTCCAACAATTTTAATTTTCATTCGAATTCAGTTTATAAATATATAAACTTATAAAAATAAACACAAAATCTTTTTAAAGTAAACATTACTCTTTTTCTAAAAGGTTCGTTCGAACTTTAAGCAATATGGGAAATCACTAACAAAAAAAAAATACGCCAATAAAAACAAAAATTTCAAATTAATTTTTTTTTTCGCTAATAAAAATATACAATTTATCATCACTAGTCCATCAACCATCAATATCAATTTAGACTATACAAAAAATAAATTAAGTGTAAAAAAACGCAAAAAATTTGTTTATAAATCTATACAAATTGCTCAGATTTGCATAATGTTTGTCTTATCTAAAGATGCCATCGTCAATATGAAATATTTTCTAACACTCAAAAGGGATATCATTGATTTTTGGTTTTATTGTGAAGTTTTTATTACAAATTTGATACTTTTTTTTTGTGGTGCTCTTTAAAAAGTCTAATTTAAGTATTACCGACAAGCGGCTCTTAAATGAACTGAAACTTTTATGACCAATTTTATATTGCTAGTAACTACTAATGCAAATATAATAAACTATAAAGGAAGAAAACAAAATAAAAATAAACAGAGTATTAAAAAAAATACACTAAAAGCGTATCATATTGCATACCTAAAATCTTCGTTAACCCATTAGGGGGAATACTAAACGTTTAAAAATATCCTTTGTCAAATAGGAGCTTTAAAAAGGACAAATTTCAAGCAAAAATTTAAAAAAAAATACTAAAGGAAAAAATAGTTTTCTAAGAAATATTTGAAAACAATCATTTAAAAATTGTAGAACCTAGTTTTTGTTTCAAAAACGCTTAGAAATGTCATCAACAAACTGGTGCTTAGAAAAACCCGAATTTTAAAATCAAGCTTCCAAAAAAAGTTTAAAAGGATAACAGTTTTCTAAGAAATATTAAAACAAAATTTAAAAACTTTTTAAATATCATTTGTCAATTTGGTGCTTTAAAAAAAAACTAATTTCAATTGAAAGCTTTCAAATGTCTTAAAAACAGTTTTAAAGAAAAACAGTATGTTAATCAGGCTTAAGTTCATCAAATTTAATTTTCATTAAATTATTTTTATGAAGAAAGGAATTTTACAACATGAAAATTAATTAAAATTGTTATTGATAATCATTCATTCTTGACTGACCTGAGATTCGAACCCAGGCGGCTGGTTACCATGACATGTTTCGATCACAACCACTTGATCTCCTCAGAAGGATTTGCCGTCTTACACTCCATAAATAGTTCAACAAAATAACCACAATTCTAATTATTGAAAAACAGTATGTTTAGAATTATTAAAAAAAAAATATTTAAAAAGTGTTTAAATCAGTGTTCGAAAATAAACAGTACATTATTTAGCGTTAGGCTCAAATACCAAAGAAAGATATCTATTTTTTTAGAGATTGTTTAGACGAGCACAACCCTTAATACCGTTCTTAACTATTTTCAAGAGAGAGCCGAATATTATATAGTATTCAGTTCATCGCTAAAAAAACAGAACAAAGTGCTACTGTAGACAAACATTATATCTTAAAGTTTTATAATGTTATCTTTTTTTACAATGATAATGAAATGAACAAACAAAAATTTTTAGCAAAGACCGCACCACGAACAGCTTATGTGTGTATTGTGGTAAGGTTATGTTTGCGTAAAATTATTTTACTGGCTTTTTGTTTTTTTTTCGTATGTGTATTTTGTTTTTGTAAAAAATTTTTGGTTTTATTTTACCAGCCAATAGCGACGAACATTAATGAGCCGAACCGAACTCAATAAATTTTGTGGATTAAAAAAAAAAACCGAACGTAATTAAATGTTGTCATCTTTTGTTGAGTTTGATAAAAACAATGTTATTTTTGTGTCCGAAAATGTAACATTATTTTTTTTAATGATTTTCTGCACAAACACTTTTAGCGTTAGTGTTTTCCACAAATCTACTGAACCGAACAATAAGGAGCGATATTAAGGGTTTATTTTCGAACACTGGTTTAACTACGTTGTGTTGCAAAAATACTTAAAAATGTTGTTTTAAAAAGCAGTTATTTATAATTATAGCTCTGGCTATACGCGGTGGCGTATGCTGATGATGTTGCAGTGGCCATCTCAGGGAGGCATTTGGGCGTAATGTCCCAGTGTATGGAGGCTGCTTTGAAGATACTCAGTACCTGGAGTGCATCATGCGGTCTGGGTGTAAATCCGTCTAAGACGGAACTGGTACTCTTCACGAGGAGGTATAAGACCGAGGACTTTAGGCTTCCGAGGTTGAATGGAATTGAGCTTCGGATATCTCAAAGTGCGAAATATCTGGGCGTGGTTCTGGATAGCAGGCTGTCATGGGGACTAAATGTCCGGATGAGAGTGGAAAAGGCAATAGTTGCCATATATGCGTGCAGGGGTGCAATCGGCAGGAACTGGGGTATGAGCCCGAGGTGTGTCAATTGGATCTTTGAGGCTGTGGTAAAGCCGACCCTATACTATGGGGTCGTTGTGTGGTGGACTGCATTGGATAAGGGCGTACACCGTGCGATGCTTGAGAAAGTATATAGACTTGTCGCGTTGATGATTACGGGATCAATGCGATCTACTCCAACAAGGGCGCTGTTCACGATACTGAACTGGCTCCCGGTGGATATAATGGCCAGACAGTTGGCTCTTTGTTCGGCGACGCGGCTGCACGCGGTGAATAGCTGGTCAACACGTGACTTTGGACACGCCGGGATAATCAAACGTACGATTGTCCCTGATGTAGTGGATTACTGCAACCCGGTGCCATTCTTTGGTGCGGGGTTCGTGGTGCAAATGGCGCACAGCAGTGTGCTGTTGGATACTTTCCGTGAACCGACCCTAGGGGTCTACACTGATGGTTCGAGGAAAGGTGAGAGGGTCGGCGGAGGTTTCTTCATAGAGGAACTGGATGTGAAGGTTTCCTTTCGCCTGCCGGATGGATGTAGTGTCCTGCAGGCGGAAATCTCGGCTATAAAGCGGGCGGCAAACTGGCTGAGGTATCATCGCATATCGGGAGATATACGTATATTTACTGACAGCAAGGCTGCCCTTGCTTCCCTAGCGGGTGTCTACACGACATCGAGGTTAACTGTAGAATGTCGGATGTCTTTGGATGAGATTGCGAAACATTCAAGGGTAACGCTAATATGGATACCGGGGCACACTGGGTGCCCGGGCAATCAGGTAGCAGACGAGCTGGCCAAACAGGGTGGTCGCATGGATGATGCATTCATTGACCAATTCATTGGCCTTCCAATGGCTCAATGTAAATCACTTATAGGGCGCGAGTCCTATAGAGTTGCGCAGACGCGGTGGACCTGTGAATCCACCTGCTCGATATCCAGGATCCTGTGGCCTGGATATGATGGACGGAGAACTAGCTCTCTACTTGGGCTTAGCAGAAACCAGATTAGGACTGTGATATCGGTTGTAACTGGACACTGGCCGGTGGGGACTCATGCTAGGAAAATGGGTCTGGAATTTTACGACTACTGTAGAAGTTGTCAGAACGAGGAGGAGGAGGAGACTGTGCTCCACTTTCTCTGTCATTGCCCTGGACTGCGGGGTATTAGGGTGGAATGCCTGGGGGAACCGGTGTTTGCCTGTTTGGGGGATCTATCTGGAATGGAACTGAAATCGCTCCTTCTCTTCACTAGGAAGACGAGGTGGTTGGACTTTGCAGTGACGCCATCTGAGTGACTGCTCTAAGGGATGGGCATTGGCGCAGGGTATCACAAAGGGACCAATAAAGGACCCAAGTGAGCTGTCTTTGATGGCTGCCCGTGGAACCTAACCTAACCTAATTATAGCTCTTAGAAAATTTAAAAAAGGTTTTAGTATAATTCTTTTTTATTTTTGGTAAATTTTCAATTATTAATATATCGATGGTTTGATACAAAAAAGCCATAACTCGATTTTTTTTTAAAAGCGTTTTTTGTTTATTCTGGCAGACAAATGCATCTTGCTGAACATTTCATGGGGAGGCTATAGAGCATATAAAAGTTGTTTCTTCTTTTTATAAAAAAAAAATTATATTAAACCTTTTTTATATCGAAAATTTTATGGATTTTTTTTATGTCAACTATAACTTGAAGAGTGTGAAAGGGATCTAAGAAAATAACCACGACAGCCTTTTATTTTACCCAAAAATCCCTTCACTCCAAAGAAAATCAACCCATCTGTGCTCAAATCAATTTCAAGCTGTACTTTAAGCCAATGAAAAAGTTGTAACAAAAATTTCATACACAAAAAGTTTCATAAAGTCTACAAGTCTACAGTTTTCACTTTGAAAATTGAAAAACCACCCCAATTAATAGGTTAACTTTGAAAATAGGTAGACATATGTATGTATGGCTACGTTTTAAAAATATCAGCTTGGATTTTTATTAAGCCACATACCAGCAAGTCATTGTAGCAAATTTAATTTGCAGAGTCAATCGCGCCTTTAACTCCGGCAAAAACAACAACAACAACAAAATTATAAACAAAATTTCAATCACACATCAAGGATTATGGCGCTTATCGTTTTAATTTCATATGAAATACAGCAAACACTTATGGAAGTTTTGAAGAAAAAAACAACGACAACAACAACAACAAAACAATTTGCAATATACAAAAAAGTAAATAGATCTTTATTAATGTCATTAAAATGACGCCTTCTGGCAGTTGAAGATCAGTTTGATGAGTAATAAAATAGTGTTAAGAAAACTTAAATTGAATTTTTTGTTTGTTTGTTTGTGAAACAATTAATTAAAAAGTTTTATACAACAAGGATGCTAAAAATTGTTTGATATTGTCCACACACATATTCTGAGATAAACTTGGGCTACACAAAATTTCTTAAAAATTTTAACTGACATAAAGACAGCCAGTACAAAAACAAAATTAAAAAGAAGAAAGAAAAAAAGAAGCTGAAAATGATAGACGGTTTATTAAGGTGCATTTATTTAAACTTATGTTTTGTGTTGTATGCTTATAATTAATAATCATTCCTCCGGTTTTTTTTTTAAATACCCAGTAAAAGCGCCAACAAGCGTCAAAATATTGTTTAACTGTTGGTAAGCATTATGATGAACTAAGTGGTCCCCATTAAGGTAGAGATTAAAAATTATATACAAACACAAATCTTTTGGTTATTGTGTGATTTTGTTTTATTTTCAATATCTATGGTTATTATTCGGGACCACAAAGATCCGTCAACACGACACACTACCAAACGGACAGCTTCCCAAAAAAAAAAAAAAAAAACAAAACAAATTCATGTTCAGTGTATAAAAATTAAATAAGATTAAAATACTTGTACCCCCGAGAACAAAAAAAAAAAAAAACACGTACAGAAAGTAAAGAAAAATGACAACATGCAATCTAAAGCAGATAAAATACTACCAACCAACCATCAGGCACAATCGCACAGAGCAGAAACGAGCTTAAATGCATATGAGCCCTGACTTTTTGGAATGACTGTGAAGTAGCCAAGTTTGTAGCTAAACAATGATTTTTTTTATTTTTTTTTTTTATTTTGCTTATGCTGTAGCTTTAATCTGTTTAATCAAACAAATAAAATTCCTGAGAACTTAAAAAGACTTTATGTCAAAAAATTAAAGGTAACAAAAAATTGGTTTAACAAAAAATAATATGCACCACAATACGAGTACATAGAGAATTTTTTTAAGCAGGCATCACTCATCATTTATTCAATCAAGTTAATGTTATGACAAATTTCAATTTGGCAGTGTGCAAAGATATATTTGATCTACTTTGATATTAAGCCAACAAAAAAAAAAATGTTCTGAAATATGAGCTTTTTTAAAATTTTTTTTTATGCCCATACCGCAACAATGGAGAGGGTATTATGCGTTTGTGCTTATGTATGTTACATATAGATTAGTATACCGATCGACTCAGAATTACTTTCTGCGTCGATCTTACGATGTCCGTCTGTCCATAATGCTGGCTGGCTGGCTTGGCTGGTTGTCTGTCCATGTAACATTTTGAGCAAAGTAGGGGTCGCAATTTTAAAGATAATTTAATGAAATTTGGTATATCTATTATATAGATAATATAGTTTCTATATGTTTGAATTTTCATAATGACGAAGCCTTATGAACATGGTGGGAATCGGTTCATATTTGCACATGGCCCCTATTCATACAGGACAAGGCAATATGATAATTTGGCATTGCATAATTTTTCACCAACAACCATTCTATATGAAGGTATACGCTCATATACCCTTTTACCAGATACAATTAAAGCAGCAAATTCTCTAACGATATTTAAAATTGAGTTAAAAAAATACCTGATGTCTTAAATCTTTCATTATCTTTCATTATTATTTTTTTGTTAATGTAAGGCTTTGAAGTATTGGTATTGTTTTTGCTTGTGGCTTTATTATTTTGGTACTTATATATTTCTTTTTTTCTTTTTCTTTGATTTTGTAGATAATTCATTTATAGATTTGTAAATAATTCATTTTTAGATTAGTGTTGCATACTTATTGTATAGAATTCTTGATACGATTCAATACAAGCGTAAGCTTTCGAATCGTTTAATAAATAAATAAATAAAAAAAAATATAAACATCTTTCCAGAATAGAGCCTTTGTGCCCATAAAAAAATCGCATTAAACTTCTATTTAGATTAAATTTGTTCCGAACTTATTTTATTACAATTTAAATCATCTTAAGAAATTTTATTGGACTTCTTAAACCGTAGCTTCCATATAAATATTATTTTCGAAAAAAATCATTAACTTGCTTAAAAATGTGTAAGTATCAACTGTATGACTACCTTATGAATCCCCCAATTATGTTTAATATAATCATATCATTGCCACCTATAACCATATTATGGTAAAATTGGTCTCCATCAAAAAGCCACAACCATATTATGGTTGCCTCTAAACATGGTATAGTTTAATATAACAAAACCTTGTTTAAAATAAACAATTGTATTTTTCTCTTTTCCAAGAGGTCATTTATAAACCCCCTTCCTAAAATCTCTAAAAGCCAAGCAAAGTCTCATAACATAATTTTGTTCTGGCGGGTCCATCGAAAATGTATAGTGTTGTGTAGGGTATCGCTATCCTGGACCGATTTTTTTTACTTGTTTTAATTAAAAAAACGTAGACAATTTTTTTATCTTAATTTTTCTTTGAGTCTAGAGTTTTGAAATTTAGATATAAGAATTCTTTTGATTTTGAAAATTCTTAAAATTTTGTTGTTTTTTATTAACTCAAAAAGTGTTCTTAAAAACTATTTGATATTTTGTTTTATGTTTTATAAAATCTAAAATGTTGAAGTTAGTCAATTAAAAGCTGTCAATAGGCTCATAGCAATAGGAGAGTGGCTAATCAAAGTCCATACATCCAAACATCAGGCTATATTATGTAGGCAAACCAGAGGGGAATATGAAAACCGAACTTTGTGATAAAATCCCAAGAAAAAGACATTTACACATGAACTGCCTTCCAAAAGTACCGAAAAAATCGGAGTGGATTGCACAGTGTGACATTTGTACGTTTAGGTTGACAACAGAACTTACAAAATTTGAATTTACTCCGAATTTTGTGGTTGAATGGGCCCAGATTTGGATTAAGCGCGTCGAAAAATATACAGCTAGTAGTTTGGTTAAATTTACAGACCACTTTTATCAGAATCCCATACATTCTGGTTACAAAAAAAAATTTTTTTTTTTTAAAAGATTCACTAATTTATATACCTTATCCATGCCAAATTTCGGTTTCTGCTCTAAAAACGGCACTTATTAATTTTGGCCACCTAAAATTGCAAAAGTCACACTGTGGATTGTGGTGAATACACAACGGAATGCTTAGTCCGAAAATTCGTATTCACATTGATGGGGCAAAATACGGTGATGAAACGGGTAAAGCCAACTAGGAAAGCAGCTAAAACATGGGTAAATACTTTCGACTCCTGGATAACAATACTGGTTTCTAGGCTGGGATCACGGCTATAACGGAAGCCTAAGCGGTCATTAAAACTATGGAAAACGACAACGTAAACTCTCGGACCGTCATAAGATAAAAAGAAGTGAGTAGCTCGCATTGAGATTCTTTAGATTGGCGCCTTTAGTGTCAACAAAGAAGACGACAGGCTATATAAAATAGGGCCATACCTGAATACCATAACCCAGGAGTACACATTTCAAAAGTGAACTCAAAAATGGCACAGATATGATATTTTTCTTTTTGAAAAATCTGTCGAAAGTTTTGTTTTGCCAGATTAAAATCTATTTGACGAATAACCATTCTTCGAGTTCACTTTGGAAATTTTAAAAAGGTTATTTTATATAGACATAATATTAATTTTTTCTTTAAAAAAAATTAGTTTCTCTTTGCATTGTAGTTTCTTTTAGAACATTTTTATTTCTTAAGAAAAGCCACTGTAGTTAAAATAATCGTTAAAGCAACGACTAGTAGTCAGCAGTGGTCACAACAAAAGCAGTAAAATTTCATATTTATTTAAAAATAGAAAGAAAGAAATCCTTGACGTTAAAGTGTGTGAATGTCCTTGCTAGTCAAAATATCTAGGAAACAAAGCATAAAATTGTATTCTTTTGTATCTAAAGAGTACAAAACAATTTATAATGTTTGACTTACAAAGAGACACACAAGAAGAAAAAAACTGAGTGAGTTTGAAGTCTGACCCCGAAAAGTGGCTGCCTCGAATTGTAGATAATGAAACGAAACTAAACGCGATTTGTTACACATTCTGCTACTTTTTTTTTATATAATTTCTTTAACTTGGACTTATAACTGACTTATGGCCTTGACCTTAAGGTTGAAGCCTGAATAAAAGAATAATTTATTTAAAAAAACAAAACGAAAAAAAAACAAATATTTTACAACATTTTATGTTTATGTGACCTTGACTAGTTATTAGGGTTGGTGCTTTTAGTTTTGGCGCATTTCATTAACAATTTTCCTGATTAGTTAAACTTAAGACAACCTGTTAACCGTTTCACACTGGGCTAAATGCCAGTAGTTTCAAAAGATTTCAAGGTTTTGGCAACTTATTTTAAAATACTACTGTTTTAAGTAAAATTTGTAGAAGAATTTCCACAAGAAAAATTAATTGAAGGACAATTAGTTTGCTAAGATTAAGACAGACACGCGTCTGCTTTGATTTAACTGAGTCATAAATAAATGTTTATTGTAAATTGTGTACAAGTCGAACCAAAACAACTTTTTAACCAAATTTTTCTTTTAATTTACAGCTGTTTTAAAAATATTGCCTATTAATTTCTTGAATTATTATGAGCACATTTTAAAAGAAAATTTAAAGTGTTACTGCAAAAAATTTATTTGTTCATAAATAATCTAAAGACAAATGTTTACAACGGTTTTATTTCTTTGGTTGTAGCAAATAAGAGGTTAAGAGCAATTATTAAACAAGTAACATTTTAACAAATTGTTTTAAAATTTGTTTTCTGTTTCAAACATTTAACTTAATTTGCTTTGATTAGTTGCAATTGGATTGAAAATAAAAATGGTTTTTAGGGCTTTTAATGTTTTCATTTTCCAATCCATTTGTTTATACTTTTTTTTATTGACTATTTAGCGTTTTAACTTTCCTACCTGGTTTTGTTAAATTGATAAGATAAAAGTTTAACTGAAAGCTTTTTTCTCTTTTTGCTGACATACACTCAAAGAAAATTTTCAAGCTTTTTTCCAAAATATTTAAGTCTTTTAAATAAAAATAATAGAAAATAATAATAGAAACGTAGACCTTCAGCCCATTGTTGTGCAACACAAGAGGAGGCAAATTATGGCAGTCGTGATCGAACACTTTTTCGATTGGAAAGCAATTTTATTTCTAATTCCTTTTGTAAATACTGAACGGATCGAAATAAAGCCTTGATTTGAGTTTTCACAACAATAAAAACGTAATTACGATTCGTTCAGTATCGACTGAAAAAGTAGAGACTTTGTTTAAATTTATCATTGTTTCCTATTAATTTTAAATAAAAAATGTTAAAACAACATTTTTCAATATTGAATTCCTAAATGCTGTTTTACTTGTTGTGGGTAGAAACAACAGCAACACTTAAAGAAAAAAAACATAAATTTTAGTTTTTCATGTTTAAAATAGGATATAAAAAAAATAAAAATTCTTTTTATTAAAATAATTTAGTCAAATACAACAACTTTGATTGATTGTGCCAAAAATTATTCCTAAGAAATAAAGTTTTTACATAAAAATTCCAAGAGTTTTTGTTTTATCTTTTATTGAAATTCGGAGACAAGAAACCACAAGAAATTGTTGGATAAGTTAAAAAAAATTTCTTGGATTAATATATCGTTAGTTCATTATTGGTTTGACCTACCGACCATTCAAAAAAAATGAGTTTCAAAATCAAAAACCTGTTTCGCGAAATTTTTATGGTTTCTGAGATATTAAGCATTCATTTTGCTCGATATCAACTATTTTAAAGTTGTTAAGGTGTTGTTTTGCTCTACAGGCATTTCACACAAACTATGCAAATTCTGATCCTTTCCGGAGAATATGTAAAGATTTTAATGAAATGTATCATTTAGTTAACTTTTCTTTAAGTGCTAGTGTCATTAAACGTAGTATTATCTTGTTTTTAAATACATAAACTAATAATATTGTTCGTATTTTAATTATAGTCTGTACGGATTTAAATCCATAGACTTAAATAAATAAATAAAAAAAAACGTACAATATAAATTTCACTCTTGCTTTGCTTCATCGCCGTAAGAAAAAAAAGGTAGTTTAAGCAAAAACAGACTGCTGATATTTTGTACAGTTGTGTTTTTTTATTCATGCAAAAGTGCGTGTTGTTGGTGGTTTTTTTAGTTGTTGTAATAATTGGAACATGTTGGATGCCAAATTTGGTCAACAAAATGCGCTAAAACTCACATGAAAAAGTTGCAAATAATACAAAACAGAAATCTCAAAATTATTTATGATTTACCAAGATGATTCTCTACATACCGCTGACATAAAAACTATAAGGAAATTTTTTGCAAAAGAAACTAGTAAAATTACACAAAGCTTTGAACATCGTAACATAAAATCCCACATTTGAAAAGGGTTAACGTTAGAACTTCTTATAACTTTTATCTTTATCAGTACGTAAGGTATTTTTTCTACCCTTTTAACCTAACAAGAAATATTATCCATACAGGACTGTTCTGAAAATAACATTTTATGAAAGTGATTTCAAATCACAAGAAAGGTGTTCTGGGCATATTATTTTATGATTTCAAAACGTTCATCTACGTTAACAACTTTTTGAAATCACTTTGTTATCTTTGCGGCTATTGTAAGGTGACCGTCATAATAAATTTCTTAAATAAAATATTCCATGTGTTTTTTGTTAATTTTTCATGCAATTAACTATTTTATTTACAACAAATCATTTAAAATTAAGAAAATTCTACGATATTACAAAATGATATTTGCTTTTGTGGCATCTGTTGTGATTTTAGGTTTGTTTTTTTAGTTGAATTAAAGTTCGCTTTTTTGCCAACAGCGGCATGAAAGCCGAAATCGGAAAAGCCGTAAAGAATAACAGGAAAAAATTGCTTGTATCGCGAAAATGGCTAAAATTTTGGAAAAATTTCTTGTAAACTAACCCTAAAATTTATTTGAAATCGCTAAATGGATTAAAAAAAAACAAAATATCGGAAAATAACAAAAAAAAAATTTGCAAAATAACGAAAATTCGCGAGAAAAAAAAAATTTATATTTCAAACAAGCCATAAAATTTATTAAAACACTAACAGCGTTATGTATAATGAAAAATTGGCAAGAAGTTAGCGCAGAGTTGAATTATAATACACTTACAGACTGTGGATAGCAAACTGCTAAACTCTGACTAGTGAGTTGCCAAATATCTGCTAATTTGGAAAAAACAGCTGTATGAAAACAGTATGAAATGTCAAAATCAGGGATGATTTCAGCAAAAATAATGTTTTTTTTTTAATACAGTATGGCATCGTTATATATCAGAGTTGATTTATTAAAAATTTGCACCAGTGAAAAAGTATATTATACATGAACATTTTGCTAACAAGCTGCTAAGCTTAATCGGTATTCTAGTTGGCAGCTCGTTGTACGTAGTGTATAAACTGTGGCTAACTTTTCATTATACATACCGCTGTAAAAATCTATAAGGAATGCACATGTAATTTGAAATCACGTGATTTTGAGAACAGACCTGATAATTGTATATTTCTCATAATTCATATAATAATTCAATATTTGCTGCAATACTTTTAGTAATACGTCAAACCTTGTAAAGTATAATTATTTTATAAATTGAAATTACTTTTTGATATTTTAAGAAAATAAATAAAAAAAAACAAAAACAAAATTGGACCATGAGCAAAAGCAAAGAAGAAATTACAACAAGAAAAAAATATGTAGTTGCATACAATAATAAGCACGTGTTAAGAAGTAGTGAAAATTTCAAAAATTTATTAATAATAAAAAATGGAACTGTTTTGGTAAAATAGAACCAATTAAAGAAAAAAAAATCATCAATGATGACTTTTTATTAGATGATTAATATATAAGTAAACGTATGCAGCAGAGAAGCGGCGTATGCGGCAGAAAATAATATTTTTCACTTTCTATATAATACTATTAACTTCTAACATCATTCATGAAAGTTGACAAAAATTTAAATTTTTCTTCAAAACATATGCCGGAAGCAGCGCATAAAATATAAAAATATTCTATCGTATACATTTTGAGAAATCTTCATGTAAACCTTCTTTGTCGTTTTGCTCTACTCCGACTTTTTGGCATATCCGCCAAACCAGTAATGAGCTGACGATATATCTTTTTGGTTTTTGTTAAAAATGTTGTCTCTTATCGAGCCCTTACAGCAAGAAAAGCTTAAGCGAAATCATTTACTTTATTGTTAACACTTGCATCATCTCCTAAACTATCATGATCATATAAGGTACCGTTACGATTTCATACAGGGTGGCGCGGAATAAGCTTCATGGTTTGAATTCTGCATAACTTTTTTAATAAGTATTCTTTCTTTGTTTTTTTTCAGCATTTTGAGAAAAGGACTTGGTGGGGTATTAATGATGAAAAATATAAAATCGAACAAAGAACAATATTAATTGAACCCGATTGCTCATTATTAAAATAACTTGTCTTGGGTGTGTGAAATACACGGTGGCGCAGAATGAGCTACATTGTTTGAACTCTTTATAACTATGAATTTTTATCATTATATTTTCTTTGTATTTTCCGGGTTATGTGAAGAAGGCTTGGGGAATTAAAACTGAATAACTAAATAAACAAGCAAACAAAAATAACGCAAAATTTTACAGATATTTTGTGAAAAGTTATGGAAAATATGCTAAAAAGAGCATGTATGTTTTCATACTGTGTGGCATTTACCAGCAATTTAAACTCTATTTTTTTTTTTTTTTTTTTTTATAATTTCCTAGCTTATCCCGCGAAGCTTTATGCTTGTCTGCAGGAAAGAAACCAGAGTCTGCAATTAGCTCCTTTTTGAATAACACAATTTAAGGGTTGTGAACAACCTTTTCAACTGAGAGATTAAGACCGCCGTGCGAAACAGAAAATGAAAATTTATAAAAATCGCATAAATAAAAAAGTTGTAAACCATTTAAGCCATATAGCTCATTCTGCGCCACCCTGTAGCTAAAACAATTTTATCTTAAGCGAAAAACCTTCATACAAAAGTTTTATGAAATTAAATAAGACACCCCTTCTCCTGTAAAATTTAGTTTTTGTCGCTTAAGCTTTTTTTGCGGAATAAAAGTCGATTTGTTTTACTTTTACCAACCCATTTATACTTGAAATAAAACGAATAAAAACATGTAGATACGTACTATAGAACACCAAAAACGCTGAAGTTAACAACTTTCGAATGAACTCGAATTGTATAACATACCCGAATATGTTGCATTTCCAATGTGAATTTGACTTAAATCTTAAACTCGTTTCAACTATGAAGCTAGGAATCTTCTAAATGTTTGCCAATTATTTTTTCAATAACACTAAACCTTTTTTCAGTGTATGTCATTAATATGTAATTATTTAGTAGTTCATAAAAAAAATATGTTTATGAATGTCTGTCATATTTGCTATTAACTGCTTGTATTATTTTATGGCTGTATTTCAAGTAAAAACAGTTGTAAATAATTTGTTGTTGTTGTTTTATTTTATCGCTTGTTTTAAGCTCAAGAAAATCTATTAACTTTCGTAAAAATAAAACAAATTAAAAAAACAATTAAGAAAATATAGTCGGGCAAGCCCGATCATATGATTCCCCTGCACCACAATATATACACACAGAAAAAAATACCAATGTAAAATTAACATGGAAAAATGTTGATTGAGAATCATGTTAAATTTCTGCAAAAGTATGCCCTTTATTTAAATGTACCATTATTTCATATTAATTTTAAATGAAAAATATTAAAAAAATCTTTAATCACGCTTATTAAATATTATTCACTGATAAAAAAATGAAAAAAAAAATATTAAAATATAAATAAATATGGATTCAATATTGAATCCATAAAAACCTGCTTTATATTAAAATCAAAAGTCTATCTTGTTAAATTAACATGCATACATAGTTAAGTATGTTAATTTTTTTATTTTCATTCCTAAAAGATGTTATAAAAAGAAGACAATTCCCGTATTCTTTTAATTAAAATTATTTAGTTAAATAGTACATCAAGTTTTCAAAGTAGAATGATGACGAAAACCATATTGGGCCATTCTGCTGATTGATCTGTTAACAAAGGAGACTACAAAATATGTTAAACATGTGCTACAGGGGTAAGTGTTTTGAATTATTCTTAAATAAATGTATATGTTGTCTCTAAAGCTTCTTCACACCAATTAGTTTCTACATGAAATTCACGTTGTTTCAACATGAAATAACTTTCATTCAACGTGATTCGGATTGTTATTTCAATATAAATGATATTTTACTTTAACTTTATTGCAATGTTAAATTAACATGAATTATAGTTATTTTATAAGAAAAAATGTTGTTCGCAAGCAATTATAAAATCAGATTGAATTAACATGAAACACGTATGAAGCAAAATCACCACCGAAAAATTTTAAATCAACCTTGTTTTCGACGTTTTTAACTTGATTTTTTTCTGTGTGTAAAAACTAATTTTCGAGAATCTACCTCCCACGGCAATCATGGACCCTCCAGAGCAATACTTTTTTTATGCGATTAAGATTCATGTAAAAATTGTTTGTGTCGAATATTATTTAGTTATCTTCATTTATATGAGACTTGTTTACCTTAAAGTGATTTTAGGAAGGGGGTTTATATGAGACCTATGTAAAATATAAGAATCTTGGACTTAGATCAAGTTTAAATTAGTTTTAGATACAGGTCAAACTTTAAATTCAAAAAGGCATTCCATTAAGGGCTAATAAATCAGTGCAAGTAAAACTCTCTTTTTGGCTTAAAATATCTTCCAACCGGCAAATCTATATATCAGTAAACACATAAACTATCTCTAAACGCAAAAACTGGACGTTTAAACTACCAATACAGACCATATGAATATCCATTTGACAACACTAATCGTAATGTTGCCATAAGCTGTTAAGTTTAAACTACATACAAATTCAAGTTAAGTTCAACTAAACCAGCATTTAAACATTCACTGCTTTATTAGCCACAAGCCTAGTTATATAAGTTTAGCAAAGTATTAATTTTATGCTTAAAAGTGTTTCCCCTACTACACACAGAAAAATATCAAGTTAAAAACGTCGAAAACAAGGTTGATTTAAAATTTTTCGGTGGTGATTTTGCTTCATACGTGTTTCATGTTAATTCAACCTGATTTTATAATTGCTTGCGAACAACATTTTTTTCTTTTAAAATAACTATAATTCATGTTAATTTAACATAGCAGTAAATTTAGAGCAAAATGTCAATTATATTGAAACAACAATCCGAATCACGTTGAATGAAAGTTATTTCGTGTTGAAACAACGTGATTTTCATGTAGAAACTAATTGGTGTGAAGAAGCTTCAGAGACAACAAATGTATTTATTAAAGAATAATTCAAAACACTTACCCCTGAAACACATGTTTCACTTATTTTGTAGTCTCCTTTGTTAACAGATCGATATGGTTTTCGTCATCATTCAACTTTGAAAACTTGATGTACTATTTAACTAAATAATTTTAATTAAAAGAAAACGCGAATTGTCTTCTTTTTATAACATATTTTAGGAATGAAAATAAAAAAATTAACATACTTAACTATGTATGCATGTTAATTTAACAAGATGAACTTTTGATTTTAATATAAAACAGGTTTTTATGGATTCAATATTGAATCCATATTTATTTATATTTTAATATTTTTTTTAAATTTTTTTATCAGTGAATAATATTTAATAAGCGTGATTAAAGATTATTTTAATATTTTTTATTTAAAATTAATATGAAATAATGGTACATTTAAATAAAGGGCATACTCTTGCAGAAATTTACTATGATTCTCAATCAACATTTTTCCATGTTAATTTTACATTGGTATTTTTTTCTGTGTGTACAGTTTAAACAAAGTTTAATATAAATTTTTTCTGCGTTCAAGTTTATTTTTAACTCATATAACAAAATCGTTTCTGTATATATGTATATAAAGTTGTAACGGTACTGACTGACTGATAGGTTGGTTCATCATTGCACAACCGGAAATTGATATACTAGAATGGGATTTTTGGAAATTCGAATATTAAGGGGGTAAATAGTGTAAACAGGTGTAAATTCGTTAACCTCATTTCCCATATACTAAAAGAGATACAAATAAAGTTTAATGCTTATCGTTATTCAATAAAAAATTAGCAGATGGGTATCTGGTACTTTTCTAAATTCGGCCCTTTTGTGGAGAAAGCGGTTCAAATCTGTATTTTGGAATTTTTTTTGTTATCCCAATTGTCTTTTAAGCCAATAAACGTAAAAATTTTGCAAAAAAATTCAAATATAAATTTGGTGCTTTTTTGAAATTTTACCGTTTAAAAAAATCCTAACTATTTTTTGGTACTTTTTTTAAAAAAATGTTTTTTCATTGATTGGCATATACGTTTTAAATTATGGGCTCCCCCTACGATACTGAAATTTTTGACACTTCAATGGGGAGAAACAAAGTATCAAAACAGGAAAATACGCGAAATTAAATTTCTTTCTTTTACTTTTCCGTTCTACATATAAAACTTTTTGAATTTTCTTTAATATTGAACTTAGAAAAATAAAATATTAGTTGAGCGTTCCTGAGTAAATAAAAACCTATAAGATACAAAATTTTGGTACTTTTTTGTTAAGACCTAGAAACATTAATTTTGCCATATAAATATTTCCAAGAAAGAAAAGGACACGCTTACTAAGTAGCAGGTTAAATGATATTTTTCTATAAAAATTTAAATTATTTAAATTTAAAAAATATTTCAAATTTTTCCTTTGTTAAACAAAGTTTAAACGACTTTTCAATCAAGCAACTATTTAGTTGTCTATAAAAAAAAACTATTAATTTATTTATAACAAACTTTTATTAACAATAATTTTTTTTAATGTAAACATTTGTTTAAGTTAAACAAATACTACATCAAAATCTATTTACTTTTCAAAATAACTCAACACACACAAACAACAAGAAAGGAGAAGCTATAAATTGCAATTGGATCAAACTGCTTATAAAAATGATAATTGTTTAGATTAAAAGTTTATTGCACCGTTTAAGCAGAAAAAAATATAAATTTAGAACCCACTCGCAGCGCACTTAGCAATGAATGAATCATGGCGACAAACAGTAAATATTGGAATAAGAAAAGAGGAAATAATAACAATTGTAGCAATTAACAAAATATTTAGAACAAAACACATAAACAAACAAATCGATTATCAAATTATTGAAAGTAGTTTCAAAAAAAAAAAAACTTTTAAGGGCTTAGAATTTAAAAAAAAAAAAATTTTAATAGTTTGCTCGGTGCACAAATACCACCACTTTTTATTAATAATTTATTGTTAATCCCTACTACAAAGTTGTTTTTGTTTTTAAAACGATCAGTAACGTTCAAATATGCGATAAGATAATGTATGCGCTAAAATAAAATTCCTTAGCATTTTTCAAGTACTTACCCTGGTCATAACATGGTCAGCACCGGTACCCTCTTCATCCTTAAATATAATGTCTCGATTGTTGTTAAATTCCAATTTCTTAAATTTAGCCGAATCACGATTAATGGCACCTTCGCTTATACCCGAAGCTCCTAATGTCTGTTCGGACATATTTGGTACATGCTGTTTAAATACTAAAGGGGTTAATTTACGTTTTGGTCGAGGACCGCCAATACCTCGACCGGGACCACAGCCAGCAGCCGTTGAGAAAAGATTTAATAAAAGTAGAAAAGTGCAGACACGTCTTAAGTTCAAAACTGTATTGCTAAAGGAGTTTGAAGTCTTTGTTGAGGTGAATAATGCTGCTGCTGATGTTGAGGAGTTAATTTCATTGGCTATTTCAAAGTTTTGTATTTTACAGCTTTGTTGTAGTGGTTTAGTGCTGCTCGCTGTAAAAGTTGTTGAGGAGTTAAGGCAGATGTGACATTTTTTGCAAGACATGAGGTTTAAGCCTTCCAGGCAGGGTACACGTAATTCGAATTCCATTTTGTTGTTTTCAGTTATTCAAATAATTTAGAATTGTTAAAAGAAAATTTATAATCCTCGGTATTGGTTTTCTTCAGGCCGTCTCTTTTTATGTGCGTGGTTAACAAACACTTATTGACACAAAGGCATATTTTTTCATTTAGAAAACTTTCAATTTTGTTATTTCTCTTTTTAACTATTTTTATTTATTCTTTTTAACAAAATTTATATGTTACCAAAGCACAATATTCTTTTTTTTCATAAGAAATCTCAATTTTATATTTTCCTTTTTTAAAACCCAAAAACACTTTATTAAATCTTTTTTTGTAAGTATAATATTTTACGCTGACTTTTTATTATTTTTATGAAAGAAAAGTAAAATAAATTTTCAAATTTCTTAAAACTGTTATATTTTTCCTTCTTTTTGAACACAATTAGAACGACCGTTGCGCTCGCTTACTGATTGACAAATGACATTACTAAACGAGGGTGCTTTCAAGAACCCCGTACGCAACGATTTTTTCGTTTCAAAATTGTTTTTGTAATTTGTGCTGTTTGATCCTACTCTGCTTGCTATTACTGTTATCTGCCTAAATATTTTCTTACCCAAATACACTAATACCAACTAACTAAAGTTACCTTCTATTTACGCTCTACTCATCAAGTTCACTCAAAGCATAAAATGAATTTCAGCCAAATGTTGTTCACTCATTTAAATATGAGATCCCATGGCAGTTTATTCAATCACAATTGCAGATTCATTCAATCTTTTTAATGACTGAGCTCTTACAAAATACACTCTTTGAATCCTACAGCGCACACACATACGCACCAAACAAACGAGAGTTCATTTCTGTCAGCAAAATGAATCCATATATGAAATGCATAAAATGAACCGATTTGCACCAGCAAAAGAGTACAAATAAATACCTTTCCAAAAGCAACAGCCAAGAAAGAGACGACTATGTCTCAATGCTCTCGCACACAAAAATCAATAACAAAACTCAAATCGATTGTTTTCTCTCCCTCTCTTCTTGCATGTGTTGGTGTTTAATTTAATTTCCTTAGTATTGGCCAAATTAAACTAGAAAATACCACTACAACAGCGGCAAAATGAATATAAATTAGCATTTATTATTCGTTATTTTTACTTGCATCTTCTTTTATAATTTTTTTGTCGTTTTACCAATTGGTAGGGCATTTTTTTAAACGATTTTTTTTTAAATAATTTTTATTTAACTGTGTTTTTTAACTTGTTATCGGTTTAATATTGTTCATAAAATTTGTTACATTGTCGCATTAAAATTATGGAAATTATTGTTTCTTTGGGAGTATCTTTTCTCTTTTAAGTGATTGTAGCTAACGAACATCTTTTTTATGTAGTAAAATAAACGGTTTACTATATTTGACATACATATATTGTTTTTATTATATGGATTCTTTCTTTTTTGGGTTGGGAACTCACTTGAGAAAAATTCGGTAAATATTGAATTAAATTTTGGGTTAAAATATTATAATATTAGTATAAGTATTATAATATTATCTAATATTAAATATAGAGATAAATAATTAAATAAAATTTAATCTTAATCACATTAGATCCTTTCATATCATAACTAGTTTTACACTTAATTTATTGGATCTGATGAAGTGTTTAAGTGCTGCAAATTTTATACAAACATAAATCCTTTCTTCAATTTTTTTTTAAATCTATCTTGGCGTTACCATGTTCAGCTATTGATTTCGCTATATTATAATTATTAGGGATGCGATTTCCATGCAAATGCATGTTTTTTGTCGATAGTCTAAGAACGATTTCCACCAATTATATTTTAGTAAAAATGCATATTTTTGCATATTTAGGGTGTAAATGCATATTTTGAAATTTTTGAGTGATTTTTTTAAGTTCCATATTATAAAAACAGTTCTTACTCAAATTTTTAAACACAAAAAAAACCTTCCAAAGAATCTTAAAATCAATAAATAAATTATTTTGGAGCTTTGATTTATATACAAGATTTTCAAGATTTCGACAAAAGATCCTTTTATTTCAACCAATGCAGCACCTTACATGATTAAGGCTTCCAATGGGTTGTAAATACTATATCCAAAACTGTTACAAGATATTTACTACTATGGCACATGAGTTATACCGCGTTGCAGATGCAAGTAGAAGCCAATGCGATAATATTGCAATTTTTAATGGAATGTTTTTCTTTTGGTACCGTTTTAACCGCAGCCAGTAGTTACAAGAAGGGGCCTGGATAGACGCTTCAGAATTCTATTCAAAAAACTTTGAGTAATTTAAGAATGTTTGACCAGCTTCTTGATACCGATGATGATGTAATTAAAAAAGTAAAAGAATTTTTCAATTTAAATAACATTTAAATAACATAGTCAATTAGAATTTGTATTTTCCAAATACGCATATATTGTTGAAACAATAACTAATTAGGAGGGATTTAGTTTACTTAATACTCAAATCAAATTAATTGATATTTTTAAAAAATAAAGTTAACAATGTGAAAGAAAGAATAGCCCTTAATATTCAAACAAAAAATCCAATACGTTTTGCAAAAAAAATGGGGATTTCAAAAATTAAAATAAATTTCAAATATTTGCGATCTGATCTGAAATCAAAGTGGGATCTGGAAATAATTTTTTTCAAAATGCATTTGCATTCTTCAAGTACAATACAAAGTATTACTTTTAATTTTACAGTAACTTTTTGTTTAAACAAACTAAAATGTCCATTTATTATTTAAGTTTTTTAAAGATGTGCATTTGAATAGCCATAACTGAATTTGATATATTTTTGTTTTTAGTAAAATTAAAAAACGATTTTTTATGGAAATTTTCAAGATTTTAGTGCATTTTTTTTTGGAGTGCATATGTTAGAGTTTTTAGTGCATATTTTATGCGCACATTTTCGATTTTTAAGTGCATGAAAATCTTATCCCTAATTATTATTATTATTATTATTATTATTATCTATATATATAAAATTGTAACGTTAATGACTGATTCATCATCGCACAGCCTAAACGCTTGAAGCCTAAAATTTTAAATTTGGACCGGAGGTGGGTCTCTCCCCAAATCGGTCCACTAAGACAGGATTTTTGGAAATTCGAATGTTAAGGGGATTAAAAGAGGTAAAAACGGGTAAATTCGAAAACCTTATATCTCCAAAACTAAAAGAGATACAAAAAAACTGTAATACTTATCGTCGTTCTTTCGAAAAATAAGCGGGCAGGTGTCTGGAACTTTTTTAACTTCGGCTCTTTTAGGGAGAAAACGGTTAAAACCTGAATTTTAGTACTTTGTGTCACCCCATCTATCTTTTGAACCAATAAACCTAGAAATAAAGCTTATAACACATTCGAAACTTATCAAAAAAATACGAATATGAATTTAGTACTTTTTCGAAATTCGAACGGTTTTAATTATTTTTGATACATTTTTTTACAAAACATTTTTCTCCATTCATTGACATATTCGTTCTAAATTATGGGCCCCCACTACAATACCGCAATTTTTGATAGCTTAATGGTGGTAAAAAATAGTACCAAAATGGGAAATACGGGGAATTTAATATCTTTCTTTAGCTTTTTGGTTCTATGTACAACTTGTATTTTTTTAATTATCGTTAATATTGGACCCTAAAACAAAAAACGCTAGTGGATACGCATCTATCGGGAAACTTTTTGGTACTTTTTTGTTCTTGAACTGGTACTTTTTGAATTTTCGTAAGTATTGGACCTAGAAACATAAAATTCATGATACAAAGTCCTGAGTGAATTAGAATCTATAAGAGAATTCGGCCCTTTTAGAAAGTAAACGGGTAAAACCTGTATTTTGGAACTTTTTGCCCACCATATAGCTTTTAAGCCAATACGAATAGAAATACAAATAACATAACATTTGTAACTTATCTAAAAGAGAAAAATGAATATATGGTACTTTTTCGAAATTCGAACGTTTAAGTGGTAAAAATTGTACCTACATTTGTTTTTTTTCAAAGATTTTTTCTCCATCTATTTATCTTTCATCGCACATACCTCATACTTGCTAAACTAAAAGAAATACGAAACATTAGCACTTATTGTTGTTTATTAGAAAAATTTGCGGTATAAACAGATAAATTCGCTAACCTCATATCTCTTAAACTAAAAAATAAAAAATTGTTTTATTTAATTTAATAAAAAAGCGAACAGGGGTAAATAAATATAATATCACATTCGTAGCTTATCTAAAAAATACAAATATGGAGTTGGTACTTTTCCGAAATTCGAATGCTGAATGTGTGAAAATCTTTCCTAATTTTGGTCCTTTTTTAAACCATTTTTCTCCACCTATAAAATTGTAAAGTTACTGACTGATTCATCGTCGCACCTCCTAAGCTCCTGAAGCTAAAAAGCCAAATGGATCCCGCTAACCTCAAAAATCCAAAACTAAAAGAGATCCAGAAAATTTAACACTTATTGTTGTTCATTAAAAAAATAAGTGGACAGGTGTCTGGTACTTTTTTGAAATTTGGTTCTTCTGGAAAGTAAACGCAACGCGTAAAACCTGTACATATTTTGGAACTTTTTTGTCACGCCATCTATCCTTTAAACGAAAACATTTTCCCCATTCATTGACATATACGTACTAAATTATTGGCTCCCACTACACATTGAAATTCTTAGCACATAAATGGGGAGAAAAAGTATCAAGAAGGATAATAAAGGTGCCTTTCATTTGCTTTTGAAAAGAAATGACCGAAATCAAGTTTTCGTTCACATTCGGTCATTTCTTTCTATCATTTTCTTAACAGAAAAATGTGACTACTTGCTCATTCATTTCTTGTAGGCAGGTCATTTCCTACTCGTCGTCTAATAAAAACATGGCTCAGATCAACAATGGCAGAAGAAAGACTGTACTATCTAAATTTGCCTCACAAGGAAATCATAAATTGCTTATTTAAAAAAATTAATTTATATTGAACTGATCTTATATTTCATTTAACCTTATTGTTGAGTTTTTTTAAAATATTATTTTTTTAATACACATATTAATTTTAATTAGATGACAGTAGATGTTGAATGACAGATTTTCTGCAAAGACATATTAGAATTAAGGGTTAAAAAGCATCTGCCGATGAGCCAGTAGCTTTAGAAATTCCCGAAAAACTGTCCTTAATAATTCAGGATGCTGACTTCACTCCGGATCAGGTAAGGCATACGGATGAAATAGGACTTTTCTGAAACCGAATGACAGTACCAGCATATGCAACTTAATTCCAGAAAACTGCTAGTGGTTTTAAAGTAGCCAAACGTCGTGTCCTTTTTATTCTGCTCTAAAAACCCTTACTTGTCTCGAGCTCTAAATTCGCGTTCAATGGGCAGCTAAATATGGTAACATAAATATTTTGTACCGGAAGTTCTGCGCTATATGAACTATAAAGGCCTTGATTTTAAAGATCTGTTGATTTTAGACAATCAATCAGATTATTCACATTTAAAGCCTTCGAATTTCTAATTTTTGCGTCCAAATACAGCACCTGCATCAAGGAATTGCTGCAACTTTAAAGATCTACTATGTGAAGCATACATTTAGGTACAATTGACATAATTGTGTAAAACGCAACTCTACGCCAAAGTTTATTTTGATACCAAAAACAAAGTAAAAAGTATTTTGAAATTTTGTTGTTGCTTTCTACAGAAATTTGTATTCAATTTTAAAATTTTAAACCCTGCATGTCTTGTGCCGTTGAGAATTTTAAACGTATTTTACTTTTAGATCTGTAACTTGTAGTTTTGAGAAACAGGGCGTAATTCCTATTCAAACATGGGGACATTTGGACTTGTGTTTTGCTCAACAAAATTAGTATAACATTTAAAAAGGGTCTTAAAAGCATAACTTTTCTTTCCTTCTTTTCTTCTTTTCTTCCATGAGCTTGCCAAGCACTTCACGAGAAGAAGTGGTTTTCGGAGTATATTCCTTGCAGCTCAACCGCAACGTTTCGAGTAAACTTCTCTTCCAGGTAGAAATACTTGCGATCAAAGAAACTGTAAACTGGATATGAATGTCTGCTGTCTCAACGATGTAGATATTTACAATGAAGGCCTTGGATTCACCATTTCTAAATAAGAGAACAGCCCTTTACTGTCGCTCACCTCTAAGCGAGATGGATAAGCAGTTAAACATCATATCGGTTCCACGACACAGAGACCTTCTAAGAAATATTACAGCGGATATTTTCCTTAGGGTACCACTGGATTTGGAAGGCATGGAAGCATGGTTTAAATAAACTACAGTTGTGAGGTCGTGCTATTAATACTTCAATACTGTGCACATGAATTTATACTTTGTTTTTTTTAAAAAAAAAAAAGAGAAAAAAAAATTTTTAGAATAGAAATATTTGAAAAGTAAGTCAAAAGAAGAAATTTTATTTTTGAAAAAAAAAGAAAAAAATTTGTTGAGGAAAACAGTCGATTTAGTTTAAAAGTCCGATTTTTGTCTGTTTTAAATACGAAATACATATATAATTATTTTCCCGGAGGTCAAAACGAAATACATCCTTTCCTCACTGGAAAGTTTTTCCAGTTACGGATAATTTTATATCTGTTTGCCGAAAGATATTATACAAAGGACTGGATAAATTTTAGTAAAGGACTATATTGTAATAACGTTGTCTGTTTCTTTGGGTCATCAAATTGCGAACAAAATTGGAATCCATGTAAACAACATAAAATTTCAGCTAAATATTGCTTCAAAAAGCAGATTATGAGGACCTATTTCTCAAATGTTAATTAAAGCACTTGAAGGATGTTAAATTAGAAATTGTATAATATAATATATAATATTCAAGATTTCAAATTATAAGAAGAAACTTTGGAAAGATAAACTTAATGGGAAGAAATTTTTGTAAGATTGAGCTACACAAATCAGTTAAGTAATTTAAAGTAAAACTAAATTTTTTTTTATGATATTTAAATTACTAAAATGTTTTATTAATGAATTTTTCTAAATTGTTTACATTAATTGTCTAAATTTTAACGTCATTCATCAACCAAAACAATACACCTGCCATATACTAAGTGAAAATTTAGAATATAAATTGTTTTAAAATCAATATCTACCAAATTCCAGAGGACACAAGGCCTTATGTCATCGATGGATTTTAAATGGTGAGTCAAACATTTATGAGTTTTAATAAATTTTTTTTTATTTGTATTCTAAAATTTTCACACACACTTGATATTCAATAATACGTAAAGCGTATAATTTAATCTAATTCACTTAAAGAAAATATATATACATACATATGTATATATTTAATATTATAATTTTTTTTTTAAATTTCTTTTAACTTTTTTTTTCGATTATAATTTAATTGTTCTGTAAAAATGTTATATTTATTTTTTTTTATAACTAATTCTTTATCCTTATAAATTCAGTTTTTTTTCCACTTAGAAAAATTAGACAATAATTAATAATTTGTTCTTATAAATTTATAATTACTTCAAAGCAAGATAATTCTTTTGTTTAAATGATTAAATTTACACATATTTACAAATTTTCTTCTTGAATAAATGTAACTTCATATAATGGACTTTTAAATTTTGATTTTATTCCACGAAAAATTTAGGTTATTATAGAAAGGGTAATTTTGGGCTATCTTAAACATTAAAAGATAGCATGGTTGGGTGGGTAATGACCTCGAGAGTGTATACCATCTTTTAACTCTCTTATCTAAACTTCAGCTTGTTATTATATTATTTTAATTATTAGTATTGTGGTTATTTTATTGAACTATTTATGGTTTTTAATCCAAATTTTTAATATTTTTAATTAGGCTTAAGTTCATTAAATTTAATTTTCATTAAATTATTTTTATGAAGAAAGGAATTTTACAACATGAAAATTAATTAAAATTTTTATTGATAATTTTTCATTCTTGACTCAATCTGGGCTCGAACCCAGGTGTTTACGGACAGGTTACCCTGACATGTTTCGATTGCAACCTCTCAATCTCTTCAGAGGGCTTGCCGTTTAACTTAAATATTATTTTTATTTATAAATTATTATTTATTTTTGTTAGTTCATTTTATTAGTGGTCAATATTAGAGGGTATTTTGCTACCTAAATTTAATTTTATGGATCTGGCTTTAACCTACTTTGTTGTAAACAAAGATTCCACCCCATTCCCTGAGCACGGCCGGTTATATAGGTAGCAGTGTTTTTCAACAAGTAGGAATTAGGAGTTTTGAGCCGTCACACAGTCGATACCAAAAACTGTCGCACACTGTTTAACAGCGACTGTTTATATTTAATAAATCAGAAATAAAAGCAACAGTTTTGTTTTCCAATGACAAAGTATTTTAAATGCTGCATGGAAGTATATTTGCTCTTCTGCAAACTCAAACTTCGGCTATTGACTATCATTACTGCAAACAATGGATGGGCCGTAGGTTAAACAGGCAACAAGCGTTTTATGCCTGTATTATCGATAACCAGAAAGTATGTGCCTCTTTTGGTATCTGTAATCACGGGACATTGTCTTATGTTAAGGCTAACAAAGCCTCTGGGTTCCAGACAATATGATTACTACCGCGACTGCATTGGCCAGAAGGCGACTAGCCTAAATGGGACCCGCTACTATCGATGAATTTTAGGATATTTCTGGAATTTAACTGAAGTCCATTTTGAACTTCGTTATAAGTTCGGACTTGTTCTACGGTTCGATTTAGTAGAATTCCATGGTATCATCGTGAATCAATGGAGGTAAGTGTGTTGGGTACTGAAAGCAATTTCTACCTAACTTACCCTTGTAATCGAGACCAAAAAGCTGATACGTCTTATATTCATCGGAGAACTTATGTTATTCTTTAGCTGTTGTCAATGTTTATAAAAAGATTGCTTTCTCTTTAATTTCTTTTTTTAAGTTAAAGTTCATTAGAGAGCACTACAACGGAGACGCAATAACTCGTGAAGCAATTTAATTTTTCCGGGTCCATGGTCCATGTCTATGGGTTTGAAAAAGGGTACACTCTCGAAAAGAGCAGTTCATAAGAATTTTAAGACAAAAGGTGTTTTTTTTTTCTTTCAAACCCCGAGTATTCCGAAGAATGAGAGAAAATGTCTTTGATTCTCAAAAATAAAAAGTCTAGGAAATTTGAACTTCCAAACAGAATTGAAGATGAGTTAAAAGTTGAAAATATAAAGCAACATACTTGAAAGATAAATCCAATTTATTTTATAGATGAGTTTGGCTGTTTAGTTTTCCTAAATATTTAATCGTTTGATCAATTAACAAACCTATGGAAGCACAAAGTTAAATCAAAGATCCCACTATCGGCTCAAATAGCACAATCTGTGACAATTTTTATCGTGCTATATCGGCGCACATATATAAACATTGCAGAATATATTCTTAGGTTTTCCCAAAAATGGCTAAATTTACGGGAAAAAATGGCTAAAAAATGGCTAAAAATGGGCTAAAAAATGGCTAAAAGCTTTTTTAAATAAAAACACATTAATATTCAATAACACAACAGAAATAATTAATTTAAAGTTGTTTACGATGAAATTGTTAATTAAGATCAATTTCTTAAATAAGAATAAACGTTATTTAATATTCTGAAAGATATTTAAAAAATAAAATCATCGATAAATTTTATGTCGTTATTGTTTATCTCATAGGAATCACTCGTGCGTATTAGTTTAAAATAATTTAAAGGTAAATAGTAATCACGACAACATTTACCCAACCTTTTGATTCCAGATCTACAATAAAAAACAAGTAAGAAAATATAGTCGGTCAACCCCGACTATATGATACCCTACACCTCATTAGAACCTGTGTACCAAATTTTATTAAATGATCTGCAAATTTGCGATATGTACTTTACGCACAAGGTTTACATGGACGGCCAGCCAGCCGGACAAACATCGTTAATTCGACTCAGAAAGTGGTTCTGAGTCAATCGGTTTACGAAAAGGTAGGCTTTGGACCAATATTTTAAGGTGTTACAAACATCAACACAAACGCATAGTACCCTCTCCACTATTGTGGTGTTGGTATAAATATTTCATTGATAAAATCGAATTAGCGGTTGCTAAATGTAACCTTTTTCTGAAATTACTTTTAACGATGTTTACTTCAGCATTAGACCATGGAAGTGAGAGCAACTTTATAGTAAATTCTGAAATTTCTAAAAAAAATATTGCCGCCAGCATCTCTTTATTGAAATACTTGCAACCAGAAAGAAACACCGATGTTTGTGTAGATCCGTTTTATAAATTTAATATTGGAATACTGTTCCTTTATTTTGAAAGATGTTTCATCATCATCGTTTATAGCGATTTTCAACATTTGTAAAAGTTGTGATTTAAATTGAAGCCGTTTTAATTTTTTAAAATGTTTATTTTGCTTTTATATATTTTTATAATAAAATAAAAATTATTCTTTTAAAAGAAACACGGCAAGAAAAATTTTATGGCTAAACCAGTTGAAAAATGGCTAAAAAAAAAATGGCTAATGGCTAAATGCATTTATTAATGGCTAAACAGGGTGAAAATGGCAAAATCTAGCCACTAAATGGCTAAATTGGCAACACTGGTTGGCAGACATAATTTTGCTTTAGAAATTCGCAAAATTCTCCGTCTGAATATTCCATTATGTTTCCTAACAATTTTAAATAATATTTTTACCGTATTCACAAAACCCCTTGTATCAATTAAATGGTGTATTAAAATACATGGCTTTATATACAACATTCAATAGATACAACGATACAAGCGGCTTTGTGAATTTAAAAATTTCGTTTTGCAATCCCTTGTATCGGCGCTGATTGGCGACTGTGATCGGTCTACAAGAGGCTATACAAATCGGTACATACAGGCCTGTTCTAAAAATCACATTTTATTGAAAGTGATTTAAAATCACAAGAAAGGTATTCTGGGCATATTATTTTGTGATTTCAAAACGTTCAGCTACGTAAACAACTTTTTGAAATCACTTTGTTATTTTTTCGACTATTGTAAGTTGACCGTTATAATAAGTTTCTTAAATAAAATATTCCATGTGTTGTTTATTAATTTTTTTTATTTACAACAAATCATTTAAAATTAAGAAAATTCTACGATACTACAAAATTATATTTGCTTTTGTGACTTCTGTTGTGATTTCAGGTTTGTTTTTTAGTTGAATTAAAGTTCGCTTTTTTGCTAACAGCGGCATGAAAGCCGAAATCGGAAAAGCCGTAAAGAATAACAGGAAAAAATTGCTTCTATCGCGAAAATGGCTAAAATTTTGGAAAAATTTCTTGTAAACTAACCCTAAAATTTATTTGAAATCGCTAAATGGATTAAAAAGACAAAATGTCGGAAAATAACAAAAAAAAAAATTTGCAAAATAGCGAAAATTCGCGAAAAAATTTTATATTTCAAACAAACCATAACATTGATTAAAACTCCCTTAAAACAAAAGGAATGGCAAAAATTCGGTAAAAATTTCTAAATTAGCGGAAATTCGCAAAAATGTTGCTAACAGCTGCATGAAAGCAGAGTCTACTTTTTAATATAAATCGTTAAAGCCGTAAAGAATCAAAAAAATTGCAGGAACAAATCGCTTCTATCGCGAACATGGCTAAAATTCGCAAACAAATCCAAATTTCAAACAACTCCACGGTGTGATTTACACCGGAGTCGCACTTAAAAAGTTTCAGCGTTTGGAGTCGGAGTCGGAGTTAGTACTTTTTTCGGACGACTCCACAGCCCTGGTCAGAACAGATATTAAACAATTTGATTGTTCCACACTGTGCAAAAGAGAGGTCATATTATCGGCGCATCAAGGTTAATTTTGATTGTCCACAGTCAGCACAATTTCGGCACAGATTGTCGCATATTAAAAAATTGTGACCGTTCACACTATCGGCACATGCAATACGACAAAAATTGGTACATTGCGCCGATTTTGGGAGGGATCTTAGCTTAAGTCATATTTTAGGAAATAATTGGAAGGAAAATAATATTTGTTTTTATCTACATATAAGCTGACCGCCCCCTTGATTTTATAAGTTTCAAAATAATTTATATGAAAAATTTCTTAACGCAAAACATTTTTCCTTAAGCCTCCTAGTACTCTTTATAAATTTGGGAAGAAAGGTGAGGAACATTGATTATTTCACACGAAAATTTTAACAATCATCAATGTTTTCCTATCTTGCGCACTTAAACGTTTTTATTCCTTCAAAGTATAAGACATTGTTTTGCGTTTGTAAACAAACCGCACGTTTATATAACTTAAAATTATTTTCAAATTAATTTTTGGGAATAAAAAATGTTTAGCATCACGAACGAAATCTTATAAATTAAAAATTTTTTTAATTCCCAAAAATTACTTTTGTAATAAACTGGCAAGTGCACGGCTTAAAAAACTAAACTGGGAACTTGCTTTATTTTTTGATTTTCTTGCGAAAACAATAAACAAAGTTGTGTTTGTTTTGATTTTGTTTTTACTTAACCTACTTACAACTACAATTAATGTTGGGAGAATTCCAACCAATTGTTGTGGGCAGGGTTGTTAGATGTGACGATTTTTCGTCATTTTGACGGTTTTTTTGAGAAAATACAGTAAAATGACGATTGACGATTTTTTGACAAAAAGTAATAGTGTCATGACGATTTTCTGGCATCAATAAAACACTAACAAATATTTACAATTATATTGGGAACAGTCCAAAACGTAAAAATTTATTTTTCAAAATACAAAAATATTTGGAAATTAAACAAAAATAAAATTCATCCCCCATCACAAACCAGGTGGCTTTCATTAGAAGCATTAGTAATTCAAATTCTACAATTATATAAATGCCATCGATACTGCAAAAAATATACACTAGAGCCCTGATTTGCGTCGGTTCTATTTGGTCCGCTTTTTACAAATTGGTAAAATCCGCTTTCGTTTTTATGATTTCGATTTCTACATACGATTGCATTTTTCGATGAAGTCATAATCACATGTGAAGAATTTTTCTATTTTCGTGTAAAAAGGCGAATTCCCATTTAATTCTGTTGGGTTAGTTATTCTAAGAATAGTTGCGTGTTAGGAAGTAAGAAGATGTGTAGAAAAATGGGTGTAAAGAGAAGACAATGCATTAGTGCTGGTTCTAACTCTTCAAGTTTTAGCCGTCAAGTCTTGAGCTTTTAGGAGAGAAGGGAAAATCGAATGCCATTTATTTTCTTCTCTCTCCTAAAAACAATGCATTAGTACTTGACGGCTAGAACTTGAAGAATGTCAACCAGCACTTACTTAGTTAGGAACTAAAATTGGAAGTAATAAAACGTTTAAAGTCGGGTAAAAAGACTGTTGATATAGACAGCACACTTGGTTTAGCACCTTCGACAGTAAAAACAATTTGCAAAAGTGATAGCGCTAAAAATTAATCATTTAAAGATAGCTCGAGTTAATAGCAAAAGAGATTTTATTTTTATTTTTTTTTATTTCCTAAGCTACTAAACCTTAATCTTTTTGTGAATATGGATAAATGAAATAAATAAATGTTTGTTATGCATTTATGAAAATATATTTTTTCTTATGTATTTCTTTTCAAATGATAAATATATTTCCGCCCACTTGCTGAAACAAATAGAATAAAACTTAACCAAATAACTTTCTTCATCATAAATTGAATTTTTTTTTTTAAAAAAATTTATATTTTTGAACCAATCAATGCAATAAATTGTCTCTAATTTTTAAAATTTAAATATTTGACGATTTGTTAACGATTTTGTTAAATGTTCGTGACGATTTTGACGAATTTTGTTAAAACTTTTGACGATTTTTAAAGAAAAAAGTCTAACAACCCTGGTTGTGGGGAATGTAAGAAAAGATAAACACACTGTTTATTGTTGGTATTTTGTTTAAGCTTTGAT
Organism: Pollenia labialis; assembly: GCA_949318255.1. NCBI lineage: Eukaryota > Metazoa > Arthropoda > Insecta > Diptera > Polleniidae > Pollenia > Pollenia labialis. Next base: position 201,502,503 of record OX439139.1, on the reverse strand, counting down.
ATTGTTGTAAATAAGACTTTTTGAGTGTTTGCAATTCTCATTCACTCTTCAGTTTTGTTTGCTAATATCTTTGGCTTTTCTTAAATTTTTTGGAAGAATGTTTCCTGATGATCTGGCCTAAGCATCCAGCTTATCCTCCAACAATAAATTTCAATGATTTTATCAAGAATAAAAATTTTGAATTTAGCACGACAAACAAAATCTTATTATTTAAAAATTTTTTTTTTTATAAAAAATTAAGTAGAAAAGAAAAAAAATATGGAGGAAAATATGTTGCCGGTTGTGTTATTTAAATCTTTAATCCTTTTTTTGATATTAATTTTATGTATTTTTCCTTTGGATTAAAACGTCACGGGAAATGAGTGCAGCTTGTATTATTTCGCAGTTGTGAAAAAATGTCTCCAGAAACATTTTGTAACTTTTCCAAAAAAAATTATCAGAATACAACACTATCAACATTATTTCATAGATATTCCGCACAAGTGTTTTCATGTGAGTTTTGACAAAATTTCACGTGAAATGTTGAACAGAGTACCAGGCTTTCGTTTCGTACTAATAAAATCATATTTTGATTTCGAAAAAACTTTAACATTATAAAAAAGTGAACTACCATTAAAACGGCTTAAAGTTTAAATACAACTGAAATTAAGAACACTTTCACTAGAGTTCTAAGAATTAGGACGTTTTAAAATTATAGATTTTTATCATAAAGACTTTGTTTGCACATTTTTATATTTCTTCTAATTTGATGTTTAGTCTCAAATCTTTTTACCTTAACGGCGAACAAAATGCAAACTTTTTTTTGTATTGTAAAGCAGTGTTGTAAAATTTAGACCAAAAGTAACGGGTAAATGGAAATCGCTACAGGGAGATGATCCCAAGCTTTTTGTGGCGGCAAATTGATGATTGGGACGTAGAGATTATTACGTTTCAACTGGATGGTGGCACAGAGAAAGAAAAAGAATTCCCGTAAAGGTGGAGTGAATTGGCCACCAAAATCGTGTGACTTGACACCTTTAGACAATTTTTTTTTTTAAAGCGTAGCCATAATTTTTTAAAATCGTTTGCTACTGTATGTCTCAAAATATTTAGAAGTAAAGGGGCAAATACACTTGTCAAATGCTTGTCCAGCCGGCGAATTCAACGTGTACGTGTGCTGGACGTAAAATTCGCCGTCATATCTAAATTTTTTGATTTTTCATCAAGCGTTGTCGGTGTCACACATACAAACACATTTTCACTAATTCCACCACAATGCTTGAAGAGTATTTTGATCAATGTATTTGGGCCTTAAGAGCAACAGTCGTAAAGCAAAAGATGCAGCAACAAAGTATCATGTGATGTAGCAGTAAAAGTAGGATTCAAGTGGCATATGAACAAATCGAGAAAGCAAAAAAATTTCAATCAATATCGTATTAGAAATCGCGGAAGACACTTTTTAACATTTAACGGCCAAATTCAACTACAAACCAAAATGTTTTAATGTTAAATCAACACTGATGATTTTTTGGTTTTAGAACTACTTTAAAACATTAAGGCTGGGTTTTTGAGAGCTCAGTTAAACTAGGTTTAGTTAATCTGAAAACAGATTTATGCCGCCATTACCAAGTTTCTATGCAAAGTTTTGAAAGAACAGCTTAGTTTTGCCTAATATGTTGGTCTTTAATAAAATATATAAAAAAAAATCAAATTTCTACGAAAAAATCCGAGTTTCAGACAAAGTTAAACTATGTTTAAACTTAATGCACAACTCAAAAACCAGGCCTAAGAACAACTTTCAAAATAATATTGTTGAAGTGGAAATGAAAAACAGAACAAATTACATTATGAAGGAGTAGCAAATGATTTAATTTTAATTGGTGGATAATGAGTTGTTGTTATTGCTCCTTTTCGTCTTTCATTTTTCAATATTCAGCAATTTAAATGCTATTGCTACTGCTACAGAATATTTTTGAAAGCAGCTATAGCAATAAAACTAGTAGTTATTGCATCATTTGTTTAAAGTACATAGTGAGAAGAAGTGTAAAAATCGCGTGATTACTTCGTTATAAATTTTCATAAAGTTTATTTTTTAATTTTATATACTTAGGGCTTACATACCCAATTCTTTTTAAAAATAAATTTATATTTAAATTTAATTTTTAAGCCAAAGTACAAAAATTGTCTATTTAAATATTTAGCCATTTTTATCATAAATTTAAAGAATAAATGAAAGAATGATAAAAAGTTTTAAATTACATTTCTTTATTGTAAAACCACTAACTAATTGATTAAAGTGTTATTAAATTTATCGTCATTTACGCCTTAATAAAATTAATTAATTCAAAATTTCTCACTAACCCATTTATTTCTTAAATAGTTTTTAAACAAACCGAAAAAAAAATAAAATAAAATTTATAACCTTTTTAGTCTTTTGTTTTTTTTTTTGGAATGCCATTTCATTCATGCCACATCAACTTACATACATACAACAGGTGCTTATCAGCTGGCTGGATTGCTGACTGACTGGATGCTTTAGTCAAACTTATTCACTCACTTTTATTTAAATTAATTCTCAAAATAGTTAAACAAAAATCAAACATTTGTTAGAGGTTTAAAAATACAACATCTACTGCTCATACGTTATGACTTTTAATGGTTAAAAATTTAATTATGTATAGTATGTCTGTCATGGATACCTAAAGCCGAAGTTAAAAAATGCACTTAAAGAATTTTTTGGGGTTGTAATAAACATGACAAGTTTCTCAAACTTTTTGCTTGAAATATACAATTTTACGTAGTTGACAAGACTTTGTTAAAAACGCTTAATTTGTATATACGAGGGTCGTCTACAAATAAGCCGACCTAATAAAGATAAGAATCTCCTTTTTGCTCGATACACATTTCTCTGCGATGTTTATACACAGAAAAAAAGCTTGCCAATTTGTTTCAATTAAATTAATCAAAACTACCTGTCAAATGAGTTGTAGTGAATTAATAAAAATGTAATCAAGTGAATTAAGCTTTTACCTATATCAACATTATTACTGCAAAAATTTTTGTTAATATAAAAATCAATCCATCCGTACTCAAATCAATCCGAAGCGGCATTAATGGTACGATGAGTACGGATTTTCTTGAATCAAGTACATCAAGATTGATTCAAGTGCGGATTTTCCAACCGCGAAATACTTAACTTATCCATATTAAATCCCGAATTAGTACTTGAAATAATCCGAAAATAAAATTAATGTAAATAAAACTAAGATTGAATCAATCTCAAAATGCGATTGATTTAAGTATTATTAAGTTGATTTAATACCGAATTCGTGTTTGAAAAAAACCCAAAAAAGCAATTAGAAAGAGGAAATCAGGGCTGCCAGACTTGGGGATTTATCCCCAAAGTTGGGGATTTCATGCAAGCAAAAAGGACGAAGAAAGTCATTTGGGGATTTTATACATTTTAAATATATATATATGTGACTGGTTAGTCGCTACAAACAAAATACTAAAAATTACTAAAAATTTTTATTAGGGGATTTTTGGGGGGGAAAAATTAAAAAAAATTAAAATTTTTACAAGATTCGAAATTTGGTCCGACAAAAACAATAGAATATATTAACTTTTTAAGGTTTTGATTTTTGGCATTTTTTAAGGCAGCCCTGGGGGAAATGTTTATGATTGATTTACTTACCCGTTTTACACCTTACAGAATTTCAATTATAAAACACCTTTATGTACATATTTGATTGATTTCGAAAGTTATCCCATTTAATATTGTTTTGAGTACGGTTTGGTGTTATTCGTACTTGAATTTTTGAGTATGACTCGTACTTAAAATAAGTATAAAAAACTAAATTTATATCGAGTGTTTTTCCCTCTGTGTACTATTAAATTGTTTACTTGTGCAAATTTAATTAAATTTTTTATTAATATCACAAATATTTAATTGAAATAAATTTTTATTTAATTCTAGTTGTAGTTAGCACTGTCTATATTTGTGATCCTATGAGGAATATAGGGCATGTCTAGCTCCTTAAAATATCTGTCAACCTTAAGCTGCTGCTCTTAATTTCTTGCAAATCTTTTAACACCGAGCCACTTTTTTAAGTTTGGAAATAAAAATCCGAGAGAGCTAAATATGGCGAATAAGGAAGAGTAATGAAGCAATTCGAACTTTAATTCTTGATTTTGGCCATCACAACAGTGAATGTCTAAACTGGTAAATTGTATCGGATAATAGACACAAGCGGCACATATATTTGGTCAAAATGCGATACACAGGCCTTCGATGGTCCAAAACATTTTTCTGAAGTGAAGACCTCAATTTGTCGACAACTATGGCGTTTGTCTTGGTGGCTCATACGGCCTTGTTTAAACTCTGCCATCCATAGTCGCAAATGAAGGAGCAGATTCTGGGGGAGTCTGAGAATCTAGCTCGCTTCTATATCAGTTAGGCTAAGATCTATTGAATGAAAATATTAAATAACATAAGTGACAAATTTTAGCTATGTTTACAAATTTAATAAAATTAATTGCGTATTTTAAGTCCCATAGAAATAAATAGAGAATTATCTTTTGATTTAAGCGTTACACAACTCCTACTGTTTTCCATTTATGTATACTCTGGCAAATTATCATGAACAACGCCACCAAATATACTTTGAAAGTCAGTCATGGATCTGTTATCGAAAATTTTTATTTAGCAATATGCCGCATATCGAGTGAGAGCTATACATACTACTTTATATGAAAATATTTTTAAAGTGTGGTGAAGTGATTTACAGAATAGCCTCCTTTGTTTAATAAGGCTGCCACTTTTTTAATAAAGTCTTTGGCAATGAAATTTCTAAAATTTTCTGCCAAAAAAATTCCGGAAATTTCAAAATAAATAAAAACATTTTGGGGATTATCGTTTTCAAAAACTTGTAACGTGCCTCAATTGATTATTCAAAATGATTAAAGAACTCTAAAGACTTTTTCATAATATCACAATTGAAAAGCAACAAAACATGAAATTTGTTCAGTGTAAATTTAGAAATGTTGGAATTTATGTTATTTATATACATGTTCTTACATGACATATACATACATATGTATAGTTTATACATACATGCATACTTTTTTGAACTTTTTAATAATGAGCGGTGTGAGAACAAACATTTTGTTTAAATCGACATAAAAAGAAAAATCATTTGCCTTAAGAACGGAAAATATTAAGGCAGTCTTCAAAGTACTTTAAAGAAATAGCATTTTCAATTGATATAAAATAGAAGGTATAATATAAACAAGTAAAAAGAGTATTCCTTAAGCCCATAAATGCGATACCACAATATTTAAAATACAATTTTCGGAAATGTACCTTATTTGCGATCCATGGGCATTAAAGATTCATGTAAAAGGGCTTTGTGCCGATTATTATTTAGATATCCATATGAGATTTGTTTGGCTTTTAGTGATTTTAGGAAGTGCGTTTTTATTACAGCTGTGATTAATTTTGGACCAAATTTAATTTAAATATCAGCACAATAAGATGGTTTATGGGGACAAAGACTTTATTCCGGAAAGAAGCTTATATGGGGGCTATGTGAAATTATGAAGAGATGCTCACCATTTTTGAGAGGCTAAGTCCTGGTGACAATAAAAACCTTTGTACCAAATTTCATCGATTTATCTCAAAAATTTTGAATTGGATTTTGCGCACAAGGTTTACATGGACAGCCAGCCAGCCAGCCTGCCTGCCGGACGGACGGATGGACATCGTTTGATCGACTCAAAAAGTGATTTTGTGTCGATCGTTATACTTAAAGGTATCACAAACATCAGTACAAACGCAAAATAAAATCTTCACATTTGTGGTGTAGGTATAGAAATAAAATGGAACATTTTTTACTGGGCAGCAGCGCTGCCAAATAAATTTGTGAGAAAATCGTCAGTTTCCTGAGAAAAAATAAAAAAATCATCTTTATCGTTTCGAAAAATCGTCAAAAAGAATCGGAAAACTTAAAATTTAGTTTTTTTAACAATTTTTGTTCGATATTTAAAAAAAAAAAGCATTCAAACAAAAACATTATTACTTCATACCAAGCTAGCATTTTAAATCGAGTAAGAGCTACTGGGAGTCTTATGAAGAGCGTCTTTGATCGTCGATGACAGCATTTTTTTAATCGTAGGAAATTCTTTACACGGGAAAAACTGTAACACGAGTGAGATTCTTCCATAGCACAGCGAAAGATGCTTCGTCAATCGTTGTGGGAATCGTTTAAGACGTGGGTAAAGATAATCTAACGAGACTTTCATGTCAAGAATCGTATGAGACTCTCATGTAGATGTTCTTTTACAGCTCGTGCAATGCTTGCCGTTTAATTGCTGAAAATGATTTATACAGAGAGACGTAAATGGTTCATTCGATGATGGTTTGACGAAAGATAAACAAAGTGTAACATTGTTGTTTTTGTAGTCTGAACATAATCAAAGATGTTTTTAAGACTGCATATACAGCCGTACAAAAAAAAAGCGGCACGCGTTTTCTAGTTTCGAAATTTTTTTAGTGAAATTTGCTGCTATTGTTAATTAATAATGTTTTTATCTGTATTTTTATTTATAATTTGTGGGTTTTATTAAACAAGAAAGCGATCACTACTGTTCGTGACACAATTTTGCCGCCTTTGCTTTGGTATGGCATAACAGCGTAAAAGCTTAGCGAAAGAAAACGTTCCGCCTTCCTCTCTTGTTACGACACCGCTGTTAAACTTTCCAAGATTAAAAAACGAAATTTTCAGAAAATGTAATGTTTTATTCAGACTTTGGAGACTGAAAAAAACCGTCACTTTTTCGAAAAAAAATCAGCAAAAAAAATCAAGCAAAGAGCGAAATTGATCGCACATTCCGTACGGAATCAAATGTTTTTTTAATTTGTTATTGTTTTTTTAAAATACATTTGAGAGACTTTTTGGTAATTTTTGAAAGTACTTTAAGCACGGCTATGCATATTATGGTTGGGCCTTAAGTCATTACATTGATTTATATTTCAAGTATGTAAAATTACTCTTATTTCAGTCTAATGTATTTAATTAATACATACCTTAAAACTTGATCCTATTTCACTTTAAAATACCCCTTTTTTGACCCTTGACACTTTTTCGAAATTGTCAACGGCAACCCTGTTCCCGGCTAACTGTGCTTTAGCTTTGACTTAAGGCTCAGTAAGCCGGGAGTAACAGTAACGTTTAAAATCAGCTGATTCATTTTGTTGTTTGTAAAGCAATTAGAACGATTACAGTTAGCAGTAATATGTTACGTCTCAATCTGTAAGAAATAGATTGGTCTTACTTTTTTACAGTAAGGTTACTTCTACTGTTACTCCCGGCTAACTGAGCCTTAACAATTGTAGAGTAAAAATGAACTGTAGATGGCGTTATTAAAGCAACAGAAAATTAATCTGTTAACCAGAATTTATCCATTTTTTTTTATTTGCTGAACATGTATAAAAAATTTCTTCAAAAACGTGAAATATGTGTGCAACAAAATTGCAGCAATAGCTTAAATATGAAAATTATTCACAAACAAGTCGATACAAAAATTCTTTTTATTAATTCTAAAACGGATAAATATATTGTTTCTGATTTTATTGGTCGTACAAAAAAAGGCATTGTAGGGCAATCTCGGAATACTCTTGACCTTTTTCTCACTTCTCACCCTGAAAAGTACGAAGTGAGAACACTCGATCCTCTCGGGAATTCGGATCACAATAACATTTCTGCTTACTTTTCATATTCGGCACATCATAGCGTCTCCAGCCCCGAAACCTTCGGCTTAACGAATTTTACCGGCATTTCAACTGGAAACTTTGTTTCCTTGACGATAATGTTGATGCCGCGGCAAAAATGGTCGTAAATGTAATTTTGCTTGGAATGAAACTTTTTATTCCCTCGAAGCAAATTTCGGTTAAACCAAAACTTAGGTGTTGGTTGGGTTGAACTGTTTGCAAGTAATTCGTTCTTGCCGGAAAGCAATCAATCACTGCCCGTTGTCGGAGGAGTATCATGTACTATGCCCAAGATATTTTTCCGATCACGCGCAGTCAAAAGGGTTCTTTCAGATCTTAACGTAAACAAGTCACCGGGGCCGGATGGCATATCAGCACTGGTATTGAAACAGTGATGTTCGACGTTAGCTCGTCCGTTGGCCAACCTTTTCAGCTCTTCGAATCTTTCCCTCTTGCTGGAAGGTGGCCAATGTTCAGCCAATCCCCAAGAAGGGTGAGGCTACTAACCCTGACAATTACCGCCCAATCGCAATTTGCTCTTCGCTCTCGAAGGTGATGGAGAGCATAATTACCATCTTGCGAAATATCTGGAGACAAATTCACTTCTCAGTGACAGACAGTATGGTTTTCGTGGTAGCCGATCTACAGGAGACCTGTTAGCGTTTCTTTCAGAACGTTGGAGTCGGTCCATTCACCGCTTTGGTGAATGCAAAGTGGTTGCTCTGGATATTTCTAAGGCGTTTGATCGGGTGTGGCATGGTGCGCTTGTGTCAAAGCTTATTGCTTTTGGTGTCGGTAATGATTTCTCTCGATTTATATCGAGTTTCCTCAGTGATCGCACTATACGTGTTGTTATAGATGGGATTGCATCAAACGAGTTTCAGCTAAATTCAGGGGTACCGCAAGGTTTCTTAATGACCTTCTTAGTCATACTTCAAATCCTATCTACTCTTTTGCAGATGACAGCAACATTTGTCATTCATATTCCTTCGATCATAGGCCAAGCCTTGTTGAGATTGGGGGCAAAAGGCAAAATATGAATGAAACTCTTAATCAGGACCCAGCTGCAATCTCTGAGTGGGGTCAAGCGAATAGGGTCGAATTCAATGCACGCAAGACCCAATGTTGTTTATTGACCCACAGACGGGCCGTGGGACCAACTATGTCACCTGTATTAATGGGTGACATTGATATTGAGGAATCCGATACTCTTGATGTTCTGGGCATGAGAATACAGTGCGATGTCCGCTGGAATAAACACGTTTTTAAAGTGTCGAAAGAAGCATTCAAGTGTTGAGGTTTTTTAAAACGGTGCAAGACTTACTTCACTTCATCCGATCTCCTTACTATCTATACCACCTATATCCGACCGAAGATGGAATACAACTCCCATATATGGGCAGGGACCTCAAAGTCTATTTTGAACCTTCTGGACCGTGTACAAAGGAGGGCGGTGAAGCTCATCAATGACAGTAGGGTATCCAACTCTATTGATTCATTGGAGCATCGTCGGAATGTGGGTTGTGTGACACTTTTCTATCGATACTACCATGGGAGGTGTTCCACTGAGATAAGTGAACTTATTCCACCCGCCCGAGTATTTCTTCGTAATACTCGCTCATCCAGTGGATCACATCCGTTTGTAGTCGATTGTCCTGTGTTTCGCAAAACGCATTATAATGAAAATTCGTTTTTCAGTCGAACTATCCGTATGTGGAATAAACTTCCCGCAGAGGTCTTCCCCGGTACTTATAATTTATTAAGATTCAAGTCAAATGTTCACAAACACTATTTTCTCTTTCCTCCTTCCCAAACCTTATTTTCCTGATCAAAACAATGCACTGCATATATAGGGGGCATCCCCTGAGTGTTGGTTTATCGTTAAAAAAAAAAAAAAAAATGCAATTTTGCATATTTACAGTTTCCCTGATCATAAGTTTGCATGTATGAAAACGCGTTTGTTAGAAGCAGGGCTGTGGAATCTTCCGAAAAAAGGACTAACTCCGACTCCGTCTCCAAACGCTGAAATTTTTTAAGTGCGACTCCGACTCCTACTATAATCTTGATGCTAAATGTATATGCGACTCAGTGATGTTAACTTTTATTTTTTGAAAAGAAAAGAAAAGAAAAGAAAAGAAAGGGAAAACTTGATGAATGTCAAGGTTGCCATGGGATAATATAAATGTCCCTCCTGAAAACCATTTTAGTTCGGCATAAACTGTTACGAATCATGATATATTATTCAAGTTAGTATTGCTAGAAATAAAAGCATAACACTTTCTAATTGTCGTACAATTGGTTTTAATCGGAACCAATTTATAAAGATTATTTAATAATTTATAGCTCTCATATACTCTAACTGTCGGTGGAGGGTGTCAAAGATTCAGTGCATCCGAATATAGCACTGTAACTTGTTAATGCATTAAAATTATTCTTAAGAATTTAAAATCGATATTTGAAATATTGCAACGTCAATTTCGAATAATTTGTATTTTGGAAAATTTTTTGTAAATTTTTAATGCCGAAAAACTTTGTGGGTACTACGACTCCGACTCCACAGCCCTGGTTAGAAGGATATGACAGGACATCTCAAAAGCATTACAAATAAAATTTAAGACAACAAATCCCATTATTTTTTATTGCTGTCTCTTTAGATTTAGCTGATGCATGTAAAACTTCCTACGTCTTTACTTTTTTTCATACATCAAAGTTGAGGTATCTTGTAAATAAAATACGTTTAATTATCTCACTGAAGTATTTAAACGTATTCATATAATTACCTCAACGAGGTAGTTAAGCGTATTCGTTTAAATGCTCATCCCGCATAATTACCCAAAAATATTGGTATTTTTGGCGAGGTAATTATCCGTGGAATACTGATAATGTTTTATTTCAAATAAGTTGACATTTCGAGCCGTTAAGGAGCATATAGACGACATGTTTTTGTCATCTGACATGTCAAATTTTCAAGTCACATGTAATAGTGAATGTCTGTCAAAATCGCCGTTTTACAAAAGGTTTATAATATTCGGTCACAAACGTACATGTAATTTGCTTCTGACATTGTCTCTGTTTTTTTCGCATTGTTATTGCAGAAACCAAAGTAGTGCTCGGTTTTAAAATAGCTTGCTGCCGCCTTGAAATTTTTTATTTGCGCCGTAAAATAGTTTAGCCATCTTAACATTTTTTTCTTTTAATTCAAAGATACCAATTTAGGATTTTATAATAAAACGTTTTTATTTATATATTCACATAAATTCTATTCAATGGTAAGATGATCAAACATATCTAGGTATTTTAAAAAATTAACTTCAGCCGGCTAATGATTCCGTCAATAGTGGACGCCGCTGCTGGTTTCTTCCCGGCATAGATTTCTGATGTCAGATGGTTTGTCAGAACAAATAGAGCACGCTCTAATTGAAATTTTGTCAGATGACTTTGCGTCTGACTTTTACAGAAGCAAAGTTAAAAAGGTAACACACGACATGTATGTATTTTGCAGTGGGAAATTTGACATGTCAGATGACAAATACATGTCGTGTACGGTCGCCTTTAGCACTAATAATGCAATGCAAAAAACATCTGTTGTTTCTGTGGTTTAATAAAAAAAAAGTACATAAACAGTCATGTTATGAAAATCGAGTGAAACTGAAATCAATGGAGATTTTCAGATAAATTTTTATTTAAATTATCGTCGTTTTTTTATATTTTAAGATAAGTCCTTATAAAGATAAGCTGTGCTCTTAGTATGAAGTGTTTTAAACAAAATTAATTAATAAACTTTAAACACTGGATCGTTTTTAAAGCTTGTTTGATTTTGAATACTCTCGAATTCGGTTACAAGAGCATGGCAGATAACTATTTGTTTAGCCACATATTATATATTTTTTTATTGTTATTTGAAGAATTTAATAACTTTCCTACTTCAGTCGTAAGCAAACATTTTTAAAACATGTTGCAACTTTTATCTAAATTTAGTCTTTTTAAAATTGTAGCCTTTATGTAGCGGGCATGTAGGACTGAATTCTTGTGCGTAAAAATTATTAGAAATACTTAATCCTTGCAGAAAAAATTATTGCTAGTTGGCAGAACTAACAAACGAGATCAATTTAAATAAATTTTGTACGTTATTTTTATCGCATTTTTTTTAAAACTGAATCGTAGTTTATTATTTGGGAGGTCTGTCGGCAAATTAGAAATTTGTTCTTACAATTTTTTATAAGTAAAGGATTTTGTTCCATACAAGATAATAATTTAATTATAAAAATATATAATTAATAAACAAGTATTTTTCAAAATTAAATAAAGTTTGATAACTGGATATATTGACATTTTAGCTGGAACCTGGACAACACCCAGGCCGTCTGGCTGGGTTTAAATACTGTGTTGTAGGGTGTCATTTGGTCGGGCTTGACCGACTATACTTTCTTACTTGATATATTTGGTTTATTTGCAAGTATTCTATAGAGTTTAACAATTAATTGGGGGATTCACAAGGTGTGCTATCCAGTCATATCGTCATAATGTCATAAATGATATTTTACAATTGTTTAAAATAAATGTTCTTGTTATTTAAACAAAACAAAAATGTAAATGCTGTGTTTATTGATTCGTCATAACTGTACAGTAGAAATCTTAATTATAAGCGGTAGACCACAGCAGTCCAATTTTTTTTTTTTTTTTTTTTGTAATTATTTTAGGACTTTACAACTTTACGAAAACCTTGTGAATAACCCTAATGTAAATATTTTTCTTAGTAGATACGTGGCGTCTTTTTATCCTTCCATATGGTCTGTATTGGTAGTTTTAACTCCCAATTTTATGCGTTTAAAGTTGGTTTATATGTTTAGTGATTTATAGATTTGTTGGTTTAAACACATTTTAAACCAAACGAGAGTTTAACTTGCTCTGATTTTTTAGCCCAAAGCCGACGAAATATTAATGTAATTTTTTTAGACTAACGAAAAATTTATAAAATGCTTTTCAGTCTATTGCCTTTCATAAAAAAAAGAAGCTTCAGTTAAAATACCAACATCACCATAATGAGAAAATTCTTAAATACATGCATCAAAAATATTCGAAAAAACCAGATTCCACTCGTAAATAAAACTTAAAAACTGTTACTACCCTGTAGGAAATTTTAATAGTGAAACTGTACTGATCCCCAACTAGTACTGCAACTAACCTTACAGAAGACAATGAATTTGCTTGTCATTGAAAGTCCACTACTGACCTTTGAACTATTGTCTTGTGTAGAGCTCTAGAAATTTCCTAATTTTTTTTTGACAACATTGTTTCTTTTATTTAAATGAATTGTTAATTTTGATTTTTCCTTATTATTTTAATTTCATTGTAACTGTCTGAGAGGCAACATAAAGTAAATTATTATAAAATTATTTCGCCTTTTGTTTTATTTGCTTTTACTGAGTAGTTGTTGAGGGAACATATGAAAACTTTAGAACCGGAGAATAACTAGTCAATTTTAATAGTTCTAGTCTAGTGAAGACACCTTGTTGACAGTATCATCAAAAAATCACCAAAACAATCGACAAAACAAGCGACTTGGAAACACTAGATCCCAGGTTTTCTGCAGGGTATTAAACACACACCATTACACTCATATTGTTGTACTAGGGTGGTTCAAAATGTTCAAAAAAATATACGACCAAAACTATTCACCTTACTAATGTACAACATCTGTCGATCAAACCAGGTCCATAAACTTCGATGGCATAGGACGTCGTGTGGTCTTGGTGTTTCCCTCAGCAAGAACCCGTTGACAGAGCTAACTTTTTTTATCACATACATTTTCTTGAGATCATATTATTTCGTGGTCAAATAGTTTCAAAACTATAACGTTCCAAAAAAGGAAGTGATTTGTATTTAATCTACCAACATTTTTTTCACTCCACTTAAACCGTAGAGTCCTCCTAATAGAAAAATACATCTAAGTACAAAATGAACTCATGAATGTACCTATCCAATATTTATTTTGTAAATATATAATCATGAATGATCATCAATATTTTCTTCATTAACATCACAATTTATACTTGGACGCCACTTGAAGTGTTCTCTCACACTTAAAACGAGACCCATTAAACGCCATTTCAAATGTATGTGTGTTTGTTCTATAGTTTATGTTTAAATGAGTGTGTATGCGGGGCGGAGCTGCCCAAAGGCACACTTTTGTGAATGAATATTGTATACAATACAACAGAATACAAACAGCACACATGGGCAATCACATACACTCACTAATAAAATTAATGTTTTTAGGCCTAATGCTACGAGGGGAGAGTTGTATAATTTGTTATATACGCATGTATGTATGTGTGTATAAAAAGATCAGAAGCTGCAGCATCATAATCATCTTCGGTAACATTTTTATGGAGAATTCAAGTAAGTTTCTGTTGTTTTTTATACTTTAATTTTAAGAATTTATGCATGTATGTACATATAGAGCCATGGCCACAGACGAAACCAGGCCATTAACCATGTGTGTACGATTTATATGAGCAGTATTTTAAAAGTATAATTTCCCAGGCTGAAAGTCTACGTTAATACTGCTCGGTAAATGAAGTAAATTAATTTGTAGTTCAATTTATAACATTTTTAAAGTTGACTTCTTAGGGGATACAACTGAAGCCAATACCTTAAGATTGACTGGAACCAAAAAGAGATCGCAGTTGTCTAGAGTCCAATACGGTAACACGAGAGAATGTAACCTTTACTGTTTAACTATGTTTAACACCCACAAAAAAAATTAACCTCAAAATAAGGATATTTTCTAAGCTAAACTGGGGCTGGCAAATACGAATATGGCATTCATTTATTTTTCTCAAGGAGCGATTTCGAGATATGCGGAACAAAAAAAATTTAAATATATTTCTTATTTTTCTTGTCGGACAAAAAATTAAGAAATAACGACATATGTATGTATTTAGTGCAAACATCCAAATTTGAATTACTATTATAAGCGCTTTTATTATGAACCTTATTTTAAGATACTACACGTAGAGAAAAACATGTTTAAATAAAGTCACCTTCATCCAAACCATTTTTAAAGAACATTTTACACATATTATGGTTAATTTAACCATATAATTGTCAGCGACAACCATATTATTGTTAAATTAGTCCTCCATCAAGAACCCACAACCATATTATGGTTGCCTCTAAAAATGTTATGGTTAAATATGACAATAATTTGTTGTAAAATTTACAATAGTATTTTCCTCTTTTTCAAGAGCAACATGCTTTGGTTGTGTTATTGATCATAACATGTTTGGCGGCAACAATAATATGACTGCGGCTTCTTGAGGGACGCATAATTAAACCATAACATAGTTACCGCTAACAATAATATGGTTATATAAAAATTTTCTTCAAAAATAGTTTGTTTGGAGGTGACCATATTTAAACATGTTTTTTCCCCTGGGTGTAGATGGCTTTATAAATGCAATGTTGCAAAGCACCACTGAAAACGAATGGGTTGACAAAGCATCAAACACCGTTGTGCAGTGAAGATTGGTTACCATTCAATAATGAACTCAAGGCATTGTCTATGAATTCTATGTCTTTCAGCGTTGCATTGCAGCACCGAGTTTATGAAATCAACAACTGTCCCGCATTTGTTTTTTTAATAACTTCTGAAATTTCGAAAAACCATCGTTTATTAAAATGTGTAAATATTCACTCGATAACTCTTATTTTGCTTGTGGTCTGTCTACATTATTAAAAAAAGTCTCCAAACATCAAAATCTTTTTGCAATCTAATAAACAGGTATACCAGAAATATGCGCTAATTATGCAGTAAAAACTTGAAAATATGCCCTGAAAATTGTTAAAAATATGCTCCAAGAAATTCAAAATCTGCCAGTTTGAAAACAAAATATTCAACCATTTAATAGAAACAACACTAAAATTATAATTGGTAAAAATTTCGAGATTTTACCCTTTTGGAAACGATGGGCAGTCAAGGGCTTTCAAAAACAAAGTTATTTTAAGGAATTAAAATTCATATAAAAAGCAACTTCATAGAATAAAAGTCATATTAATTAAGTTTCAAGAGCTTACGAAAAAAAAAAATTGGCTTTTAATTAAGTTGAAAAACGTCAAGTAGATCTTTAGACGCAAATATGTCTTATATTTGTTAAATAGTTTTACTTAGGAAAAATGAATAATGTACTCAGTTTAAGAAACATTTTTATGATACGTTCAAAAAATTAGACATTAGAACGGAATGATCTTAGATATCTAAAAAAGCAATAAATACAAAAATGAAGCCATATTCTAGCCATTAACAATGATACACGATACGATGAGATTGGACTTCAATTGTGTATAAAACAGAAATGGCTGCATTTTAGGGCGTGGTAAAAAATTTTGTAAGCTCTTGAAACTTAATAAATATGACTTTTATTCTATGAAATTACCGGTGGAAGTTTTTTGATTTTTGTATTGGGTTCTTCCTGGTACCAGCTCAAACCGCTGACCCTAGAAACTTGAAATTTGGACTAGCGATTGGGCACTCCCCAAATCGATCCACTAAGACGGGATTTTTCGAAATTCGAATGTTTAGGGGGTAAAAAAAGGTAAAAACGTGAAAATTCGGTAACCTAAACTAAAAGAGATGCAAAATTAATGTAATACTTATCGTTGTTCTTTAGAAAAATAAGCGGACAGGTGTCTGGTACTTTTTTGAAATTCGAACCAATCGAATAGAATTGAACCAATAAACATAGAAACAAGTTTAATACCACATTCGAAACTTATCAAAATATACGTATACGAATTTGGTACTTTTTTTACAAAACATTTTCCTCCATTCATTGGCATATTCGTACTAAATTATGGGCTACCACTACAATACTAAAATTTTTAATACTTTAATGGGGAGAAAAATATAGTACCCAAAAAAGGAAATACGGGAATCTTGATATTTTTCTTTAGATTTTTGGTTCTACTAAAGTAGCGGGTTAAATGCTAAATTTCCAACAAGTTTAAGCCTAGAAAAATAAACTTTGGCATAAAAATATGTCCACGAAGAAAAATGAGACGCTAACGAAGTAGCGGGTATTTGCTAGTATTAATATATTTAAAATATTCAATTATTTATGTTAATATACATACAAGAAATACACTTTTAATACTATTTAAATCCCTTGGTACTTTTTCTGCAAAGCGATCACCATTTGAAAATTTTTAATTCCCATCACTGCATGTGTTGTTTTATCAATACTAAAGCTTCGCACAGACGATGGTCAGATCTGACAATCTTGTAAGCAGGCGTTGCCAACAGCAATATTTTTCTGACAATGGTGCAATTGTCAGATGCATTAATTTTGCACTTCTGCAAATACAAATGAGCATACAATGTTCACACAGCTGTAAGATATTTAAGCCAATTTTAATGCAGTTTAAGCAACGCTGCTTACCAACATTGTAAGATCTGACCATCGTCTGTGCGAAGCTTAATGCTTTTTTGTTTATGTTTTTGAAAAACAGCTGACAAGTTCTTACAAATTCTATAAGAGCACAAACGAGCTTACAGTACGTTATGGTATTTTACATTGCATTTCATTACATTTACGGTGGGCTAAAGCGGCTTTAAGTCCCGTTGTTAAATTCATATCATTGTGACGAACGAGGTAAATGATTTTACCAAGGGATTGCAGTAATGAGAAAGCGTTATTAATGCCATTGGGATCAGATCATGATGAGTGCAATTTCGTGAAACGTCATCGCAACATAAAAGGATAATTCAACAGTCAAGCAACAAAAATGTTTTAATGAAAATTTAAATTTGTATGTTTTTGCTAATTATATTGCAACTTTTTAATTTTTTGTCACAAATATGCTTGGAACAAAATTGTTGTTAACTGGACATGTTAAATTTTGAAAAAAGGTAGAAAAAAAGAATTTTTGTACGATAAAAACCAGGGCTGTGGAGTCGGAGTCGTAGTACCCACAAAAACTCGCGACTCCGACTCCAAAGTTTTTCGGCATAAAAAATTTAAAAAAAATTTCCAAAATAAAAATTATCTTCTTAAAACACATTTAAAATTTAAATAAATGGTTTATGAATACTGCTCTTATGGGCTGTTTCCAAATGACAGGCGATGGACTGAGTGCTTTTCATATACAGGGGTCTGCTGGAAATCGCAAACGTAAAACGCAAGAATTTTAAAAGTCGTTTTTAAATAAGATTTTTGTAATAAAAGAATTTTATGACAAATATTTAACAAATATTTTCCTATTAAACAGGATTTTAAATCAAAAATTATAAGAATTAGGTTTAAAGTTTATTAAAAACAACTTCCAAATTCTTGCGTTTTGCGTTTGCGATTTCTAGCACACCCCTGATAAATTTTGCTACATAATCAATCGCCTGTCATTTGGAAACAGCACATTAATGTTTGCGTACGGTAATTGCTTCTCAAAATCTCTAATTTTTAGAAGGCCGTACGGAAATGAAAAATTAAAAGCTAACATCACTGAGTCTCATATACATTTAGCATCAAGATTATAGTAGGAGTCGGAGTCGCACTTAAAAAATGTCAGCATTTGGAGTCGGAGTTAGTACTTTTTTCGGACGACTCTACAGCCCTGATAAAAACAGTATAGATATCAGCTGAAAGAGGAAATAGATATCTTTTTAACAGTGTAAAATTTGCGATATTAAAAAAAACAGTTCTCAAGATTTTTAAAAGCAGTCTTATGAACCGCAAAAAAAAAACTGGTTTTTTTCTCGTAAATCACGAAAACGCTTCTTCAGAAAAATAAATGATTGCCATATTTTCGTTGAGCAACCCCAATTTATCTTAGAAAAGATCTAATTTTTTAAGATTATGCCAAAAAGTTAAAAATTTGTGAACCAGTGTAATGGGCTGAATTTATCCGGCAATTCTTACACTGATCGACCCGTCTGGCCAATTTTACCAAGACCAGTTTTAACTGTCAAAAACATATTGTTATCTGGGAGTTAAAGTAATAGATAGTTTTAGCTGAACTTTGTGAAATGGGCCGGTCCGGGACGGGTTTGTCAGTGTAAGAGTTGCCGGATAAATGCCAATATATCGAGCAGAAAAAGCTTAAGCGACAAAAACAAAATTTTAGTCTGAATTTACACGTTTCATCTTTTAAAGATGATAATCCAATGAAAAATTTCATTACGGTAATGAAATTTTTTAAATTTAATGAAGCTGTGATAATAATTAAGCACATCACCAAAATAAAAATAAGAACAATCAAAAAATTAAAAATTTAAATGATTATGTAACTCAATGAAAGTTTGATTAAAAATAAAATTGCAAAAATGTAAAAATAATTTATTCCAAGTAAATTTAAGACAAGTGCTTCTCCACAAAGCAATTTCATTAATACTACGAAATTGAGTATCGTAATTTCGTTAAAATCTTTCGTTGGATTAATGGCAACTTAATATCTCTTTTCTAAAAAAATCCAACTTATTGCACTGTGCTAGTTGAAAAAACTGGCAAGCGGGACACCCGCCGGATTTACCTAATTCAAGTACGCTGAATTCAGTGGTTTTTTTAAGGTTAGCTCTGGTTTTCAAAATAAACCGTTATTTCGAAAATTTAGGAGGTTGCACAATATTTATTCGCGTAACGCAAAAACAAACTAACAAATTAATTTTTTAGCAAAATTTCGAAAATGGAAAATGTCTCTGATTTTTTCTATACGTATAGAAATAAATTTCCGAAAAATCACACGGCGAAATCTCCGGAAAAAACTGTTAAAATCAGTTCATATTCTAGAAATAAACAGACAAATTTCATTAGCAAAGGCAAAAGCATTACGCCAAAGCAGATTATTTTTTTTTTTACTTTTAATCCCAAATCACTCACTCTTTCAAAGCTCTGCCTATTATGTACTTCATCGTGCTTTATACTCACTATATATTTAACTTGTATAATAGTTCAGTTCCCACAATACAACGTTAATAAAAAAATCATCATGGAGGCCAAGCATCAATAAATGGCAGCCGATTATAAGTTGTACACCAAACGAATCGAACGAAAGCTTAATAAAGCTTTAATGCCGATCACCATGACAAAAAAAAAGAAATAAAATTATAATGCAAGATCAGAATTATTATGTTCATCATCAGTAGATTCTACATTATTATGATCATCAAAAAGCTGAGATGTTTCATTGATCTGCTGCTGCTTCAGACGCCACTATAAAATAACATTCATTTAATAATTCGATATTCTTTATTTTCATTCAATTACTTTTTTTATAGTCGATTTTATTTCTCTTCTCATTTTGTATTCATTATGAGTGTGTGTAGCTTTACAAAATATTTCAAATATGTTGATTTTTTTCATCAGCTTATTTCGAACGTCTGGAAGCTTTTACACTGCAAGTTTATTTTTTGGAATAAACTTAATTATTTTACATGCGATAAAGAGCATATGTTTATAATTTTCTATGTATTTGTGTTTTTTTTTTATTGCAATTGTATTGATAGCAATTTGTTAGTATTGTTAAAAACTGAACTTGTTTTATGGCGATTTCTTTTCTGAGAAATATCTTGCATTCATGTAACATGTTTTACATTTTTGTGCTCGTTTGTCCAAAAAATTCAACTGTGGGAAAAATGTTCAAGTTCTTTTGTGATTATGTTGATGAAAAAAATGCAAAACATGTTGCATATTTTACCCTTAATTTTACTTAAGGTGTTCATACTGCCCTGTTTTACAACTTTGGTACTTACTACTTTGTTTGTACAACCAATGTTTTATTTTGTTTGTCATAATTCATACCGTTCATAATTTTGTAAAACAAATAGTTTTAGAACAATATATAAAAATATTTACACATTAAAATCAAAAAATGTCTATTTATATTATAATCTTCTAATTTTTCTAAGCCATTAGTGATGCCAATCTTTGTTTCCAAGCCGTAATAGCGTGCAGCAACCGCTCTAGTAGCTTTAAAAACCGCTTGAAGTGCATTAATGATGAAAGTGTAATAGTTGTAAACAAAAGTTGTAAGCCGAGATATTTTACAGGAGAGTGTTTGGTTATTAATTTTAATAGGTGAGCATAAATCCCGACGCAAAGTATACTGCAAATATGCATATTTTTCTCATTGGCCTTTATCTTCCATTGTTTTAGCCACATTTCTAGTTGAAATGTATGATCCTGTTAGTAACGATATGCCGTATAAAAGTTTTAGTGTACGCTTAGAAAAGCTGTATGATCAGCAAAAGTTGAAGTTTGGGTGAAGTTGTTTGTTGGCATCAGAGCGATACCTTTTTGCAAATGTATCGTAAACGCCAATTTTTGCGAAATTGACTTTTTGATGCAAAATTGTTGTAACACCTATAACTCATCACCTGGTAAAATATTATAACTGTATTCGCTATAGGTATGTCGGAAACTTAGTTTAAATTTTATCGTATGTGACAGCACATATTTTGGTGACAGCAAATATATCGTATGTGACATACGTACATATAACATTGTAATTTATGTGTGGTGACATTTCAACCAATTTAAAAAGAATGTAAGTGGATGAGATCGATGACGTTTCACATTCGATATCTCTTCTTTCTTCTTATTTGTTTTACAGTTATTTCTATTCATTATTCATTTTTGTGCTCATAATTTTCTGTGAAAAGAGTTAGTTTTAGCAAGACATTTAACTAGTGTGGATACGAAAGTTTAAAAAGAAAAAAAAATGTCAACGTCTCCAAAAAATGTAAGATCATTATTATTTATTTGTGTTTAGTAATTAATATATTGTGTGAATGTGATGTTAACCCACAATTTTTATGCGCTAGTTTCGACATGCAAAAAGTATTAAATACGCCATTTTCGAAAAATGTCACACTATTCTACTCCCGGAAATATGCCTATTACAACTTAAGCGTGTATGAAAGTGGGACACGAAATGGCTTTTGCTTCTTGCGGGGTGAGCGGGATGGTAAACGAGGATGCAACGAAATATGCACACCACTTTTGAAGTACCTCTTAATTTTGGACAGCAGAAAAACCACCATGGAACTGAGTCTCTATTGCGACAGCTGCGCTGGTCAAAATAAGAACAAGGCTGTACTGTCGATGTTGGCTTATTTTTAAAATTCCTCCAAATGTTTGAACCAAATTACAATAACTTACTTGCTTCCTGGTCACACTATGATGCCAGTAGATTCAGTCCATAGCACAATCGAATCCTTTGTAAGAAATCGAACTATATGGGCACCTAGTGAATGGCCCACGGTTATCAGAAATGCTAGAACAAATCCATGGGGTTATGAATGCATTAAACTGAGCCATAACGATTTTTATAATTGGAAATTGTTTGCCGATTCATTACTTCCCATTAACATTAAGTTAAATATAAGCAAACTGCGTATCGCTACCTTAAAGAAAAACCCTGTTTCAATAGAGTTAAAGTTAAGAGAGTTAGAGTTAAGAGTTAAAATTAAGATTTTAATAAAAAGAATATAAATAATCTTAATTTTAACCATAACCTTAAATTACTATACCCTAACCAATTAAGCATATCAACAAAAAAATATATTGACCTCAAAAATGTATGTGCTAAGAACAGTATTCCCCCTATATATCATAGTGAGTACCTAAATCTTCCCCATTCCAATAAAATTAAAGATACTTTGCAAGAAACGGACAATTCAGTTTACTATAATAATAATTCACTTCATTTAAATAATTTACTTCATAATATAAGTAAATTTCGTTTTATACTTTTCTTTGCTCTAAAAAATATTTTATTACTGAATAAATGTAACTAAATTAATTT
This sequence comes from Pollenia labialis, assembly GCA_949318255.1. Taxonomy (NCBI): domain Eukaryota; kingdom Metazoa; phylum Arthropoda; class Insecta; order Diptera; family Polleniidae; genus Pollenia; species Pollenia labialis. The sequence goes on along the minus strand of OX439139.1, from coordinate 201,479,957 downwards.
AAATAACTGCTATATTGAAATAAAGGTTTTATTTTGCTATTTTCATCGTTATACAATTTTGTTTTGATTTATTTTGATCGGTAATATTTTTGTCAATTTGTTGTATGTTACACATTTTGCGCCCAAGCTGCCAAAACTTGAAGTGCCAAAAGTATCGTATGTGACAAAAATTTAAATATATCGAAAAATACTGCACATTTTACAAAATTTTTTTTTTTTTTAAATTAAAGAAGTCTAGTAAAGGTATGTATTAAAAATTGGCTGCGACATTACCACCCAAACCGCAGGAAATCAAATAAAACCTTTTCCTGTAAAGTTTAGTTTTGTAACATACGATACATTTGCAAAAAGGTGTCGAGAGTATGAAAACAAAAAAAACATTTCGCAAACGTTTGCAAAATGCACAAAACTATTCAAAATTTTTTAATTGTATTTTACATGTGCAAAACCAAAACAAAAACTTTTCAAGTGTCAAAGAGAGAAAACGAAACAATTGACTTTCCACTCATGTGCATTTTTTAATTTACCGTTACAATCGTACATCTGAGTACAAAACAAATAGAGAAACGTTTTGTTTGCAGTAATTGATTTAGTTCTTGTTTGGTTTTCTTAAAATTACTTTTTATTTAATTTAATTTGTTTTTTTTTTATTACTATAATAGTCAAAATAAGCATTAATAAAAACGAAAAAACCTAAAAACCTCTCTATTTATTTCACTTAGAAACAATAGTGTAAATGAGTAAATTTTATAATGAGTAAATCAATTATCAAACGTTTGTCAAACGTTTTTTCTCTGAAAGTTTCAATATTGTTCTTACTCTTTTCTTTTCCAGCAGTGTACGTTTATATTAACGTACAATTTGCGCTCTCGAGCGAAAACAATACAAAACAAAATGGCACAATCATTCTCATTGTTTTGGTTTTGTTTTTGTTTTACTCACTGCAAAGAACAAAACAAAACGAAAGCAAACGTTTCGTTTTGTTTGTTTTCGTACTCTGGTTGGCATATCCGATGTAAATATTTTTAAAGGCTAGACAATAGGACAAATCTAGCCCCCAAATGGCTGGCTTAGCTATACTGTTGTTCAGAGTCCTTTGTAGTGTCTCTGGAACTGGAAGCCTTCAGAGAGATAGACCCGGGACTGTTTAAGGGTGGGGACATTTCAGGAAGTTGCGCTATAGTAAATGTCTAAAATAAGACCCCTAGTGCACTGCTGCCAGCGAGTCAATAACACTGGATTGCTGTGTTTGCTAAACAAGGATTTATTGTGCTTTTATTTACAGATAAGTAGTTCTAAAGAAATGTTAAGATATTTAACATTGTTTCTTTGATTTACTATTATTTTTTTTTTTTAATCAACATTTAATATATAAAAAATGACTTTAACTAGCAAATGAGTCTAAACAAATTCCCAGAAAAATCTTTATTAATTACAAGAAAACAGAACTATCAACATTGTATGGCTGTTGTAGATATTTGGTAACAAGGAATATTTTTTCTCACCATTAATTTGTATGACATTCTTTTGGTTTAATCATCGTTAAAAAAAACCGGAAATACTAACAAAATAAAACAAAAAAAAAAAAGGAACAGGGCAGGTATAATCCCGACATTTTTGATTGGATAGTAGGAAACAAGTTGTTCATATTAGGTTTTCTTTTAATTTTTAGTACTATTCGCCAATAAAACGAGAAAATAAACGCCTATAAATATTATGGATTCCTTAAACAAATTTAAAGTAATAACTTTTTAAATGTTTATAACAATCATTCATGGTATGTGATGAAAAACGATGGTTTTTAAAGGTGTGATAAATTTCGAGTGATTTAAAATCCAGTTTCTCAATATTTCCTAAAGTTTTTTGTTCAAAATACAGTTAAATTTACATATCATTACTGTCCGTTGTAAAGGAGCTAAATCCTCATTTTTTGAAAATTAAGTTTTTTAATTCAGTACAATTAAGTAAATAAAAATACATAGTTTGCAGAAAAATATACTACATCATATGTTTTATTTTTTGTTTTGCAATTAAACGTTCAACTTTTAAGTTCAACAATTTTATAAAAAAAATTGGTAAGTCCCCGTTAAGTATAAGACTTGATAGAAAAAAATAGGCGCACAATAAGACATACACAGATGCAGCAAAGTAAGTAAAGGAACTTACAACAAGTTTGATAAAAGAAAAAATAACATTTCAAGTGCCACGGCATTCCCTTGCTACGAAGCAGGCTTGTAAGGGAGAATACTAAAAAAATAACTAAAAAAAAAACATTCAGTGTGTAAAGCTGATAGCTACACTCACAAGTTTGTATATGCGTTGAATAAAGCGATTTTTGTTTCAAAAATGAATTGCTTCAAAGTGGAAACTCACCACATAAAATTCATGCCTTCCGTAAGTGAGATGGTAAGCAAAACTCTTACATTTCTCCCTTACAAACCTGCTTCGTTTGAAGCTCAATTTTTTATTGGGTAGTACATATATGATTAATCAAAATAAAACACAAAAGATTTAAAATCTATTAAGACCTAAGCATTTTATAAAGTTTTTCCTCACACCTGTAAAATTTTTTTATTTGAACTTTTGCAACTCAAGGTAACGAAAAGTTAATTGAACTGTCCCTGCAAATAATAGGACCAGTCCAAACACGATTGTAAAGAGTAGCCCACAAGGGACTAGGACTAGTCAAAAAGTAGCCCCAATGTATGGAAAAACATGGTATATTTAACATTACAATGTCCTAGAGCAGGACCATATAACTCAGCTTTTCATTACAAAGGAGTAGTCTTAAACCTACTCCATGTTATACTCCAGAGGACTAGTCTTGAAATCTCTTAAAAACGAAGGCATGTTAAAAAACGAAGAAATGTCGTTTCACTACAAACTCTTTTTAAAAATGGCATGGTCCATGCTTGCATTACATTGGAGCAGTCCAGAGAGTAGTCCATTTGATCAAAATGGATCAGGTAGTCCAATATTATTTGCAGGGGTATATTAAACAAAAAATTGAGAAAATAATGCTGAAATGGATTTTAAAATCACCTGAAATTCATTGCACCTTTAGAAACCATTGGTTTTCATTAATTTTTAAAACAACATAAGCTAAAATTTAAAGGAAATTGTATTAGAAATCAATTTTTAAAGATACAAAAAAAAAAACTTTCGTTGAAAAAAATCGATGAATAATTTTTAAAAATCTTTACATACAAAAAGAAGTTGACCCTTTGATGTCACCAGTAACTGCAAGAACGTGTCGACCAATTTCAGGGTACGTTGGGGATAGTTTGAAGATGGTTTATGTGAAGTTTGCAAGAAATCGGGCCAGTGGTTCCGGAGATATGGTATTTAGATTTTCCAAAATATTCCCATACAAATATCAACAAAATGTCCTCCATTCTACATATTATGATTTTTTATTGTCACTTGAAAAGTTACCAGACCATGTATCGTAATGTCTTATGTGAACAATGACAGACATTCGGAATAGTTCGTAACATATATTTCGTATCGCTTGAGGGCGTAAAATCGGGTAAGACGGGCAAAAGCTCCCCTTCCCTATATCTTCTTAACTAATCAACTGAAAGAAACTTTAAGATATAAATTTTTTGGAAATTCCAATATTTATGACGTAAAATAGGGCAAGACGTGTAAAAGCTCCCTCTACCCATGTCTTCTTAATTATTTATACGATGATAGTTTCAATTTTTTAAGGAACTGAAGGCTGTAAATTTTAACATTTTCGGCGTAAAATGCAGCAAAAAGGATAAATGTTTTGCTGCCACGAACTCTTCTGACGTCCCAATTAAATTCAAACACGTTCCATTTCCTTTAAGATTGGCATTTGCACTGACAATCAATGAGTCGCAAGGCAAAACGATGTTTGTTTGTGGCTTTGATTTGGGCACACCATACACGGACAATTATACGTCACATGTTTTCGCATCGGCAAGCCATCGAGCTTATTTCTGTTGGCTTTAAGACGGACAAACAAACAATATCGTACACGCAAGTGCTCTTTGTAATGAAAATTGATTATCTCTTTTTGTTTTTCATACATCAGGATAAAAAATACAGAAGCTTACAAGATTTTGTTATTCGTGCTTAATTCCCATTATTCTTTATGAAATGGGGAATGTAAAAAAAAACTCTAGGCTTATTGTTGTTGTTTTTGTTTAAGCTTTGATATTGTTACAAGTTATACTGTTGCTTATAATTCTTATTCGCTTAACAGTTTTATTTGTTTAATAACTTAGTTTTTTCTAAAATCTTTGGATGAAGTTTCCTGACCAGTGAAATGCGCATAGAAATAGCTTATCCCTTCATCAATAAATTTCAGTGTTTTTATCAAGAAAAAAAATTGGGCACGACAAACAAAATCTTTTAAATTAAAAATTTTGTATTCCCAAAAAAATTACTTTGATAATACATTAGTTTTTTATGTTTAACTTTTGAATATGTAAGAAACACAAAAAAAATTAAGAAATAAATAGCTATTGGTTTTTTTCATATCGATCATTGCAATTAATATTAAATTTGTATCTTAAGTCTTTTTTTGTTTATTTGTAAACAAACGAAACAAACACAATTTAACATGTTTGTTTCTTAAGTTTTTTTGGACAGCGAAACACATGTAAACAAATATGCATGTTTCTTAAGTCTTTTGAAATTTTAATAAATACACGCGCAGAGAAAAAACATGTTTAAATATGGCCACCTCCAACAAAATTTTTTTTAAGAAAATTTTTAACATATTATTATCACCCACAGCCATATTATGGTCAAATTATTCCTCCATCAAGAAGCCACAACCATATTATGGTTGTCTCTAAACATGTTTTGGTGTTTAACATGACAATAACTTTTTTTTTAAATTAACAATAGCATTTTCCTCTTTCCCAACAGCAACATGCTATGGTTGAAAACCAGCCATGCTATTATAAGTGTTAAACATGTTTTAGTTATTTTTAACCATAACATGTTCGTAGGCAACCATTATATGGTTGTGACTTTTTTGATGAAAGACTAATTCAACCATTTTATGTTTGTCGGTGACAATATTATCGTGAAACATAATATGTTTAAAATGCTCTTCAAAAATAGTTTTGTTGGAGGTGGCCATATTTAAACATGTTTTTTCTCTGGGTGCATACATTCATAAATCTTTTTTGCTAAATTAATATTTATCGAAAAAATCCTTTTTTTTTAACCAAAGAAAGATCTTTAACCAAATATCTACTGACGTCCATAAATAGATTTTGTATTTATTGTTTTTTGCTCCTTTTTTTCTGCAAATCACTGTTTGTAGGAGGATTAATTGGCAACAAACAAAACCATAAACATCAAAATATATTTTACCCTCGTGTTGTTGTTGTAACAACAACTACATAAAACCATTAACATTAAACACTGCAATAGAACTTTAACTATGACTTCTACAACAACAATAACGACTTCTAAGACTATTAGAAGTAAATTGCATTCATCTGCTGGTATTCATAAGAACTCGTAGCCAAAATACGAAAAAAAAAATCCCATAATCATAAGAAGAGCAACAACAATAAAATAAATTACTAAACAGAAGGTAGTATGAGTAGCTGATCAATGAACAAATGATTTTTTGCGGTTTAAAAGAAACAAAAAGCAAAACTGGAAAAGGCACAAAAAACCTTCGGTTCATTGTTTGAGGCAACAGTTACACAGTAGATACACAGTAGAGTTTTGTAGCGTATGAAGGGCACATTTGGTTGTAGTTCTACATAGACTGTTTGCCAATAAGCGCAACATGCGGTCTAAACAACTGCACCAGCCATGTTACAGCCTTTTCTAGTACACGTTATGGTTGTAATTGTGAAATGAAATATGTTTTTGTGTTGGGAAAAAAGTGCTAACTAGTTTGAACACCAAGTATTTAAAGAACAATAGCGATTTGCTGCAGTTTAAATAATTTCCTTACTTAGAACTTAGTAATGGCCTTTACCACATACATCAGTACGAAGTTACTCTTGTATATATGTATATATACAGTGAATAGTTTGCATGTGTATGTGTGTTTGTTTTGATGCATTATTACTGGCAGATTTTCTTGTTTTCCATTGTGATAGTTTCTGCTGCATGTTGTGCATTTTAAGACTTACATATTTTCTTTGCAACATTCAATGTTACCGGCAATTGTAGCTGGGATCAAAAGCCCTTTTCCTATTAAATGCGCTGCTTTTTGACAAATGTCCTCCAATTGTAGTTGCACTAATGTTAAGTAATTTTAGTAGTAAAAATCTTATATTTCCCCACCCCCGGTTGTATGTTACTGTGTTCAAGTGTCAGTTTATCTGTCGTTTAGTCTGTCTCAAAATCTATCTAAAGGTCATATCAGATTTTCCACTCTTTTTACAAGTTTTTTTTTTTGGATTTTCATTGCCGTTGATGGCTTGAATATTTGTGCGGTCGCTGTTATTTAAATAGTCTTTTGTGATAATTTGTAAATGTTTATGTTTTGGTATGCCCCTGGTATTATTGTTAAATGCGGTGGACAACAAATAAAAACATGAGACACTCACGTTTGATTTTTAACACACACACACACACACATACAAATACTTTCTTACAACAAAGTCACTTTACACTGTATCAAACTTTTAGTTCAAGGCTTGAACTCCACGCAAATGTTCTTTGACACATTTATAAATACTGTATTCCTGATGTTTTGTTGTGTTGGTATTTTTACTCCTATCGTTCCTTTTTATTTGCATTTTTTGTATTTTTATTTATGTGTATTTTTATTTATTTTATTTTTTGTTGTTTATTTCATTGTTATTTGGTTTTTAGTACCGTTTTATTTTTGTGTGCGTTCCTTTGGGCGACAGACACATCTTTTTGATATTTCGACAAATTCCTTGGAATTCTCTTTTGAAGTTGTGCTACTGTGACACTATCGATTCCCTAATGACAATTTAGTAAAATTTATGTGACTTAAATGGAAGATAGATAATAAAAATAAAAAGATCCTTATTTAAGCCTTAAATATTTCACACAAACAAACTGTTTTCTTGCAAACAATATAAATTTGTATTTAGCCCATATATTTGATATAGATAAGAGAAATGCAAAGACTGCTTGGCTTAAAATTATTATTAATCCCTGTTAATAGCACTTGATATAATAAAAGTAATTAAATGTGTTTTTTATTATTAAGAAATAATAAAATTAGTGTTATTTTAAATTATAACTGGTCGCAAAAGAAATCCTTTTAAACAAAATTTGGATAAAAAAACGTTTTTTACATACTTAAGAAAGAATTAGTAAGATTTTAACAAATATTAAAACTTTTAATTTTAACTGTCAACATAATTGTTATTTTCTTTTCAATATTTTCGAAATTAGTAAACAAAATAATGCCCTGTTTTGTTTTTTTCTTGTTTTTTAACTTCCTCAATTTCTTGAAATAAATGAAAGTATGAAGGAGTGAGAAGTGATAATTTGCATCTGCTTTTTTTTCCAAGTAAAATTTTTTATGAGAAAAGGCATTTTCATAGAGAAATATTGCAGCTAGAGATGCCAAACGGGCAATCAATGAAATTTTATTAGAAAAAAAAACAAAAAATTAAAGAAAGGAATTAAAACATTCACGGGTGTTCAGGAAATCGAAAACGCAAGAATTTGGCAGTTGTTTCAAATACAATTTTAATCTAATTTTTATAATTTTTGTTATAAAATTCTATTTAATAGAGATTTTTGATTTTCATAACACCCCTGATTGGCTTTCGACACATCGCGGCACCTGTTTTTGAGTTCCAATGCTTTTAAATAGGGACGTCGGTGAATAAAGGTTTAAACCCTTACTAAGCAGACAGAAGCAGACCTCGTCACATCCCAGACTTACATATTTATTTTTTACAGGTTGTTATTGGGATGAAGCCCTACCACACTCCCTTCTTCTAACAGGAATTCTAAAATTCTTTCAGATGCAGGAGTTTTAAAAAGAGTATATACATAAAGAATGTTGTGGTCGACTTTAATAGATGGTAGTTACCAAAAATACGTAAACGTGTTAAAATGCGTTAAGAGAAAAACAGAAAATCTACATCTACATACATATAAAAAATCGGCAAAGGCAAAACAATTAAGAACACTTTCCTTCTCTGTATGTCAACCGATACACCATTTGAAAGATATTCACTTACAGAAGTGCACAATATATATTTTATTAAAATCTCTTTAATATTTTCGGAGAAATAACCCTGAAGGAAACCTGGATGCAAGTGTCTCCAAGTCCCCAGTTTTGTCGACTATGTTGGTAAAATTGTGAACAAAGTGTCTACAGAACACTACGTATGCCACTATATTTGGCTTTAATACGAAAAAGATATTATCAATATCAACCGAGAAGAACAATTCCTTTAAAAGCTGAAGAAATAATAAAAAAAGATTGTTATAATTTCGTATTTATACAAAAATTGTAGACTTAATTTACAAAAATATGTAGACATTGGAACCAGAGAATGTTCTCAAAGGAACTAACTAGTCAGCAGTACCAACATCAGAAGTAGATTTCTAATGACACGCACGTAGTAAATAACATTGGCTGGGGTATAATAAGTCACTAGTCAGGGCTGCCAGACATTTTCAGCAAAATATCTTAATTTCACCAAAAAAAATCTAATTTTTGAAGAAAAAATCTTATTTCTGGAAAAAAGTAGTTTTTTTATTATAAATAATAAAAACAATTCATATTTTAAAAACATAACAAAAAAATTAATTTTTTATACTAAATTTGTATTATTTAGCTATATTTTTAAATGGGAACAAAGAAGGTTTTTTTAATTGAAAATAACCTTCGTCTAGACAAAACAAAAAATCTTGTTTTTTTGGGAAAAAATCTTAAAATCTTTTTTCGGTTAAAAAATCTTAAAAAATAAGGTAAAATCTTACTTCTGGCAGCACTGTCACTAGTACTGGTGACTGTGTCAATAGTGAATCAGTATAGATTCACTATTGACATTTCCTGCAGGAAAGCGTTAAAATTTGCTACTTACACATATGTATATACATTAGAGTGGGGCGATTAGTATGGAAGGAAAAAAATCTTAATGGCTGCTTCGCGTTTCTGATTCTTGGGATTGTACTGAGCAAAAAGTCCACTAGACCATACGTCTACGGTGAAAATCGAGCTTCCCAATTTTGACTTGTAGTTTTTTCCCACACTTTTGTCACGTTTTTTTGGGATATTTTGGCCTATAACAGCCAAACCATTGAGATTTTCGATACAATACTAAGACAAATAGTTAAGAACTCTCTAGTACATCGCAAAAGCATTGGAACGCTCCTTCAGGGAGTTTTGGCCTGGTGAAAGTGCAAATTTTTCGTGAAAATATTGATAATTTACCATATTCAGTTGTTCATAGCGCAAAATCATAAAAATGTTTTATATGTATCTTATTTTTTTCAACGTTTTTTATCCAAAAATATGATGAGGGTTTTCATGATATCGCTTAAAATTGCCATTTGTGCAAATGGGCAAACTTGCGAGACTCGTTTCTTGAAGACCCTTTTTAAATTTTGTGTAATTTTAAACAATTAATGACAGTTTCTAAGAAACGTCGATACAAAAAAAATTAAGAAAAAAAATATAAAAATACAAGTTGACATTTCTGATTAAAATGTGAAATTTGTTTTTAAAAATGCATAAAGAAAACCAATTTGATCAAATTATTGCAAGAATTTATTGGTTATGATTTATAAACACTTGAATTTTTCATTGAAAACTATGGTAAGCATTAAAAAAGTCTGTTTGTATAAATGCACAATTATCAAATAATAAAAAAAAATTAGCGTGCTCGATTAATCGACATTTTTAAGGAAGCGGTTTTCGAATGGTTCGATATTATATTTGCAGGGTCGTTAGTGAATGAAAACATATAAGATGAAAAATGTTGGTACTCTTTGATTTTCATCTGGTACTTTTTGAATTTTTGTTAATATTTGACGTATAAAGATAAAATTATACATTTAACTGGGTAATAATAACATGTAAGGGGAGCTTTTTGGTACGTTTTCGTTCAACACTTGGTACTTTAATTAATTTGCGTTAATATTAGATATAGAAGAATAAAATTAAACATGCAATGTCCTGAGTTGATGGCAATCTGTTAAGAAGAATTTTTGATACTTTTTGTTTTTCAATTGATATTTTTAATATTGAACTTACAAAATTAAATTAAATCACGTGGAAGATATAATATGAACCGGAGGTTTGTCGCTCGCCAAATCGATCCATTAATATGGAAAAATAACTGCTCGAAACATGTTAATTCACATATACTTAGATGCACTATGTTTTCTTTATATGTACTGTAAAATTTATGGTCGAATTAGGCGAACACTAGTTTTTTTTTTTTAATAAATATAGTTATTAATTTTATGTTTTATTATTTGTGCGTTTTGTATAACAATACAATAAAACGGAAAAAGTTTTAAAAATTATCTGGTTCATCCGGAACATCACCATTACGTAAAAGTGCCTATTTATACATAAGCTTGGTAAGAAAAATTAAAAAAAAATCCGCAACGTATTCGTTTACGTAAGAGTAATTAGACAAAAAAAAAATACAAAAATAGAACAACTTCATTCCCTTCCCAAAGAAAGGGAGTAACGAATGTCACTAAGAACAGAAAGAATAAAACTAAACAACTTCATTTCTCCCTTCTTACAGATGGGAGTAGTGTAATGAATATTTTTGAAGGTATTTTTAAAAGAAATTTATACCTTCCAGAAGGCATATTTTTTCAAAGCATAGAAATGAGTATAAGGACTTTCCGAAACCCTGGTACTTGCGGTTCTTTCGATATTTAACGCTGGGTATGCACATTTTTCTATACATATGTACATACTTAGTTTTAAAATAGATTAGTTTGCTTAAAAATATAACTGAAATCACTGGAAAAATATACTTGATCCCGTATATAAAAGATACAAGGCAAAAAAATAAAAAAATTCCATTTATATTAATAATTTTCACATTTAAAAAAGATGATTTTGAAATAGAAATTCCGTTCCATGTGTATGTTTTAAGCTAACTTGATCTTTGTGCATGAGGTCTCTAATATGTGCCAAGTTATATATTTTAATTATAAGTTTTGACGCTTTATCACTCTTAAGAGTCGTGCGTTAAGAATACATAGTAAATTGAATTTGCCTTAATTAGGTTTTTGATGCTTTCCTATGTATATTTCATATTTTTGAGGATTGCTACAATTTATTTTATTAAAATTGCCTTCATTTTAGCGAATCCGAAACCGAATATTCGCCGCACCCCTACTTTTAAGTTAAGGTAATGTTATATTTTTCTACGGATTTAGATTAATTGTTGTTGTATTTACTTCGAACAAAGATTTTAGATTAGAATTTGTCATTTTTGGACCCGCAGAAAACTGTGATTAACATTTTGAGCCAGCATTTGCTTAGTGGACTGCGAAAACTTACGTATTCTGCCAATATTTATGTGCTGTTTTCACAAAACAAGTGCTTGAACGTGTAGTAAAATTTATATGAAAAGCACTCAGTTTTTTGAGTGTTATGTGCTGTTTTCACAATACAAGTGACTGAACGTTTAGTGAAATTTATATGAAAAAAACTCAGTTTTTTTAGTGTTTTCCATATACATTTACTTCACGTTCAGTCACTTGTGTTGTGAAAACAGCACATTAATGTTATTGCCCAAAATGTTAGTTTTTAAGTCATGTATTAGAAACAGGGTTAAAAAAGCTGCAGTCGAAACCAAAAACTGTTGAACAAAAAAGTTGGTTGAGTTGGTTTGACAACGACTTTTTACATATAATAAATCAATAGTAAAAGCAACAGTTTTTTTTTGGCCAATGACAAATTGAGAAGTGGAAGAAATTACAGTTTTTCCACTTTGACTGCAGTTTTTTAAACGCTGATTAGCAATATTAAAAATAACATTTCTATGAAATTTTGAATGTTTTTCATCTGTTTTCCATGTGCAAATTTGCATTAGTAATAAGTTTGTTGCTGAAGTCTTTTTTTTATAATACCAAAACAATCACACATGTCTCTTAACTCTTTTTGTGTATTTGTAAACAAAGAAACAAATGTAAACAAACATGTTCGTGTCTTAAGTCTGCATACACAATTGTAAATAAAAACGCATGTTTCTTCAGTCTTTCGATATTTTCATGTAAATTGCAATGTGAAATTAATATTTATTGATTATAATAGGAAAGTTATTAATGATTAATGATATTTACTGCAAATAAATGGCTTATTGTCATTTATTTAAAATAATTCTAAATAGAAAATTACATTTTATAGCAAACAATAAGAGATATTTGCGGGAAAAAAAATCAATTTTTTGCAAGTCATTTCAGGTTTATAAATGTGCAACTTATTCACACATGGCTTTGGAAAATATTTATATTTCCACATTCTTAATATGGAAAATCGAAATTTTTTGCCAGAAGTTTTTATACAAATATTTTATGAAATTAAAAAGCTGTCTTTGTAGTTTCAATTTTTAAACAAATTGTCAGCGCTAACAAAATGTAATTTTATATCTTTCTTATCACTTTTAAAAAGTTTTTCGCCTTCTAAATACTAATTTTAACCAAAAACTTCGTAAAAATGTTTCACTTTTTCATAATTGAAATACTTGCCAGATACACATTCGCCATTCTCTTATTTACCAAACTCTGTACTATAATAAATAACATTTTATCCAGCCTCCAACAAGCATATTTTAGTACAATGTAGTTGCAAATAATTAAAGTATTAAATATTTATGATAAAAATTCTTGATACACAACAATATTGCAAAGTCATTCCCCAAGAAAACATGTTTTGGAAGCCAACAACAAAAACAACATTACGATGTTTAAGGCCAAACAAATCAACTCAACTTAATTCTTCTTTTTTTTAATTTACAGACATTGCCTGGTTTCGTCACGAATTTAAAAAATCATCTTCAAGATGATGTTTGTGATGATACTTTAGCATGACAGGCTTTATGTGCTAAAGTCAAAATATGAGTGAAGAGGCCTTAGAAAAAGGAGAAGATCATTGTGAGTGAATAAGTGTGAGTGGTAGTAGTAAAAGTAACCAGTGCCTCATCATCGTCATAATGATCAACATCATTAATGTTGTTAAGTCCATTGTCTAGTCAGATTATGGAGAGGGTTAATATTTGCTTAATAATTTCAAGTTGACAGCCAACAATAAGTGGCGCTTATAACGCATTCATACTCGCACAAACTCACACATATGGGGGCAACTTTAACATATGAAAGGTTTCAATCGTACGCTTAGCCAGCCAACCGACAGTCAACCGGTCAGATCGACAGACATCATTAAGTGAATGTTATGGTTGTAATCTGAAAAAGGCTTAAGCAATATTGTAAAGCTGCCATCCACTTGTTGGTTTTATTTTCATTGATTTCTTGAGTTTTTTTTGGTTCAAAAAAAATGATGATTTTCATGATTTTTCACATACTTGTGGCTCATAAAGTATATTTATACCACTAAAGGTATCATTTTTATTGTGTACGCAACATTTGCGTACAACAACAATCAAAAAAATGTTGAGAAAAAATTTTAAAATAATAAAAGAAACAAAGAAGTATTCATGTATGGGTTTTTAAATAGTGTGAGAAAATTCGTTGTCAGTTGGAAAACAACTGGAGAGTCTGGTAAGAATTTTAAAGAGTTCGATAATCGGTAATATCTGTTAATCTAGTTTTTTTTCATTCCATTTTTTTTAATTTTATTTTCTTTTTGTTATTCCACAGATCAGCATACATACACTGAGCCTGAAACATTCAATAACAAATACACAAAATATATGTAATTTTCAATACTGTTTACACTGGTCAAAAAGAAATTAAAATAGTGAAGAATATTGTTTAAAATTACAAAATAAACTTCAGTTCTATAAAGGTTTATTATTTGAAAGCCAGAGACTTTAACGAACGTCATAACCTCTTGATTCCGATTCTAGAAATTAAAGGACCTTCTATGAAACAGATAAATATAATTCCATTTAGTTTGATTTTAGTTAGATTTTCCCTGCGAATCGACTTTTATTGCCATTTTGACTAACAGATGGTAATTTTTAAGAATAACATTTTAGAGTATGAACACTGAACGTTCGAATTAAATGAAGTTGATGAGTTAGTTGACATATTACTTATCAAATAAGCATTTCAAGATTCAACGTCATTAAACTTCAAAATGGTTTTAAGTTATTTTTCACTTTATTACGATAGACATTCACCCCTATCGTGAAGCATTTTTTCCTCGTAATTTTTCTCTTTTAACGAAAACTTTTTTTTAAAATAATTCAAAGGGAAATAATAACGTGAAAAATGTTCGCAGCAAAAAAAAATCCCCTTATCGTGAATAGTGTTTTCCCCCGTAATTTTATCGTTTTTCCCTCGTTTAACAAATCGTGCATGTAAGTAGTTCTTCTTATAATTCGGATATTAAGTTTAAAATATTATTTTAAGGGCAAGTTCCTTTAATAAGACACAATCAACAAAAAGCAAAACAACAGGCCAATTACCTGCGGATTTGTAGAGCTATCAAAAGACATGGTGGCAGAATTTTGGAAATTTTTTTACTACATAAAAACTATGAAGCTGTCACTCAAGGCGAATTCATGTAAGCGAAGGTGTCAATATTACAACATTAAAAACACAACATTGTATTTTATTTGTTGCTTTCGTTGGCCGATACGTTAAAAACACAAGCAACTTAGCACTGCTGAATTCGACTTGCTATCGCTCTAATTTTGCTTGGTTTTTTTGACTTTTCTTTAAATTATATATGTATGTGTATATTTGATGTTTTTTTTTAATCATTCTTCTCTTTTTACATTCACTAAGAACTGACAGCGTGAAAAATTATTCACGGGAGATTCACGATAGCATTTTCCCCTTTTGAGGGGAATAAAAATTTCGTGGGATCAAATAATGCCAGTTGCTGTTCACGATAGGGGTGATCGTGCTGCCAAATATTTGGAATAATTTACTCTGGGACTTTTTATTTTAAAATTTTTATACAGGTTTTTTCTTATTTGAAGTCTTGTGTTCAGGATTATAACCAAATTTTGGGGACCAGTTTTCGAAATGACGGACAAGGCGGTTGAGTATGTTGTTTCTCCAGCTGATATCTTTTTCTTAAAAGACAACTCGAATTAATTTAAAACTTTGTATTATAGAATTCCAGCAACGTTACTAGGCTAATGATAAACGAATGAGCTGTCTTTTTTAAAACCTTCCCGGTTAAAAAGTAAAGCCAAATGCATTAACTTTAAATTTCTCTAAGTGCTTAATTGTTATTTGTAGCTTGTTGCAACCTTTTATGTTTTTTTTTATATTCAATTCTTTGTTGACTATCTGTCTTGTTAGACATTCATTCGTTTGTTTCGTACATACCATCGCATTTGTTATCCGTTGTTATTCTTGTATGTTGTTAATTTGTGTGTAGGCACCAAACACTACCACCATCACCAATTAACCACCGTTCGTTTGTTCGTTCGTATGTACATTCATTGATCTGTGTTTGTAGTTGTTGTTGCTGTTAGTTGTGTGTGCTACAATATCTCTCCTCGTTCACGCGCGTTAAACGCCAGTTCAACAATTTTTATGCTGTCAGCAAACGCGTGCCTGTATTTGTGTGGTCTTGGATCTCATGAATAAAATGCTTGGAATGATGACGACGGCATAGAAGGTATTTGTGTGCTGCTGCGATCAGCTTGCAATACTTTTATCTTTTTATTTGTGTACAAGGAGGTATGAATGTTCGACTGTGTACTCCTGTTTGTATGCAATGTGCAGGGTGAACCATTTAGAAAGGTTAAGCTATAAAAGTTGGGAGGTAATATGACTAGTGGATGATGGGTTTGTTTAAGTAAGAAATCGTGTATGTTCAGGAATTTTCAAATTCGTGCGGTTTCTTGTAAAAATAAAGTTTTAATTTTCACTTTCGTACGAATTTGATTTATTTCAAGGTACACTTACACAAGGTAGACTCTTTAGCGGACAGGCATAAGCCCCAATTGACAAATTTCGTATGTACGAGTCAAAAATGTATGCATGCGTGCGTTAAATTGTTTTTGTTTTGTTTTGTTTGGAGACAATTTTGACAAGTGGGGAATTTTTGTATTGCTCTCTCAAATGAATCTACCCTGTGTAAATGTACCTTGGTTTATTTTAGTTTCAAAGGTAACTGTGGTTCTCTTAAATTTTGAGGCATTTTCGATTAAAAGGTTTTATTATTAAGCTTTTAATTTTAAAAGAACCCAAAATACTTGAGAAGAAATATATAAAACTTTTGCTTTTAAAAAACTCACTTTTTTTAAATTACCACGTTTAAGTTTGAATGTTGGAAAATTTTTGTATTGAATCATTCTTGTCGAAATTTACAATATGTATTCAAAGCTTAATCCTAATTATTATTTTTTAGTTCTTACCAGTTTAACCACTAGTTAACTGTATTCAAGTTTCAAAAAGCCTTCTAGTATCGGCTCTTTTTAGCTTCTGGTGACCTTTGAACTGTAGCAGGTCCCGAGCGGGGTAGTTAAGATGGGCCATTAGTTTATCTACGTGTTTGAGTGATTATTTTTAATTTCCTTCTGAATGGTAGGAATGTTAAGATTTCTGTGGAAAATGTCATTATGTATATACAATGGGGCGCAGACGATTTGTCGTAATATCCTAGACTGTCTTCTTTGTAGCTTCTGGATGTTTGATGCGAATGCAGTACACCATAATAGGAGGCCATATGTCCATATTGATTTTATGATAGACCTGTATAAGACAACTGTGTTGTCTAAGGACAAATTTGAGTTTCGACCGAGGAGCCAGTATAGTTGAGCTACTTTCATAGCCGTTATTTTCGCTTTAATATGACGACACCACGTCAAGCGTCTTTAAATAAGAATTCCCTAGTACTTTACATGATTTGCTACCGGAACAGTGCACAGTGGAAATTTTCGTAATTTTCGGATCAAAAATCTGTAACTTTTGAATGGATGAGTATTTTCCCTTTTTTCATGGGTACGACTTTAAGCTTTAATTTGTATTTTCATTTTTAAAAATCGAATAATAGAAAAAAAGTTATAAACAGCTAGAAACACGTTTTATATTCTTTTTTGAGTTTTTGATAAAAATTATATGTTAAGACGAGTAAAAAAATGTGTTTTCTCATTAGTTTTAATTGTATTAACAACTGAAATTGCCCAGCCAGCAAAATAATCCGACGTCGTTCAGATATCTGAGAGAAACGTCGACAAAAAAATCGGAATCGTATACGAATTCTGTCAGATTTCTGACCCAAAAATGTATGAAGTGGTTGATACGATTTCTGACGGACATGTCGTGGGAAATTCTGGTTTTTTGTCGGCATTTCTGATAGATTTCGAAGATTATTTTGCTTTCTAACTGATAGCTGAAAGAAATAATTTTATTGCTAAATATGTAAAAGTACATACATAATCTTAAATTTGACACGTACGTACATTTTTTATGCTTTTTATCTTGAACAAATAAAATAATATTAAAATTGTGTTCACCTGAATGACAGTTGTCATTATTTTAAAAAAAAAACTGATAAGTGTCGTTAGAGAAATCTGAATGAATTCCATCGGAATTCTATTGGGCATATCTGTACATAAATTCCCCCCGATATATCCAAGCGTTATCGATCAGAAATCTGAAAGATGTCTCTAAGAATGAAGTCAGCCATTTGCACGAAATGTCGGACTCAGACAATGTCGAAGTATTTTGCTGGCTGGGTGGTTAATAGCTTTTTAGCTTAGATTGTTTTAGAAATTGGCAACCTTCGGCCCGAAGACTTTCAAGCCCCAATATTTACAAAGGCTACATTTTTTTAGAACATATTCAGCTGCAGTAGAGTTACAATAAAATTTCATTGGCAGCAAATGTAAGATACTTAAAATAATGCTTATGAAGTTTAAAGCTTAGATTTTTTATTTTGGCGATTATTTGAATAAGTTTTTGGTACAAAATAGTTTGATAATTATTAC
This sequence comes from Pollenia labialis, assembly GCA_949318255.1. Taxonomy (NCBI): domain Eukaryota; kingdom Metazoa; phylum Arthropoda; class Insecta; order Diptera; family Polleniidae; genus Pollenia; species Pollenia labialis. The sequence goes on along the minus strand of OX439139.1, from coordinate 201,461,904 downwards.
TTACAATGAAATAAAAAATTTATGCTGGATTTTGCTAAATTGTATAGCCTGTATATTTTTTTAATTTAATTGAAATTATATAAGATTCCCCGGAAAATGGTTGTTTATATTAACTTTGTCCTTACGAACCATCACACCTCCATTTACAGTACAGAGTGAATATTTTTAATTTCCACAGACTCTATCATTACAATCCTGGATGTTGTGTGCTCAAGCAGATCTTGTAAAGAGGTTACTTTAGCATGCGTATTTGTAATTTCTATTGATGCTGGGGGTGGATAGCAACTTTGTCTTGCTTGTTAAATTTTATATGTGGTGAAAATATATGTAGGTAATTTTCTTTCCAAAAAAAAACTTCTGAAATGCATGTATTGAACTTTTGTTAAATTTAAATCAATTCATCAAATGCTTGAGTAACTTAAGACTTTTCCAGAGTTTTTAAAACCTCCTCTTTTTGGTTTTTGAAGAAGGCCTCAATAGTTCAATCATTTTTGCTTCATCTACCTCGCCAATTGACAGCAATCCTTGGGAACACGCATCATGAAAATGACATACTTCATTATCCTTGCATAAGGAAGTATTTTTACGGTTTTTTAGTGATCACGACGTTGTCTAATAAGAGCTGCATTGCTTTTCTCGTTTTTTGTACAGAGTTTAATGACTAACTGTTGCTAGCAAAGTAGAAAAAATATTTTGTATTTAAACAATCTTCATTTAGTTCAAGAAACACCTTAACAATTCTATTCGTCTTCAGCCAACGAATTTTTAACTCTGATATTACCGATTTTAGAAATTTTTTTTAATATAAGGTGTACATATGCTTCTGAAAACTCTTGGTAAAAACTTAGTAACACTTTACAGATTCTTACCACTTTTAACGAAGCCATGCATTAATGTGCGCATTCATTTTTACATCCGTTAATTTTTGTGAAAAACAAAACCGTTAAGGCCAACTTTAAAGAGATTTTGCTTAACGAATCACGTAAATTATTTCCTTGTGTATTAAGTAACGCAAAACTGCCAAGATAAAAAATCGAATAAAATTTAAAATTTTGCTTTTTAATTTCTGAGTTGCTCAACATTATTGCATGCAATTTGTTTAAAGGCACGAAAAGGCAGCTAGATATATATTTTAGATAAGAAGTTAAAGTTTAATTTTATGTTAAAACTAGATCAGCGGCAAACGGCGCCAACAGTTAAAATCCTAGTCGAAGTTGCGTAGGGCAGCCAAAAAACATTATTTATTTCAAATGAATCCTGCTAACAAGATATACAAAACTCATAACAAAAATAGAAGCTGGACAAGATATCCTTTCTAACAATGCATAACAATCCTTGCAAAAAATAATTATAAATATTAAAAATGCGACCTTGAATATGGTATAATTTTATCTCCCCAAATCATTAAAGTCGAAAGTAGTGGGTTCTGTCTCCATTTGCGAATACTTCTGTAGACATGATTACTACCCTGCAAATAATAGGACTAGTCCAAACACACGTGTAAAATGTAGCCCACAAGGGACTAGGACTAGTGGAAAAAACATGGTCTATTTTACATTACGATGTCCTAGGGCAGGACCGTACAACGCAGCTTTGGATGACAAAGGAGTAGTCTTAAAACTACTCCATTGTATACACAAGAGGATTAGTTTCAACTTCGTTTAAAACGAAGCCATGTCGTCTCACTACAAACACTTTTTAACAATGACATGGTCCATGCTTGCATTACATCGGACCAGTCCATGGAGTAGTCCATTTCATGAAATTGGATCAGGGGGTCCAGAAATATTTGCAGGGTATAATTCCTGCAAATAATTATTGCTTGACATCTTAGCTTTACGATAGAATTTGTTTTATGGTTAATTTCAAACATTTGCAAAAATCAATTATAGGATGCAAGCACCATATATTTTCCACTGTGCAGTAGCGTAATTTATTTTACAACTAGGCACGTTTATCACGAATATTTTGAAAGTTAATTGAGCATATTTAGCCGTGTTGAGCTGAAGGTCCACACCATGCGTTTATGCGTCTGTCCTTTTTATGCATCTGACAAAAAAGTAGAATCAGTGTAATTGTATATGACAAGTTACACAGAAAATCGCATAGAATGCACAGTTGTATCAACGCATGAAAGTAGATTTACTTTCTACTTTTGTATCTGTCGCATGTGTGGTGAAATAAAGTCAGCTGTTATTGATGGCCATGGATGACAAATCATATTTTATTTTCAATGTTATCGATAAATATGTTTGTGTGGTGGATAACTTTTTACTATTTTTTGCATTAAAAAAGGGATTTAATAAGGAAAAAGCTTTCGTAATAAAGATTTTATAAACTTTAAAGAATAAAATACATTAAAATTAATTTTAAGCACAATTTTAACACGAACAAAATTTGCCATTCTAGTTATTGATTACTTTTATGTTTTGAGTGTCATCTTTGATGTGTTTATTATTTTTTTTTAACAAATGTCATGAACAGGAAACTTATTGATACTGTGAAAAATCACGAATATTTTTATAATAAAAGTTTACTCCTCCTCTATGAATTCTTTTAAATAAATTCTATTAAAATATCTACACTTTCCATTTTTGGCAAAATTGTTTTTAATTGATTAACATATTAGCACAACAGCTGATAAAAAAAAACAAATTTGGCGCATAAAACGCATGGCATGTAACTTGAATTAAGAAACGCATAAAATGCATAAAAAGTATCATACGCATGAACGCATGGTGTGGACCTTCAGCTTTAACATTTGCTTTCCATTTTTCTAGCCAGGCCTCTAGTTCATTGATGTGGGACTGAAGAAGCTGCGAGGCAACTTTTGGGTCCTGATTATTAGTCTTAAAAGCTGTGTAGTCTGCAAACGTAGAAGTATGTTTGCTCTGACTTGTTAGCATATCCGCGGTGTATTTTACATACAGTAGCGGCTTTAATATGCTGCCTTGAGAGACACAAGCAGATATTTTCTTGGAGGTTGGGGGGGGGGGGGATAATTAATTTTTTGATCTTACCATGAATGTTCTGCCAGTTAGTAAGCTTTCAAGGAGTTTGTGAATATTTTGAAGAAGCATTTGTGTTATTGTGTTAAATAGCCAGCCCATCATGCCAAACTTTGTCGAATGCTTCGAAATTCTCTATAAACAATGCTGAGCAAAATTCCTTTTTCTCAAAGATCGATCTAATTTGGGTAACAATTATATGCCCTCTTTCGATTGCACCATTCCTTGCTCGGAATTTGTTTTCGAAAAGCTTTGATACGATTGATAGTAAGCTGATTGGTATGTACGACGTAATTTTACTAGCGCCTGTCCTGACCTGGGAATCATTACAATTGTAGAGCTCTTCCAAGAGGATGGGAAGTAGCCAACCCGTAATATCGCATTCACGATGAGCAGATTGAGCCTTTGATGCGGTCAGGTCCGGAAGATAATCTAGTGTAAAAATTTTCTGTCGCTGATTTTACTTAAGCCAACTAAAACCTTATTGGATCGTTTACTGTATCAGGAATAATTGGACGCCAGGAACAAGTACGTGCATCATGTTGCGTGAAAACTTTCTCCAAGTGGGTTGCAATGTTAAAAATGTGTAAAAAAAAACTTTTTTAGACCAGTTTGTTTGAAGTCAATAAAAACACCTAAATAAAATATAATAAAGCTCTTTATAAAATTCATAGCATAAGTAGAAGAGTACAAATTAAAAGTCATGAAAATTTAAAAATTGTGTTTAAGCTTTTTATACTTTTTATTAAAAAAAAACTCTACAAAAATCATAAATACCGACTGTAGGCCCCTTTCCTGCCGTCTTCCCGTTTTTTTTGTTTTTTTTTTTTTTTTGCTTGATATCGTTAAAGTTGTTTCCCATGTGTTGGGCTTCCTTGTAATGTGGTTGAGATTTTTTTTTGCATCCATTTCATTTCGTTGCTTTTTTCCTGAAATCGAATTCACACATCTCACGCGTTTAGCCAACAGTCCGACGGACAGAGACATTTTTTGCTTGCTGTATTCAGTACTACAAAAAATCGATGTTATAGTCAGTTAAGTTTGTCTGATGTTATGTGAAATTGTTGTTGTTGTTGTTGTTGTTGTTGGTGGTGGTGGTTCTTTGCCGGCTCATTTGTAGATGTTAGCCGCTGATTTCTCTCGTGTTCTGTTTTGTGTTCAGTCTTGTTCTCCATATAAATACAAACATAAACTGACAAACGGGCAGACAGACAAATTCGTACGTACATATTTGTTCTTTCTGGTTATTGTGGTTAGTGCTTAATGCCCTTGTTGGTATTTAATTTTAATTTTTCGTTTCGGTTTTATTGAATTTTTATTTTTTTCATATATATTTAGTGTTGCTTTAATGGATTTTAACATGCAACCCAGCCTTGGGAAGAAGCCAAGTGTGTGTGTGACTTGACGGATTTTGACTGTTGTCTGCCGCAGGATCAGCAAACTGAACAACCAGCCAGCCAACAAGCGTTGAGTGTATCAGTGGTACGCAATATTTATGCAATATGAGTCAGGAGCGCATAATAAAAATACAGTTTTTTTCTCGATATTTCCAAAAGAGTCTGTAATTTAAATACTTGAGAATGAGTTTTCTTAATGAATTACACAAATTTAATTTTAATTTGTGTGCAAACAACAAGCAAAACTTTTTTTTTTGAGATTTAATCAGGAAAAAGTTTGGGAATATGCATGAGCTTAATATTATATTACAAATGAAAAAAAGCAATTAAAGATTTTTCTTGAGCTATTTTCCAATAAATTTAAAAACATTTGTCATTAATAAAAGAAAATTACCAGAAAATTGTATTTGTTTAATAAAGTTTTAAACTCTCAATAAATTAAACTAATCTGTATCTGTTTAATTTTATATCAAAATAAATTTTCTTTTAAGGCCATTGTGCTGATGTATCAGGGCTAGGCTTGCCAGATCGAAATCGCCAAAAAGCTTGACATTCAAAACAAAAATCAATAGTACTATAAGCACGGATTGAACCATGTGCCTTATTCAAGTACTGATTATTCAAGTGACCTAATTAAAAGTAAGATAAAATTAATCTCAAACTGTGCTTGATTAAAGAATTTCTAAGACGGCTTTATCTCGATTCGAACTTGAAATTACCTGAAAGTGAGATTAAATTTTGTTGTATTCCGCCCTTTGTTTACAGTACATTTCTCAATTATAAGACACCAGCAGCATGCCCAATATGGTTTTCGTAATCATTCTACTTTGAATATTTTATGTATTTAACTTAATAATTTTAACAAATAGAATATGGGAATTTTCGCTTCTTATTTCACTTTTTGAACATGAATAATCTTTCTTCTTGTAGTGTTGTTGTTGTTGTTTACATACAAAACCTTATAATCGTTTTACCTTCTTTTGAAGTGTTGTTGTAGAGATTGCTGTTCGGCTTTAAACGAATTCGAAACCACGGTTTTGTATGCCTAAAAACCGAAACCGAAAACCGCATATGTCAATCCTTTTTCAATAATTTCATATATGATTGATAAATCAAGTGCTAAATCAGTTTGTAATCATCAAAAGTGATCTGAAAAACTCTTTTAGGTGATTTTTACAAAAACCCATTACCCAAATGCTGTCGGTTTGTCCATCTGTGTGTTTGTTGAAATGGATTCCGTGAAGACCCTAAGGGTATTCATTTCAGTATTTTTATTTGTTGGAAAAATGGAAAAGTGGAAAAATGTAATTTTTGTTACAACAACCACAAGAAAAAAAATTCCACCAAAAGTTACATTTTTATCACACTATAACCAAGTGTAAAAAAGTCAGGATAAAAAGATGTAATTTTCCACTATAAACGTCAAACGAAATGATGTTGCCATTCATAAAAAATTTGCTAATTTTTAATACAAAGTACGAAAAATTACATCTCTTTCTATAAACTCTTGAATTGTACAACTCTGATTTTAAAAATTATTTTTTATAATAATTTTAATCCAAATTTTTAAATATTTTAATCAGGCTTAAGTTCATCAAATTTAATTTTCATTAAATTATTTTTATGAAGAAAGGAATTTTACAACATGAAAATTAAATAAAATTGTTATTGATAATCAATCATTCTTGACTGATCTGAGATTCGAACCCAGGCGGCTGGTTACCATGACATGTTTCGATCACAAATTTTTTATAGTTACAACAATTTAAACATTACTTCTTTCCCATTTAACTTTCAAAAAGAAAAACACATATTAAGAATGAGTTCAATAAAAAATGTTATTAAAAAAGAATTAAAAAAAGAAATGAAATGAATGAAGTAAACTTTCTGAAATTTAATATTTTAAAGTTTATATTGTATTGTTTTCATGAAAATGTATCTTTACATAGGTACCTTTATTTTAGCAAATATTATCAATTTTTGTTAATGATGTGACAATTAAATAAATTAATTAATTCACTTTTTGCACTTATTTGACATATTGAAAATATCAATTACCTCCACGAATTATTTGGCAGATTTTTTTACAGTTTGTACTTTTTACAAAAAAAAATAAAAAAAACCTTTCACGTCAATAAGAGTGTAATTTTTCTTTTTTCCATTTTTCCAACCAAAAAAACTTTGAAATGAATGCCCTTCCTAATTCTTATGGGGACCAGGTTGTAAAATATTTATATCGCGTATAGTCCGTAATAGGTTGTTATTCAAATTCAGCCAGATCGGTCTACAAATGGCTGAGATATCCGCAAAATATTACAACTGCCTCTAATTTTTACCCATTCATCGCTCCATTTTTATCCAAAAGTCTTGTTGTAATGTAAACAGATTTTTTTCTAAAGGAATTCTGTTTTAGGGACTTTGAAGATCTTCACCATTATTCGAAATGGTTGCAATCAATACAAAATTGTATCAAGTAACAAAAAATCCCGAAAATATATCGAACTTAATCAATTTATTTTAAGTTTTTTTAATATGAAATAGAAAGAAAGAACATCTTCTACTCACCCCACTAAAGTGCTTAAAAAACAATAATATAAAGTTAACTCACTTAATCATCTCCACTTTTCATGGCGATATACAACCACTTAAGCTTTTGTGTAAGAACAACATCCTTAACAGCAGCAACATCTTTAAGATATGAAAAATAAGCATACACCTCAGCTGAGTGGAATTTATTCCCATGTCATTTGTATTTAGCCGAATATGTGAATGCATCGCTGGACCCCGAACGCCTTTGTGGTATCAAAGACACAGGCTCAGTCTAAGCAAAGTAGGTATTAATACACTTTACCTTGGCTGAGACTAAATCTAGCTAAAGAACAAGGAGCTGGTGGAGGAGCAGGGGAGAGAGAACATAGAACTTGTTTGTTTTTTTTTTACTTTGTATTCCAAGCATGCTGATGATAATGCTGATGATGATGACCAAACCCTACCGTTTCATCTCTTTGCTAGAGTTTGTAGCAAAACTAAATAAATACTAAAAGCAACAAACATTTGGCTTCTTGGCTAAACTAAATACGAGTAAGTGTAATACAAGTATGTTTGGGTACTTGAAAAGCTTATGGCAAAGATGAGTTGATGTTATTGCGGCTGCTGGATTGGAGAAGAAGTCAGAAAAACAAAAAGAAGTACGAATAACAAAAACATTCAACAATTCATTTGTAAGTAACTCGATATACTTATTGGTTTCTAATGCATTTTTCAGCTTGTTTGCTTGCAGCATTGTGTTGTTGGCAAGGGTCTATATGGTTTGCTGGTTGAATGCTTGACTAGCTGTTGTATGGCAAGGCAGGCTTTTAGTTTGTTTGTTCATTTGGCTGAACGGTTGACTGCCTTTGGTCTTGTCTGGAGTAGTAGAGTGCAGGGTAAATGCAGTATATTATGTGGTGTGAGCTGATGTGATCTGATCTGTAGTAGTGGTATTATTGTTATTGTCGTTTCTTTTTGTTCAATAATATTGCTGTCTTTTATTGTTGTTAGTGTTGTTTTCATTTGCTGTTGTGCTGTTTTCTTGTCTCTCAGCATGGATGTTGATGATGCTTTAAGTTTAATATTGGTGGCAGGGAACAACATCTCATTAGGCATTTTTAATTTGACAACGCGCACAATTTATGTGGGAATGAGTCTGTTTCTCGATATGTATCCACACGTTAAAATCTGTTTCTACGTTTTCTTGTTTTTCATGAATTTTTCCATTCAGCTTTTTTCTCATCTCCCCTCTTCTTTACGCTTTGAATGTCAACTGTTTTGCATGTTCGATTCGTATTCGTTTGATATCAGTTTAGTGCATTTCACTTCATTTCAAGTGTTATTTTTATGTTTATTTCCATTTGTCTGTTTGTTTTTGCCTTTGTGAAGTTGGTGGATTTCTTTTCCTCGTTTTGTTCTGGGTGTGTTAGTGACATCGTAACATGGCAATGGTTTGCTTTGCAAGCCTCTACCACACAGGAAATTCATTATAATTAAAACTTGAAATATTGATATTTAATGATGAGCAAAACAAAAGACTTAAACAACGAACATCAAACTAGAGGCAAATCAGTTTTAATGCAATTACGATTAAAGTTTCATAAGAATGTGTGAATACATATACATACATACATACGTATAATGGTAGAAAAATCTGTTTACATTTATTCGGCTTTATTTTTAAAGTTGTTTGTTTGTCTGAAATTGCACTTCCAACTATTATTTTAATTTCATTTAACTAATAATCTTTTAAAAAGGATTTATATCCATTTTTTTTATTAAATTAACACCAAAGTAAAACCATTGCACTAAGTTGTTTTCTGTATTCTATATGAATAGGGGTGTTAAAAGTGTAGTGACGCACCATTTATATAGCCTAACCTACCTGTACTAAAACCTTGCCTGAAAGCAGTGGCCCTGCCGTTGACCAACAAGATCGGGAGTGCACAATTACAATTGAATACACATTTAAAACATTGGAAATTTTTTAAACTGTAGTAGCGCTGTCACAAACAAATATAGAAGAGAAGTGTAGACGACTAATTAAAGTAAGTAAAAGGGAAAGTACGGTTTAAAAAATACTCTCAAAATTTAACAGTGGAATTAAAAATACACGTAGCAATAAAAAAAAGCGCATTCTAAATTTTTTAATGTCTTCACGAAATATTTTTTATGTTTATTTCTTCCAAGATGTTGCTTACGACACATTCGACGCACATGTATACATCACAAATTCGCGTGCGATACATACGACAGACAAGTAAACATCATAAATTCTGTTAGACTACACGAGGTCATTTTCAAAAACTAGGAGTGTAGGCAAAAAATGTTTACTGTATTGAAATGTTTTGAAATAGACATCTACTATCTTTCTTTACAACCCCTTTAAAATTAAAAATTTTGCCAATAATATGATAAATATAAAGCATATTATTGTTAATTTTGACCAAATTATGGTTAATTTTAAGCATATTATGGATCATTTTAAGCTAATTATGGTTTATTATTATTTTACTGTTTAACCGTAAAACGGCTACCTACAAACATAAACATTGTTTAAATCGAGCCATATGTATGTTGCTCTTAGCATATACAGTGAAACTTCGATATTACGAACTTCGTTATAACGAAAAACTCAATATAACCAATTTTTAGCTGAATCCCTTGAAAAAACCTTTTTATTGCAAAGTTTTTCATACAAAAATGCTCTATAGCTATAACGAAGACATTCTGAGCTATAAAGCCTCTATATAGCGAAGTATTTATTTAAAAGCCTTTATACAACAAAATTATAATTGAGAAATACATACATATGTATAACATTTTAAGTGTGTAAGTCATTAAAATCCCGTTATCATACATAACGAAGTCTTGAACTATAGCCTCCATACAACAAAGTTAGAAAAAATCTAAATTAAATTTTAAGCAAAACGGGGAAGTCCCTTTTTAAAACAACGAAAGGTACATAAATGTCTTTGCATATGTAAAGCGCCACGAATGTAGTCAGTTGTGTTTTGGTTCTTTGCCCAAATGAGTGTACATATTAAAGCGTAAATCAATTTCTATACGAGAAAAAAAATTCTATAATTGATGCTGTTGATCGTGGTGGCAAATCTTAGCAAGAAATTGCGAAACAATTTAATATGGCGCCGAGTATTCTTTCTGCAAGTTAAAAAAATCAGGAGATTATTTGCAACAATAAAGCTTTAAAATGCAAAAGATTGCGCCTTGCAGAATATGAAGACGTTGAGCAATGTTTACCTAAGGGCCATTATTACAACTTGCCAATATGTTTTTATGTTATGTTTTCATCTATTAAATAGTATTATTATTGAAAATAACAGCAATAAAAAATGGAAGTTGTAATAATGCAAAGCTATTTATCGGTCCAACAAAATCCGACTTTTAACTATTGGCAAGCTGTAATAATGGCCCTTAATGGTTTGCACAATGTCGAAATCAAAACATTCCTTTAGGAGGACCGATGGTAAAAACCAAAGCTAAACAGTTTGAAGTACGTCTGGGACACAACGATTTTAAAGCTAGTAACGGTTGACTTGATAATTTTAAAAAGCGCGATGATATCGGATTTCGAAACGTGAGTGGAGAAAGTGCCAGTGTAAGTGATGAAGTTTGTTCTGAATGGAAAGCATTGTTACCAAGTTTGTTGGCAGAATATGAGCCGCACAATATTTTTAATGCAGACCGAACAATGGAGTTTAAGTCCGAAAAATGCCGAAAATGATCATTTTTTGAGGCACAAGATTCTACACCGCAAAATACATTTGACAACTTAGCATCTGTCGAAAAAAATATTCATGGTTGCTTTCTAAACTTGCGTAAACAAACACAAATTACACAATATTTTACTAAAATGTAATAAAATAAAACAATAATCGAAACATAATTTTTTATTTACCTCTTAAATAGTGAATTTTTATTATGTACGTAGTATTTTCGTGTAAAATAGAATTGGGGCAGAAAAAAACTGTAGTTGTAACGAATTTTTTTCGTATTTCTTTAAATTTCGTTATACCAAGGTTTCACAATGCATATGTATAACGAATCAATAGCTACAACGAAGGATTTTTCGATCCCCTCTAGATTCGTTATATCAAAGTTTCACTGTAGTTACCTCCAATCATATTCTTTTCGGTGTATAAGTATCTAAATCCTCTACCTTCGTCTAACCTGGAGGCGCAGCTGGCATCGTCGGCTACAAGATCGGTACTGTAGCCAAATCAGTAATACAACTTAAATGAAACGATTACTAAAACTACATCAAATAATAACCATCCGACCACACCAGACGCAAATTTTTGGTTTTAACAGAGAAAAAAAATATTAAAATTTTGTTTAAACCTGGGGTCAAAAAATCATTCTTACTCCGACTTCATCCGCTGAAAATTGTTTAAGTCCAACTCCTACGCCTAATCTAAACTTGATGCTAAAAGTATGTATATCAGACTTTTACTTATATGACTTTCAACTCTTTTTTTTAATGCGGTACCTTTTAAATTGTTAAATGTAGCAAGAAATGGATTCTGTTAAAATTTAATATATTTATCTATAAATTTAAAAGAGTTGCGTGTGTGAGTGACTGACTGACTCATTCATCATCACCCAGCCAAAACCGCTGACCCTAGAAACTTGGCATTTGGACTAGCGATTGTTCACTCCCCAAATCGATCCATACTTTTTGCCACCAATAAACATAGAAACAAAGTTAATACCACATTCGAAACTTATCGAAACTTACTTATGGTACATTTTCGAAATTCGAACATTTAAGGGTACTTATTTTTACAAAACATTTTCCTCCATTCATTAACATATTCGTACTAAATTATGGGCTGCCACTACAATACTAAAATTTTTCATACCTTAATGGGGGAAAAATATAGTACCAAAAAAAGGAAATACTGGAAATGTGATATTTGTCTTTAGCTTTTTGGTTCTACTAAAGTAGTTGGTTAAATGCTAGAATTTAAACAAGTTTAAACCTAGAAAAATAAACTTTGGCATAAAAATATGTCCACGAAGAAATAGGAGACGCTAACGAAGTAGCGGGTATATGCTTGTTTGATATAAAATAGGAAGGCAAAAAAAAGGAAAAAAACATAAAAAACAGAAGAATGTACTTTCGACTTCAAGAAAAATTCTAGACAAAAAGTACGAAAAAACAGAAGGAAGAACACGCAAATCAAATAAAAATAGATAACACTGTGTCACAAATTTTCAACAAAGTCGTGAAATTGTCCGCTGAATCCGAATGTGAGGTCAGAATGATCAAAAGTAGAACAGTTTTCGAGATATTCCAAAATAACAGTTATTGGCGTTTTTTTAAAAGATGATGCCTCTTAAATAAAAGTATCTTCAAAAATATTCAACGGAATTTTTATTCAAAGATAATGAAGTAACTTAAACAACCACAAATCGTTCGTAATTTTTTGCAATTTTGCTCTTTTCAACATATATTTTTTTTTTTATAACCAAACAATAACATTTTTTTTAAGCAACATCAGTTACGACGTTAGCTTATTTCAATACGCACATTTTTTAAAGTTTTTTGCGATTTTGATCTTGAAGATGAAGTTTTTTGATTTTATATGTTCACAACTTTTGTTCTTTATGGCAAGAACTTTGTCTCAAAGTGTAAAACAAATTCCGAACGGTTTGCAAGATATGAGCCTGAGAAAATTATCACTTTTTTGCAAAAATGGCCCCAAATCTTTAAGGGCCCATAAAAAAGCGCAATGACTTTGGGCAAAACTGGAAGACACGGGTCTTTCTTTTTTTTTTTGGTCCTTTATGGTTATTTTTTGTCCGTATATGGTTATTTTTCCATGACTTAAAAAATTATATTTCACTAAAAAAAAGAAATTTATAAGCCGTTTGATATTTTTAAAGATATTTGCATTTAAGTGACATCATCTTTTTTAAAAACACGCCATTCTGACTTCATATTCGGTAAAATAGCTACATTTGGTGAAAACACTATCACATAGTGTAACAATTTGGATATACCAGAGTTAAAATACGATTGTGTTTAATGATTGATTTTTGACTATTGAATGCCAGTCGTCGTCGATGGCGGTGAGTGTTAAAACAAACCCCTCTGAAGAGAGAGTGTGGTTACATGTCAGGCCAACCTGTCCGTACAAACATGGGTTCGATTCCCATGTCATATCAATAAATTTTAATTAATTTCTTGTTGTAAAATTCCTTTCTTCATTTAAATAATTTAATAAAAATTAATAAAATAACCACATACTACCCAATAGAAAATTGAGCTTCAAATTAAGCAGGTTTGTAAGGGAGAAATGTAAGAGTTTCGCTTACCAACACGCGTACGGAAGGCATGAATTTTATATGTTGAGTTCCCACTTTGAAGCATTACATTTTTAAAAAAAAAGCGATTTATTTAACGCATATAAAAACTGGTGAACGTAGCGTTCAGCTTCAGTTATGTTTTAGTATTCTCCCTTACAAACCTGCTTCTTAGTAAGGGAATAGCGTAGCACTTGAAATGTTATTTTTTATTATAAAGCTTGTTAAGAGTTCCTTCACTTACTTTACTGCATTTCTGAATGTCTTATTGCGTAGCGCATAATTGTGCGCTTATTTTTGTACTAATGTACCATTAGTGCTTCGCCGAATGATAGACTTTTTTCTGGGTAATTATTGTTATTTGATTTAATTATTATTAAATATAGTTATTTACATATGTATAGTAGACTGGCCCATATTTTCTGACTTCAAAATTTTTAAAGCAGACTCTCATAAAATCTTTTTATTTTAAAAAATATTAGAACATTTTTTAAAATTTTGTGTTTTAATTTACTAGTTTAATGAAAATTTAATTTTATGAACTATAGCCTAATTAAAATATCAGAATGTAGATTCATTTTGGAGTCAGAGTTACAAGTTCTTGTGGGTATTTCGACTCCGATTCCGCCACTGGTACAAAAACCTCAACTCTGTCTGCACAACTCTGGTTAAAACTAGAAATCCAGAAATCGTCCTAAAAAAAAAGGGTGGTTGAATGTTAAGGACCGATGTTGAATGTGAACCACACCTAAACGCCAAGTTTTTTTCTGCATTTCATTTGACATTTCTCAATTTCAGACTAACTAATTATGAACCATGGAAATATACACAATCAAGCAACGCGTTAAAGTTACTCAGGCTTATTATGAAAACGGGCGTTCAAATCAAAATACATATCGTTCACTTCGCGATTTTTTCGGTCAATTTAATCGTCCAAATGTGAGTACGTTCGGAAAATCGTGCAAAAATTTGAGCAAATCGGGTCTGTAGGAGATGCGAAAACACCAGTGCATGCTCGTACAGCTTGTACTGCAAAAAATATATTGCTGCTGTTCGCGATAGTGTGGCTCAAGAGCCGTCCACCTCAACTCATGCCTTACAATTGCACCTCTCACGCTCGTCGTTGATGAACATTATTCATAAAGACTTGCATTTACACGCTGACAAGGTGCAATTGACTCAAGAACTAAATCCTCTTGACCATTCCAAACGTCGTCAATGGTCAGAATGGTGGCAAAAAATGGCAACAGTGGATGATCAATTTTCTAAGAAAATCATTTTCAGTGATGAGGCACATTTTTACCTCAGTGGGTTCGTCAATACGCAGAATTGCCGCATTTGGGGAAATGATAATCCAAGTGACTGTTTGCTCCGGTTTATGGGCTTTCGGCATCATCGGACCGTATTTTTCCAAAATCAGGCAGTTACTGTGAATGGTGTTCGCTATCGTGAGATGATAACGAACTTTATATGGCCCGAATTAGAAGATATGGATGTGTTAGATATTTGGTTTCAACAGGACGGTGGCACTTGCCACACAGCTAACGAAACAATGGCTCTTTTGCACGACAATTTCAATGGCCGTGTTATCTCACGTGGTGGCGATGTCAATTGGCCTCCAAGATCTTGTGATTTGACACCGTTGGACTTCTTTCTTTAGGGTTATTTCAAAGAAAAGGTGTACGTCAATAAGCGAGCAACAATTCAAGAGTTAAAGGATGAGATAATTCGGAACATTAACGGCAATAAACCTCAGGGTCATCGAAAATTTGGACCATCGAATGGAGGTTTGCCACCGAGGTCGTGGCGGCCATTTGGCCGTTATTTTGTTCCATACACTGATAGAAAAGGCGTCATAACGCTGATGTATTTTGACAGCAGTACTATGACAAGTGTCTTTGTTTTTGACCCCATGACACTTTTCATCATTGTGATGTCAATCATAAGATCACTTGGCCAAAGTGTCATCAGGGTCAAAATGAAATCATGTCATCAATGGGATGCCACATCGGCATCACAGAAATGACGAACATGTCCACAGTGCGATGACGCAGTAACATTGGAGAAAGGACACATAAGCATCAATTTAATGACAGACTTAAGTCAAAGTATGAGAATATTATAATTTTCTATCAGTATACATAATTGAAACGCCAATATTATCATAATAAAAAGAAATGACAGTTATTTTCTAAATAAGTTATGTTTTATTCAAAATCAACATCGGCCCTTAAAATTTAACCACGCTTTAGTAATGGGTTGGTCATAATTTCAATGAGTTTTTTTTTTTCTTTTTTTAATAAAACACTTTTTTCATTTTAATAAAACACTTTTTTATTATTTTTAAATATTAATATATTTTTAACACAATTTAATAATATTCCATCATAATTTGATAATTTTATAATATAAATAAAATTCTCTTCTTTTGTTATTAATTTTGTGTTTCAATTTTTAATCTTCTGTTGGTTGGGTTTGGTAACTAAGTAATTTAATTAATAGCAGTTTTAATAATTTTAATTTGGTACTTTTTCTTTCTTTTTGACTATTTGTTATAAAATCTAACATATCATCGTCTGGCCTGCAAAAAGTGGTATGTGTTTTTTAACAGGTCTTCAGGAGAGCGAGATAACCGATTAATATTATCCTTTAACGATATTTAGGTATTAACATCATACGCCGCAACGATTCACTGGTTTATTTATGGAAATACTGCGTTAAAAGAAATTCGGATATAATCTGTGGTTTTTCAGAAAAACCACACATAATAAGAAGGAGCCTTTTTCAAAAATATGTTCATACCAGGGGCCTGATTCTAATTCGGAATTATTTTTTTTGTGTTGTAAAGCATTAATTTTAGTTTCACAATGCTGAAAAAATAATTTCGATTCGTTCAGTATCGACTGACAGAATTAGAAATAAAATTGCTTTCGAATCGAGAAAGTACTCGATCACGACTGGCAGAATTAGGCCTTAGTTTGAACGCATAACAATTTTTGTTCGTAGATATACGGGCATGTTCTGTAACGAAATAAAGTGGATTTCAAATCGCACAAATTTTGAAAACGATCCTGTAAAAAATTTCTTGAAAATATTTCTTTTTATATTTTTTATACATTGAGTGCTAATTGATCAAAATCTCGTTCGATTTCAATTCCACTTTATTTCGATTTGTAGAACATGCCTAAATAAAGAACATAAATTAATTTTTTGTGGCAAAGATTTTCATAAAGGAGTGGTAAATTTGTGCATATTTGTTTTTTAGCTGCATGATAACTTTCGATATTGATAACTATAATTTGAAAGCCGAAAATGTCAAACTGTGTCGGCATTTCTGTTCAGTATGTTTTGGAAAGTTAACATGAATCTTTAAAAACTTGCTCCATTTACGAAGCTCATTTCTGGTTAAATGTCTACGACATTAAGCACAATTGCAGTATTTGGAGCGACGACAATCCTTAAGTCATAAACGAATCTCGGTTTGCAGGCTGGCTGTTTTCCTAAACGCCATCAAAATTGTGAAAATGCATTTTGT
The DNA here is from genome assembly GCA_949318255.1 of Pollenia labialis. Classification (NCBI taxonomy): domain Eukaryota; kingdom Metazoa; phylum Arthropoda; class Insecta; order Diptera; family Polleniidae; genus Pollenia; species Pollenia labialis. The sequence continues at coordinate 201,445,105 of OX439139.1, read as the reverse complement.
TTCTTAATGCAACTTTGAAGTTGTTACTGCGCAGAGAAGAGCAAATAAAGCAGTTAAAAAGTATCCAATGCATCAACGCGGTGTCAATACTGTATTGACACATTGTGAACATACGTTTAGGAAAACAGCTGATCTTTCAAATGGCGAGCGCTATCGAATCATGCCGACTGAATTTTTGTTTTCAAAAATGAATCAATTAAACAATTTGGTGACAACTTTATTTCCAGAAGGAGTCCTGTTCAATGCCCCTTTTGGTTCATGCGATATAACGTCTCTGGATTGCTTTTTATGTGGCTTTGTTAAGTCGTTGGTTTATGCCGACAATCCAGCAACATTTATTTTATATATAGTCAAAAATTTAACTGATCGAATGGGCCACGTAACTCGTAGCCGCGTTAATGCCATGAACTTATCTTCCAGATCTTAATAAAAAAAAATTCACCCCTATCGTGAATAATTTTTCCCTCGTAATTATTCCCTTTTTACATATTTGGGATCATGAAAAACTTCCATGAAAAAAAAGTAATTCAAATGAGAATAATAACGTGAAAAATTTTCACGGGAAAAATTCCCCTTATCGTGAAAATTTTTTTCACTCGTAATTGGTTCACATTTCCCTTAGATTTTCTCACTTTATTTTTGGTAGGGAACAGATCATGAATGTAACTAGTTCCTCCTTTTAATTGAATATTTAGGGCTAGAAGCGTTAATAAGGCACAAGCCGATATATTGGTCAACAAAATGCAAAACAACAGGTCGATTGCCTGCGGATTTGTGAAGCTTTCGAAAGACGTGGTTCGTCTTTTTTTACCATGTGAAGTTAATCTCTCATTTTCAGTAACATTATCTTCCTTGCATCCTTATCCTTAAATATCAAAATATTTACTGTGTTTTTCTTTTGTATATGCTTTACACCAATCACAATAGGCTTTATGCATATGTGTTTTAATTCCGAAAACACCTTCTACATAAACCTTGTTGCACTGCAGTATTTAATTTTCGAAAGATATTTTAGCTATTCATGACCCGAATCAGAGTTCATCGCCGAAACAGATTTCTTGAAAGGCCCGCCTTGCCGTTTTTAGGACTTATTCATGCGTCTTTGAAAAACAAAACGGTTTAAGCTAAATGACGGCAAAAAATGTTGCTTACAAACGCGCCATTTTTTATTTCATTAATGAATGTGAACATAGCGATATTGCTTATTTTATATTTTTTGTTATGAGTCGTTGACGAATTGCAGTATAACGATACACAATTGCTGCCTGTTTTGAAAACGCGAGTGCAAAAGTGACTCGTTTCAAAATTAGCTTTTGTTTTAAATGTTAGTTAAACTTGTCACTTTTGCACTCGAGTTCTGAAAACAGGCAGTTAATCAGATTAACTTAATCTATTATTAAAATATTATTAAAAGGCTTTCTGCTTATATTTGTTGAACACATAGCATTTTTTTATATCTCCTAAACCCATAAAGATATCGCAAAACCGCTTAGTAGATGTATGAATGGCCAATAGAGATTCGCAATGGTGCAATAAAAGATTATTTAAAAAAAAAAACACATAGCACTACTTGCAGGCTAGACGACGATATGTTTTATTTATGTGGAATTTTGTTAAATTTTTTTTGCACAAATTTTCTTTAGATTCCCTCAAGACAATTTTTAAAATTTTACTTAAATAAATTTGTTTATAAAGTTTTACTGCTTGTGCTTTCAAATTTCTTCTTGATTTTTTTTTTAAGTCCTTTTTTAAGAGGTTTTTTTTTATAATTCTTGTTAATAATCGAATGCAATTTGTTAAGAATCTATTTGTATGTATATTTTATTTATTTATTTTGTTTTTGTATATATATTGTAATTTCCTTTCTTTTGATAAATTGTTTTCTAGTTTCATATTTTTATATATTTGTTTAGTAATTTTTTTAATAAACCTATTTTGTAATTGAGTTGTTAGATTTGATTTTTGATTTTTTTTTTTTTTGTTGTATGTATTTTATTTGTTTTTGAAATTTTCTTTTAAATTTTTTTAAAATTTCTTTTATTAATTATTTTATCTATACAAGTACATATTTAAAATTTTGGAGATCTAGTTTATTATTGAATTTTTTTTCTTTTCATTCTTTAACATTTTTTTGTTTATTTTTTCTTTTAAATTTGCAACTTTTAATCTAATTTTTAGTTTTCTTATTGAATAATATTTTTAAATTTCTAAAATATGTATTTAAATTTTTAATTTGTTTTTGTTATTTAAAATTTTTTTTTTCAATGAAATGAAAAACACACATTTTTTTCTTTATGATTTTCCTTTTTTTAAATCAACAATTTTTACTTTTTTTACACAATTTATAAAAAATATAATTATAAAATAGATCGGTAGTATAGTTTGTAAATAGTAAGTTGCTTTTTGTTTTATTTTTTTAATTTAATAAATTTGTTTATTTGTTCCTTCAATTTAAATTTGTTTTTGTGTTTCTTTAAGTGTAGAAGCCTGTAATTAGTAAATGTCATGGTATATGGATGAATTATCAGGTTTGTTGATTATAAATTACTTGCTTTTTTGTTGAAATAACGGGTCCGCCATCTAACTTTTTTTCAACAAGTGCTTATTTCGTGAATGGTAAGACTTAGCTCATGTCTGATTTGACAGATGATTAGTTTTATCCATCCGCTGAACGAATATGCTTGTGTATATGCTTGAAAAACGCTGGGAAATATGCGTTTTCGCTTCGCTAAGTGGGCCTGCGATCGACTTACAGAAGATGCCGATTTTGCCAAATAAATCATATTTTCAGATGAAGCTCATTTTGATCTTGGCGGATATGTAAACAAGCAAAATTGTCGCATTTGGGGCACAGAAGACCCGCACGCATACATTGAAAAGCCGTTGCACCCAAAACGAGTCACTGATTGGTGCGGATTTTGGTCCAGAGGCATAACTGGGCAATTTTTCTTCGAAAATGAGCAAGGAGTGGCCGTTACAGTCAATGGCGATCGTTGAACGAATTTTTGATAACAAAAATTAAAGAGGAGGATATTGGCAACATTTGGTTTCAACAGGACGGCGCTACATGCCACACAGCCGAAGCTACACTCGATGTTTTGCGCCCTGTTTTTGAAGATCGCATTATTAGCCGCAGATCTGATGTCGTTTGGCCACCTCGGAGCTGCGATTTGACACCGTTGGACTATTATTTGTGGGGTGCCGTCAAAGATAAGTGTAACGTCGACAAGCCAGAGACAATTGACGCTTTAAAGGACAATATTCGTGAAGCCAATGCTGAAATACAGCTGCACACAATCGATAATGTCATTAAAAATTGGACCGATCGTGTAGGTTATTGCACGGCCAGCCGAGGCAGCCATTTGAATGAAATTCTTTTTCATTATTAACCGGAAGGATTGTACTTTGAGAAAATATTCAGTAGTTTTTTTTCTATAGCATATTTTCAAAAAAAAGTTATTTGGCGGACCCTGTAGTATCTTTTTGAAGAATATCGCTTTAAAAAAAGTAAATTTTTTAAAATATAATTTTTTTTTTCAAAATTTTTTTTTAATTTACCTTTTAAAAAAAAGTACATTTTTAAGAAAAGTAACTTTTAAGGAAAATTTAAGTTGGAAATGTCGAATGTAGTTTATAAAATACCTTGTATGGGGAAATGTTAATGGACAATGTGGTAAAGTATATGTTGGTACAAAGAAGAATAAACTGAAAACTCGGTTAGCAGGACAGAAGTCAGATCAAAAATATAGACATATTTCATCACAAAAAACAGCTTTATCAGCTCAAACCTTTTTTGTATTAAATTGAAAATTTTTTTATGACTTTTTGTTAAATTTATTTAATTTGTTAAAAATTGTTATTTTTTGTCAAAAATTCAAGAAAAAACCCCTGAAGAAGGCATACAACGGAGTGCCGAAATATTGGTTCCGTAAATTTAATATTTTTTTACAAAAAAGAGACCTCAAGCTTAATTAAATATGTATATTTCCATTGAAAATAAAAACGAATTTTAGATTTTATTGTTTTCAATATAAATATACGAAAGATATGTACCTTCATATAAGTCGTAAAAAAACAAGAAGATAAAGCAAAAAATGTATACATGTGTACGTAAAATAAGTTTTTTTTCGCCACGGGCCTGTTCTATCATTTGTTTATAAAAAAAGAACAGAATATTTTAATTATATTAATAGGAAAGCCGTGTTAAGTATATAAGGGTACAATTGTACCCATACCGCCTTTTAACGTTGTAAAATTTGTCCGCGGGACAAAGGTTCAAAAACCCGCTTATAAGGGAAACTACTAAAGGCTGTTTTACACTATCACACAAGTCTTACGTATTTTGACGGAAATGCATCTCTTATCTAATTATTGTTTGAAAATTTTCTCAAAACAATAACAACTTATTAAGACAGCGTTGTATTTTCTTCAAAATACGTAAGACTTGTGTGATAGTGTGAAGTACCCATAACTGATAGCAATTTTAGTACATGGCCGCCTGGACCATGTTATATAAATGCAGCTTCTGTTCAATATGTACATATATGGATTTTTATTCGGGAAACAGTTTTTGGGAATTTCTAAGAAAAATATTATTAAACTTCTTGTGAATTTAAAGATGGAAAGTTTTTAAACTTCTTTTTCTAAGGGCAGTTCTACGCACACAATATATCGAGCCCTTACCGCTAAAAAGCTTTAGCGACAAAAACGCAATTTTACAGGATAAAGTTTTTTATTATGTCATAAATATTTTGTGTGAAGGTTGGCGCTTAAGCTAAATTTTTGTGACCATGACATTTAAGGAGATAATGCAAATGTTGCCAAAAAAATTCGTTTATTAAAAAAAGACGAAAATTTAAAATAATGTCGCCTAAGCTTTTTACGGCAAGGGCTCGATATATTAACAGAAATCAAGGATCACGTACTTTTTAATGCATTTGAGCATTTGTCTTTCGCTTCTATTAATTTTTTTCTTTTTGCAAATCATCACTATTTATTTTATTTAAGTTTTCCAATTTCAAATATTTTTACATATTTTAGCATTTCATTACTGTCAATCTGCGCCATCTTTAATTTTTGTTGCCAGTATTGTTTCATTTTCAAAAAATTTTGCGAAAGCGATAGAGAGAACCAAGTTAACATTTAGCTTTCGCATCGAAATTGTTTTCGCATCGCAATAGAGAGTAGCCGCCCTGGAATAATTTATTAAAATGGATCTTAAAAAAGGCTTGCTTTTCAACTGACTTTTTTTAACTCCCCGTTGTTTAAAAGTTTCTTGGAAACCTAAAATTACAGTTCTTTTCTTTAAAAAAAGTTTAAAATTAATTATTTTTATTTCTTTAGTCTCAAAAAGAGTGTTTGTGAGCAAACAGTGCTGCTTAGAATAAATTAGGCATTAGGTAATTTTTTTTCCTATAAGAAAGAAAAATTGTGAAAGATTTTGTAATAAGAGGAGTTAGAAATATTTGAAATGTATTTCATTCTGTTGATTTATTAAATGCACTAACAATTCAGAACATTTAATTAAATACAAAACAATTGAAGGTTTCTTACTGTCTTTCAGGAAGATTGCCTTTGATTGTCACTTTTACGCAGAAAATACTTTCGGGGATCATTTGGTGGATGTGGTTTACTACCAAAGGGCGGATTTTTCACCACTTGTGGGAGAGTTTGGCCTGAGAGAGGATTATTCTAATGTGTTGTTGCTACGCAACATATGCTGCTAGCATTTTTTTAAAAGCAACGCATTTTGTATAGCTCCAGCTCCTAAACAAGGAGCGAGTGTATAATCTTGGATTGTGCACTCAAATTGTTTCCTGTGCGCGTTGGTTGCGCAATCACTAAGGTATAATCGTAAAGCATTTTTTGTAACCAAGTGATTAAGATCGTGCGTAGAGTAGGCCCTAGGGCAAGTATCCATGTATATTTTTTCCACAGCTCTAATTTAATTTAGCCATGAACGGATTTATATCACGTGCAGCAAACTATAAAATTATTTTAGTAAAATGAGTATCCTAAATTTCATCGACAAATTTGGGACGACAACATCCACAAGAGATCTAGGAGCAAAAAGTTCATGCCACGTTGAACATTCTGCTTTTTATGCCATGGGTCAAATTCAGCTCGATATTATCAGGCCTGTCATAGAATTAAATTCCGATCGAAAGTGGTTTAAATTCCGTATTTATTTATTTTACTTTATATTGATTTTATTAAAAACATAATAAATTCTTTACCGTTGCGTTGCCACCTTTTTTTCCTCACAAACCACTTTCTTCTGAACATTGCCATACTTAACACAAAAATCATATGGTTTTTATGTAAAGTTGCCATATCCAATTGTAAAACCATTTAGCAAAATCGATCGGAATCTGAAGAATCTAAAACTAAATCGATCGGAATTGAACATACGGAATTAATACCATTCCGATCGGAATTTGTGACATGCCTGTATATTCCAGACATATTGCCAACGGCACGCCTGATATCTTACTTAAACTTAAAGAAAAAAAAAACACTGAAGAAAATTCCTTTACATATTAAATTTAGAAGCAATCCGATTAGCTGCTAGATCTAGATTTGCATTTGCGAAAAATTAAAATTGCGATTACACGATTAAGTGGTACGCAAAAAAATATTTCAGTTTTTTTTTCTATCACGTCTAATTTTTTTATGGACTGGGCTCATATTTTGCTAATTGATTTTATCATAACTTGAGAATAATTTATCCGATTATAGAATTTTTAAGTATTAGAAATAAAATTTCATTTGAGTCGTCCAAATAACCAAATTAAATATAAAAATATGTTCAACTGCTTCAGAATTATTTAGAAATTAGTGGCGATATATTTTTTGTCATGCGAAATAAGTACTTTTTTTTATCAAAAGTTCTAAAAATATATTAGGACAAAAAGTTTATAGTTTTGGTATTTATCAGAAAGAATCAACATATGAACAGATAAAGGCAATTAAAAACACATCACAAAGTTCTTTTTTTTTTGTCGACTAGTCTAATCGCCATTAACGGGATATTTTATAACTTAATAGTAATTTTGGAAAGTTGCGATTAAATGCAAACCCTAGTGTATGTGTTAAAATTTCTAATAGTTTTTTTTTCGAGGTAACAATAAAAATTAAATATATTCCTATTTTTTTTTTTTTTTTGAAAAAAAGCATTTCATAAAACAGTCTATTTTTGTTGGGGTTTTATCAAGTCTGATAGATTATAAAACGAAAAGGAGTTGCCAAGTTATTGATTTTTTTATTGCTTTTTATACATTTTTTGTCTATAAATCTAACAAATTTGGCCGTTTAAATATCTTTATTTTGCCACAATTCTTTTATGCAATTAAACATTTACTATTTGATTTATTTTTTTTTTTTAATTTTTTTATTGATCTTATTATTCTGAATTCATTTTATTAAATATGCTTTACTGTTAACTATTTGTATTTGTAATTTTTTTAGATCAAATTACGCAAATTATAATTTGAAGGTTTATATTCTAAATATTTGCAAATGAAGTTCATAAAAGTCGTAGGTTGATTTTAAAGAAAAAGATATTAATTGTTTTAGACAAATAACCGGTTCACATTTGCTCGGGTACCATTAATGTTATTTATTAAAATAAAATTTAAGTTGCCATTTTAATTTTTAGTTTATAAATTTATAATACTTGACATACATACATATGTTTATAAGAAATAAGATTAAAAATTTTATTTGAAAATACAAAAAAATATTTGTGTAATCGATTAATCGACTAAAAATTTTTTTCAAAACCGACTATCAAGATTGTTTTAACTTTTTAATTCAAAATTTTTACTAAGACTTAGTATAACATTTTATTAAACAAAAGATTCGATATTAATATTATAATATTATTCGGGTTTCTTAAGGCCTTATGACACTACATTTTTAATGCATGGCAAAAGTTTTGGTGAACAGGCAGTGCAAATATAATGTAATAGAAAATTTTACCAAGTGCAAAGAGTTCACCTGTATTAAGATAAATATCAAACTGTCAAAAATTTTAAACAAGTTATTGATAAAAAAAAATTTAATTATGTCAAAAAAAAAAATTTAAATTGTTCAGCTTAAAATTGACATTTCAAGCTTGAAATATAAAATGTGTTGCTGAATCAGCGGTTTATGGGCAAACTCAGCGATTCACCGCTTTTTGTTGGTTTTGTTTTTATGTTTCTCATAACAAAAAGTTGACAACATTTAATAAAATAAACAAAATCATAGCAAAAGAAAAACTGAAAAAAATGTCTGTTAAGTGCCGGTTCACACACGTCAAGTCTTGAGCTTGCCATTTCTTTTCCCGTCTCTCCTAAAAACTCAAGACTTGACGAGTCAAACTTGGCATGTGTGAACCGGCACTTATATATTAACTGTTTCTTTCTATCAATTCAATGAATACAATATGTAGTGTCATAAGGGCTTTACGCAAGTAACCGATTTTTAGATTTTTCATAAACTTAATAATTAATTAATTTTTCATTAACCCGTTTTATTCAGTTTTATAACTTGTTTTTACTTCAATTCTTAAAATTTTAGTGCAAATTTTTATTAATAGGACTCTGAAATGGAGCTGCAAGATGTTTTATTTCGTTGAAGGTGCATTGTTTTGTAAATATTTTCGAAGGGTTTGTGGTTTTATATTAGTTTTCATTTTGTTTTTTAAAATTCCTTTATTATTATTATTATTTTAGCTGTTTTGTTTTCATCACATTTTTTTGTTTAAATGTTCATCACATTTTAAATCACTCTTTTACAGTAACGTATACAAAAATATAAAATATCTTTTTTGTGTGTTGGGAGGAGGGAGGGAGGAGGTGGTTTTCGTTATATAATTTCTTCATTTAATTGTAAATTCAAATTTTGAAGCAAAATTTATATTAAATTTAGTTTTTTAAGATTTCAAAACTATGTTTTAAAGAAAGAGAGAATAAGAGAACGATATAGAGAAGAGAAAGAGAGAGATTACAGCATAAATATAACCAATTCGTTTTTTGAAGTCGATTAAGTTTTTAACAATTTGCTATTAGGGGGAACTAGTTAAGTATGCGAATTTTTTCAACTATGAGAAAACATAATAGTAAACTTGTTCATTTTGTGAGTGAACTAATTCAATAATGAAATTTTTGTTAGAAGTGAACTTTGCAAAATGTGAAAATCGCGGGATTTCAAATCACGTGTTTTTGAAAGTTAAAGTGATTTTCAGAACAGGCCTGAGAGTCACCTGGTTCAGTTAGTAAACGAGTTGAATTGTAGGCTCATTTAATGTTCAAAGTTAATTATGCAATATTGAACAAGTGTAAATAGTAAACTTGCATTGTTTTTAAGGAAATTCAATTTTATTTAAGCAAAAAAACTTTTAAATATGAGATTTTTGTATGTTAAATTTAGAAAAGATCGTTTAAAAATAAGATTATTCATTAAAAATTTTAAGTTAGAAAATATAAATTAAGATTTTTTTATATTGATTTGGTTGGTTTGTAACGCAATCTTAAGCGCCCGTGTTGTCAAGACACACCACACAATAGGATATAAATACTAAAATCAAAGACTAGATCCAACATGTCGTATTCAAGAATCTCATCTGGTCACTTTAGCTGATCGTGGATACTTCCGATAATAGGTCGCCTAATATATGCTTCCTTAGGTGCTTGTACCGAGTGAAGTAAAGTGCTGGAGACCTGAATTCCATTTGAACACATTAAAATTATTTATATTTTCAAACTCGATGCTGTAGTGTCGCTGTTAACAAATACGTATGAACTTTTAGAAACAAAAACAAATCTTTACTATAGTACAAGTGCGAGAATAAAATTAACAAGGGAATGATTACACGCAGCAATAAGAGTGCGACCAAAAAATACACACATTCTATATTTTTAATGTGAGTACATGCATTGTACGAAAAATTTTGTATGTTTATTTCTTTGAGAATACTGGAACAACAGTTCTTTGCTAAAACCATTCTTTGTTTGCGTACACACCATTACAAGGAGTGTAGACAAAGAATTTTTACTGTATGAAAAAGTTTTGAAAGAAACGGATTTATTGTACCCACACAAGACTATTTGAATTAAGTGACGAACAGAACCGAATTGCATTTGTTGTTGCAGTTGCATACAAACGTTTTGCCCAAACATTTGATTTTTTTTTGTGTATCTGATTTTCAAATACATACATTTATGCAGACCTTTATTGGACGCTCACAAATATAGAATAATTGTCCCTTTTTCCTCTGGTTTATGGAAGCAAAGCATATTCTTCGAAAATATTAATATTTATTGATTATTGAAGATTTTTAAATTTCACTTGGTTATTTCGTAATTTTTTTTTATTAACACTCAATTTCAAATGGCTTTGTTGATTTATGTCATTATCATTCTCATTCTTAGAATGTCGATATATGTATAACAATCGGTATATTTCAACTATGTATGTTCATAAAAATTCTTATTTTTAATTATTCTTTTCTGAAACCAAAATGGAAAATCTCATTTTTATAAAATAATAAACTAGTTCAAATTTAAATTTTGCTTTGAGTTTGTCAATTGTTTGCAGTCGAAAAAGCTGATCAAACAAATTTTAATTTGGTAAAAAAAAAACTAGTTCGATTTGGTAAAAAAAATTTTGTTTCCAAAATTGCAAAAATAAAATTAAAGTTAAACATGACGGAAATGTAGTTAGTTTCCAAGCTTCTGCGCGGTTTAATCAAACTCTTTTACAGGCTTAACTTTAACGCAAATCCTTTTTACCCAAAAATAATTTTGTTCCATAAGGAAAACGCGCCTTTCCAATAGCTGTTTACGACCTTAGACTTGCATAAATTTAACAAAAACAATTAAGAATGTTGTATTTGGTATACGAAAACAAAAATATTCAAAATTTTTACATTTTGAATAGCAAAATTGTTTTTGTTAGAAAATATTTTCGACAGTACGGTTAATAATAAAACAGTTCATAATACAAAATTTTCATTCGATTGTCGATGTTCGATAGCAACTCATAATAGGGGCCTAAGTTCGACATGTCAGCAGGGTCAATTTAGGAATAAGTCTAATTTTTGTGAACTCATTTAGTAAACCAATCTATGAACTAGTCTAGAATTTAAATAGAAGTACAAAAATATAAGAATAGAATTTAGAAAATTCAAAAAATTTGCCTTTTTAAATAAATGCAAGCAAAAAACCAAACTTCCCGACTTCAATAAAAATTGGTTGTTGATACAAAATTTCAGCTCCATTTTCTTTACTACAATTTGAAATGAAATGATTTTTTTTAAAATACTTAGTTTCTTTCTTCTCATAATTCGCTGTTTCTTTTTTGTTAACATACAGGAGTTAGCAGATATTTCTTATTGCCATCTTCCTAATATGTAAATGTTTGTCTTGTTAGAAAACCCTGTTAAAACAATTATTATTTTAATTTTATATTTATTAATAATAACAATTAATTACTTTTGCTTTTTTTTTAATTAATATTTTATTTTTTTTATAATCTTTTATTATTCTGTCATCACATATTTCTGTGTTTTTCTTTATTATTAATTTTTTTTCGTTTTTTAATTGTTTATTTGCTGTATAATATTAATATTAATTTTATAAGTATTAACTAAACATCAAGTTCTACAAAATTTAGACACATACGATTTAAAGAAATTTGTTAATTTTTTATTATAATTTGTAATAAGTTTTAATTACATAATACATACATCAATTTTTCTCTTTTTTTTAGTAATTTTATTTTTTAATAATTTGTCAACTTTATAATTTTGTTACTTTTTGTATTTTCATTTTTTAATCATTTATTTTTATTTTAAGGTGTTTAAATTTTCTTTTAAATAAATTTGGTGTTTCTTTTCTTTTTATTGCAATAAATTTTTTTTATTGAATTTTAATGAATTCTTGATTGTTGTACTCTTTAAAGCTTTTAGAAGAATTGGAGAGACATGAAATTAAATTGGCGTTTTTATGTGTGTGTTTCTTTTTTACAAAAAAAAAAATAAATAGAAATTCGTTTAATAAAATCTAATTTTTAATATATGTATTTAAATATTTTTTTTTTTAATTTTATTAAAATAAACTACTCGCTTTTTTTAAGTTATTTCGTAAAATAGTTCAATAGCGTGATCTTATTCAACTTGTGAGAAAAGTTCAATTAATAAACCAGTTGAATTATTAAGTCTAGGTTTACAGTATAAAAGTTTTTCTTAGAAAGTCTGAGTTTTTGGTGAGAGGGTATTAGAACATGCTATTCTTTTCTCGCCTCTCACCGATAAACTCTAACTTTCATAGTGTGAACCTAGACTAAATAGTTTTATTAGTGTACAATGTATTAACATTAAATATTCTAGACCAATTAGGCTGGGTTTTTGAGATCTCAGTTAAACTTGGATTAGTTAATCTGAAAAAAGATTTCTGTCACCATTACCCAGTTTGTATACACAAGTTTGATGAAACAGCTTAGTTTTGCTTAAAATGTTTGTCTTTAATGAAATAATAAAAAAATAACATTTCGCAGAAAAAATCCGAGTTTCAGACTACGTTAAACTAAGTTTAAACTTAATCCACATTTTAAAAACCCGGCCTTAGTGTATTAAGTTAAGTAAACTAGATCAATTACTGAAATAGTTTTTTACTCACTAGTTTTCGTAGTTAACTAATACTAATACAATTAATGACTTAATTCAATTATAAAATTAAATGTACTATTTTAATCATTGAACTAGCTAGTTCAATTTAGTAAACTAATTTACATATTTACTGAACAGTTCTATTAGTGAACTAATTCTATGCTGATTCAATTTATAAATTAGCTTATTAAATGTACTAGGGCAATAAGTGAACTAGATTAGTTTAGTAAGCTTATCTAATTAGTTAACTGGTTCATTAAATTAATAATTTTATAAGTTAATTTAAACTTGCAAATTCTATACAAATTCGGTTAATAAATTAGTTCGATAATTTTATCGAATGAACTCTTTCAATTAGTAATTTAGTTTAATTTAGTAAACTAGTTAATTTAGTGAAATAAATTTCTTAATAGTTTAACTAGTGAACTAATTCTATACTTATTCAATAAATGAATTACATAGTTTATTGAATGTACAATTACAATTAGTGAACTAGTCCAATAAATAAACTAGTTCAATTAGTTAGCCTGTTGAAAGTAGGAAACCTTTACTAAGTTTCAACAGTTTTTTTTAGCGATTGTACAATTGGCAACCTAGTTTAATAAATGAACTAATTCTTTAAAAATTAAATAATTGAATTATTTTAATTGGTAAGCTAGAATGTTTAGTGAGATGCAAGTTTATTCCTTTGACAAACTTGTGTACTTATTTGCAAAGGATATTGATTTTTGAAAAAAATTTAACTTGTAAACTTATATAATTTATAAACGAACCAATTAAGTTCGATAAGTGAACTTGTCCTATCACTGATTCGAACTAGGGAAATTTTGCAATTTGTTAACTAGTTAACTCTGCCAATCAGGAATTTAAGTTTCTTTAGCGAACTTTTTTAGGCCCCTCAACTGAGTTGTAATTAAGACAAATGGTTGTGATCAGTTGTAATTTTTGTTATGTTTTTGATCACCGCAATATAGCAATGTTGTTAACCATAAGGCAAAAATTAAGAAATTACAACACGACTGATTTGAGTTGTGAACCGTAATAGGGGCCTTAATTGACAAACAAAATGTAAATGAAATTATTTAATTTTAGGGAAAAGTTCATTTTGCAAAGTTAGCATAAAAGTTTTTTTTTGTAATCCTGTTTAGTTTATTAAACTTAAACTACATATGTAGTTAATTTATTAAACTATTTCAATTAATAATAAAGAGTTTTTTCTTAATTAAACTAAAAATCTAACTTGAAAGTAAAAGAAAAATGTAAAATTCGTAAGAATTAAAAAGCTAAAAGCGAGTAGTTTATTTGAATGCATATGGTCTAATGCATAAAAAATAAATTAAAATTTAAATTTTTTATTTTGGTATCATGAAGCTCGATATCGAATGTAATGTATCGTAATTTTAGATGATAGCATTCGATATCGAGTAAGCAAAAACATTACATCTCTCGAGTTTTCATTCGACCCCTGCGGTCTCATCACCGTATTCGATATCAAATAAACTATCGTATTTTCCTGCATTCGATGAACACGGACGTATCTAATGAAAACTCGAGAGTTGTAATGTCTTCGGTTACGCAATATCAATTACTATCAACTCAAATTAGGATACATTTCATTCGATATCTAGTGTTATGATATCAAAAAAAAAATGTCGATAAATTTGGCTTGATATAGTATGCGGTGATTAGACCCCAGGATTTTTAAAGGTTTATTAAACGAATATCCTTTGACAATTTGATTAATAAACCTCTTTAATTTTGTATAAATAAGAGGAATATTATTTAAGTATGTAATTCACAAAGTGTTCTATTGTGTCATATTGCTAGTATGAAGATATTTGTTATTAATGTCACATTTGTACAATTGTAGCAAATACAACCAATATGACACAGTAAAACAGTTTGTGAATTGCCTTAATATATTCATTTAAAAATCGTATTTAAATAATATATTGACTGATTGAATATTCTCTTAACTACTTAATAAATACAAACATTTAATGATTGAAAAAAAACCCAAAAAGAAAATACTAAATGTGAAATACTATAAACACAAAAACAAAGAATTCTTAAATTTTTTAAGATAAATGTTCATTGTGTTCATTTTAATTAAGAAAAAAATGTACTACTTTTCTCGGTATCGGTGTATTTGTAAAAATTTCAGTCAATATCTATTTTTAATATATATTTTTTAACAAACAGTTCTTTCACAGTTTACAGAATAATACTTTTTGCAAAATATGACATTTGTTTATTTTAGTATTTTTTATTGTTTTTGTTGTGTTAGAAAAAATTTGTTTCTGCCTAAAATATTTTGTAGATACATTTAAATTGATTATGATTTTGTTAAGTTTATGTTATGTTTTATGTTCAATTTTATTATATTCATGGTGGTTTAAGTTACATAGTTTACGTTTTTTTTTAGAATGTTCATTTATTTCTTTCTGAATACCTAAAAAAGCATGTTTTTTATATAGAAATTATTATTAATACATATTAATTATTTGATATATTTTTGTGTGCTATTTTTTTATATGATTAATTAATAATTTGTCTCCAAATAGAGAAAGGAACTTAAAACGTACAAACATGTGTAGAAAAGAAATGAAGTTAAAATAAAACTTAAATAAATTGCCAATTTGTGTAAAAAGTTTTTAGAATTATAATTTGTAGGAGCTTTTTAAAAAAGTTTATAATACTGACTAGAACGAACTTAAGTCATAAATAAAGTTAGACAAAAATGTAAGTAAACAAATATTACGTAAGTTCATTTGCATTAATAGCAGAAACTTGCAATGACAGAGTAAATTTAAAAGTAATTTTTCACCCAATTACTCAAAAAAAAAAATAAAAAAGAAACAACAATTTTCAAGTTAAGCATGTCGACCTTTAATTTTTATGCTTTTTTCACTCTCTCGTTGCCAGTTTTTCGTGTACGTTAACACTTACTAGAAACAATTGTTGAAAATAATTATTAATTTTCTTTAAATGAACACACCTATTGTTAAAATTAATTCGTATTTAAAATTGATTTTTTTTTTAAGTCATCAAAATTATCCGTCTGCATTCTGCTGGATTTCTTCTATTTTGTATACGAAAATAAATTATTGAGTGAACTTGTTTGTTTATTACACAGTGGCATTCAAAGGACTAGTTCATTCAGTTATAAACTTCATTTTATTTGTTCATTTAGTTTGGTTCACTTTGTGAAACTTAATTATTTACTAAATAAGTCGCGCATAATTGTTCACTTAGGGAACTATTTCTTATTCATTTAGAGAAAGTTAATTCAGTGAAGTAGTCTATTTTGTAAACAAGTGAACCATTTTGTTTAATAAACTTGTTCAATTCGTTAATCAGTTTAGTTCTGCCACTCAGGTATTTATTTAAACAGAGTACTTTTTTATTTCGCGAACTAATTCATTTATAACACGAGTTGATTTAATGAGCTAGTTTATTTTGGGAGCTAGTTTATACATTCAAATAGCTCATAAAGTAATCTCTTTCATTAAGTAAACTAGTTTAAACTCCCATGTTCTTAAAAACGCTGAAATTGTTCGTTTTCGAACCGCTAGTGTATACTGAAACGATTTGGTCTGTTTTACTGAAACTGCACTTTAGGTAAGGTAAGGTGCAATGGGCAGCCGGACCGGGACATTGGCAGAGAAAGTGATACACCGTTTCCCCATCCTCCTCATCATCATGACAACTTCAACAGTAGT
The DNA here is from genome assembly GCA_949318255.1 of Pollenia labialis. Classification (NCBI taxonomy): domain Eukaryota; kingdom Metazoa; phylum Arthropoda; class Insecta; order Diptera; family Polleniidae; genus Pollenia; species Pollenia labialis. Next base: position 201,428,731 of record OX439139.1, on the reverse strand, counting down.
CATTATAATCCAGACCCATTCTCCCGCATGAGTCCCTATCAACCAGCAACCCCTCATGACCGTCATAACGGTCCTAATCTGGTCCCTACCGAATCCAAGTAGCGCGCGCGTTCTCGCCGCATCGTACCCAAGCAACAGAGTCCTCTGCCATCTCGCCTGTGCACTTCTGTACGACTCATGTTTAATGAAAGTTTTACAGCTAACCATTGAAATGCCGATCAAGCCGTCGGCGAACATGTTCCCCGGGCACCCCTTGTGACCTGGTGCCCACGCCAGCGTTACCCTGGAATGTTCCACAATCTCTTTTAGAGACATCCGGTTAACCAAGATTTCGTGAAGACACCAGCCAGAGCTGCAATAGCATGCTTGTTGTCCGTAAATATGCATATATCTCTCGATATACGACAGTATCTTAGCTAGTTTTCCACCTTCTTTATGATGGAGATTTCAGCTTGCAATGCATTGCTGTCATTTGGCAGCCTAAAAGTGATATGTATGCCCAGTTTCTCGATTAAGAAACCTTCTCCTACTTTGCCGCCCCTCTAATTGTCATGATGGACTGTGAACAAAGCACCAAAAAGGGTAGCTTGGATCTCCAATATTGTACCAACTCTGTTTTTAGTGGATTGACACCAAGTCCACAGGAGATACTCCTGGATGCAGATTTCTGGTGTTTATCCATGAAAGCCACCGTCGCGTCAACTGACTAAACAATGTATTTATCGTCAAGTTCCATAATAGAGGGAACAGCACCCCACCTGCACCAACCTACAAACATTGGTACAGGCCATCGTTGATTCAATGATCGTGTTGCCGATTAGATTTCCAATAAATCTATAAATGACACCCAACTTCCTCTTTGATTCCAAAAAGAAGTAAGATCTGATATTATTCAGAGCTCCTTCAATGACCAGAAAGGCATATCCGAAGTTCTAGGGATTTCTCTACGTAGCCATCTAGTGGGTTAAGCGCCGTATCCACAGACCTTCCCTTGGTATAGGCATGCTGTAAGGTAGAGAGCAAGTGTCTAGGAAATATCAATAAACCTATCAAGGGCCTTGACCAGAAATGAGGACATGCTGAGGCCAATCAGTAGTCCTTCGGTTAAGTGTGAGATGTTTCCTTCCCTATCGAATGAAACCCTCCTGCACGTAGCCCAGCGAGTAGGAACTACGAAAATCTAATACATTTATAAGTTCCCTTTAATCTGCCGGACGACAGTAGTGCACTGCAGGCGGAAATCTCTGCTATTAGGTGGGCGGCTAACTGGCTACCGTATTATCGCATGTCGATGGATATATATGTAGGTATACTTACTGATAGCAAGGCTGCCAATGCATTTTAAGCGGGTGTCTAAACGACATCTAGGTCTACTGCAAAATGTCAGATGTCTTTAAATGAGATGTTGAAGCATTCGTAAGGTACGCTAATGTGGACACCGGGGCGTGCGAACTGCCGGGGCATCCAGATAGCAGATTAGCATGCCGAAGTGGTCGTATGTATGACTAATTACTGTCATTACTGTGTGTTACTCATCAAGCTGGAGTCTTATAGACTTGCAGTTGGGTGGGTTCGCGAAACCGCCTGCTCCGTATCCAGGGCAAAATGGTTTAGCTATGATGAACAGAGAACCATCTCTATAATTGGGTTCAACAGTGACAAGTTTAGAACATTGGTCTCAGTGATAACTGGGCACTGGCCGGTGGGGACGCATGCGAGGAGAATGGGTCTGAAATTCACTGACTACTGCAGAAGTTGTTGTGACGAGGTCGAATAGGAAGCTGGGGTCTAATCAAGGCTTACAATATCGAGCAAAATTTATCGAAATCATTTCTTTTGGTATCATGACACTCGATATCGAATGAAATGTATGATATCGAGTAGCCCATCATAACATTTCTCCAGTTTTCACTCGATACGTCAGTGTCTATCGTATGCAGATGAATACGAGTTTATTCGATAAGATAGTTTACTCGATATCGAATGCGGTGATTAGACCCCTGTGCTTCATTTTCTGTATCAGTGTTCTAGAATTTAGCACATAAGAAAGAGATACCTAGAAAAATCGATGTTTGATTGTTTTGATGATCTACCTAAGATAAAAGAATGTTGATTCTACCCTTTAGTAGGAAGACGTGTAACTGCGATGTCAGGGATTTAAAAACGCTGCGTTTTCCAGAACAAGTTTTTATATAGGGAGCTAGTTCATATAGAAAACTAGTTCACATAGTAAGCTTGTTCATTTAGTAAATTGAATTTAATTGTAAACTAACTCATGAAGTGTGAAACTGTTCTTAAAGCTGTTATGATACTTGCTATTTTTTGTATTTTTTCTATATAGGAGAACAGTGCAAATATATTTGCATAGGAAAATTGACTAAGTGTAAAGAGTATGATTATATCATAAAAAATCTTGAAATGTCAAACAAATATACATGTGTTATCTATAAATAATCTAAGACTGTCAAAAAAAATATAACATTTTTTAACTTAAAATTGACATTTCCAGATTAATTGTTAGCACTGTTGCCAATTTTTTTAGTTTTTGATCGAAAGAAACGGTTTTTAACTTTTTTTTTGCGATTTTTAACTTTAATGACGGTTTTTTTGTGGGGAAAAAACGTGGGCAGTATTGTTTGTTTTGGTTACATTTTATCAAATTGTATTTCTTGTTCTTTCTCGCATTTGTTGTTTCATTCAGTCAATCCTAAAAAAATCCAATACAAAAAATAGCAAGTATCATAACACCTTTAGTGAACTAATTGTGTGAAATTTTGACAAAACATCTTAAGTCAAATTTAAAAAGTTGAAAAAAATTTTGTTAATACGAATTTTCATTCAAAAAACATTTTTGTTTACGTTTTTAAAATTTTGTATTACAAATGAAATTTTTCTTTAATTTTGGTTTATTTTATTATTTGATAAAAATGATTTTTTCACCGAGTTTTTTTTAAACTTTTCTGCTATCTTATCTCGACTTAAGATGTTTTGTCAAAATGCCACAGAATTTATTTAGTGTGAACTTGTTTAAATGTATATCAAAGTTCATTAATATAGTAAACTTGTTTATTTACGGCCGTATTTATAACCAAAATTTAGCAACTGCTTATACATCACAGACAACGATCTGCAAAGAGTTTATTTAAAACGAATTTTTAGCTGTCAAAATAATTTAAATATCCACTCTGGAAAGTATTAGTATAGCCAACTATTTGTTTGAAAATCAGCTCTGAAGTATCTGTTGATATTTCTATAAAAGTTTTTTCCCTCATGTTGTAAAATGTTTGAGACCAAAATGAAGATAAAAAATAGTAAAAAGATCTCCGAATTGCAATCAGGGTGAAAAAGTACATATAATTTTTAAACAAAATGTATCTTATTTAAATATTTATGTATACATATTTATTTGTTTTATTTAATTTTTTGATTTTTCTGTTGCTTATAAAAATTATTTGACATTAAACAGCTGTTTTTACAAGTTGTCAAGCAGTTGGCAGCTCGTTAACAAGAGTTTAGCAAATCGTCAGCCAGAGTTTAGTGATTGTATGTATTATAAATAAACTGTGTGCTAACTTCATGCCAACTTTTCGTTATAAATAAGGCCGTTAGTGGCCAAGTTCTTTAGTGAACTACATCATTTAATACATTAGTTCGTATGTACATATATTGAATTTTCAAATTCGTAAAACAAATATATTCATTAGTGATCTAGTACACTCTTTACTTAATAATTTTTTTTTATTAAACCATTTAATTTATTTTGTAAAATTCGTTTAGTGAACGTTTAAGGAACAAGATATATTTTAGTACAACAAAATAAATAAAGTTGAAAAAATAAAATACTTTTTTTATAATCACAATACAATTTGAAATTCTAAAGACTAGTTAATTTTTCACAAATCTTTATATAAGGAATAAAATTGTTGTCATCGAATTTAGTTTATTTTATTTTTTCAAAAAAGTTTCAAATACATATATGTATATGAATTTTTTTTTTAATAAAAATACGAAACATACATTGAATATACAGTTTTATTCAACGTCTAGAAAATCAAGCAATTTCTGAAAATGTTGGTCAAAATTATTTTGGAATATAAATTTAACTACAATGCTAAAAACTTTTTCTTATAAAAATTAAGTAAAAATTATATATTTTTTATGCAAATTTTAAATTATCGTTAATTTACCAAAAAAAAAAAATTGTAAAATTCTTTTTAAAGTGATTTAAAAAATGTAAAATTTTGTTTCAAATAAAAAAAGCTGCTTAATAAACATCGTTTAAAACAATAATTATTAGAAACTTCTTAAAATAAAAAAGGGCGATTTTAAATCAATACTACAATAATAAAACTTTTGAGTAATAGTTAAACAAAATTATATAAATATGTATATGTAAGTATTCTATATATTATTATTATTTATTAGACAATAACTACATAATGATTGGACATTTGAAATTAAAAAAAAAGATTTAGTAGCATTTGTGGTAATTTTTGTTTAACAAAAAATATATGTAGATATTAAAATTTTTGATTTTTTTTTAAGGAAAAATAAAATTTCAGATTTCTTTCAGTGTAAAATAAAATGTTTTTTTTTATTTGCGTGTTTTTTTAAGTTTTTAATCATGTTCTTAAGTTTTAAATTTTAATACACATTCATACATACATAAATCTATATTTCTTTTAATATATGCAAATGTCTAGTTTAGTAAAAATCAAGAAATACATAATTTTTAGAAAAATTAAATTCGTTATTCATTAAAAATCTGGCCTATTAAGATTTTAAATACGAATTGTCAATTTGTTAAAAAAATAATTAAGGACAAACTAGTTACTAAAGCATTTAAAAGAAACTAATTAAATTTTAAGCTTTTTTCATTTAATAATTTGTATGCATAATTTTTCCTCTTAAATTTTTTTTTTTTTGTTCCATTAAATTTTTAAAAATAAGTATTACCTATTATTTGTTAGTTTGTTTATTGTTTAAATTAGTGTTTCTTTTAATTTGTTGTTGTTTATTCTAGTTGAAGAATTAAATCAAATAAACTTTTTTAACTTAAACCAAAAAAAAAAATTTTAACTGCCTACCTTTTTACTTTGTTTGCGTTTAATTATTTATAAGATTCCTAGAGTTATTTTTTGTATTTTTGTGCCCCTGATACTGTTGGGTTTTTTGTTTAAGTATGTGTTGTTGCAACTGGCATTTGACAATAGGGACATTCTGTTACCAAAGTTGCACAGGAATCGCATAATATGAAATGATTACATGGTTCTAAAGTAACTGTGCGATTGTTTTCTTCACATTTCATACATTTTTTAGCATTTTCCAAGTATAAAACTTTTTCAACATCTTCCAAATCTGTGCGTAATTTTGACTGAAATAGAGAAAAATAAATGAATATTTTAAATTTTGCTAGAAATTGGGAATACATATTTAATTAAAATTTATTTCACCTGTAGTTGTTTTAATTTTTGTATTGATAAATTTCTTAGTTCTGACGATAAATTCATTTGTATTTGTGCCGCTTCATAACGGTCTTTCCATTCTAATGCCTCCTGTTTGGCAGAGTTAAACTGAAAGAAAATTTTGTTAAAATTATTTTTTTTGTTTGTTGTTAATATTTTAAAAAAATAATTAAATAATTTTTTTTTAAAGTTAGCGAAAGTTTTGTAAATTTTTTAAAAATATTAAATATTATGCTGGAATTCGAAAACGTAAAACGCAAGAATTTTGAAGTTGTTTTTAATACACTTTTACCTCCAATGTCATCAAGTTCAGTTAAAACTAACTATTACTTTAACTTTCAGTTAACAATATGTTTTGACAGCTATAACTGATAGTTAATTATAACTGAACTTGGTGAAACTGGGGGTTGTTAATCTAAGACTGAAATTTATTGTTGAGGGAAAAGCTAGCATCTGTGCGTCATCAGGAAACATTCTTCCGAAGATTTTAGAAAAGCCAAAAATATTATACAAATAAAACTGTAATGCGAATAAGAATTATAAACACTTGTAACAATATCGAAGCTTTAACAAAACACCAACAATAAACAGTGAGTTTATCATTGGAGACAAGCGGTGAGTACCGTAGGGAATCTGAATGCGTAATATAGCTGGTCAGTTTGTGACTGCGGTAGCCAACTTCAGGTTCCAATGATCGTCCATGCGTGATCAAATATCACATCCTGCCCGAGGTGTCTCTGCTTTAAGCTGAACATGGCGGATCTAGAGTGGACGCTCGATAAAAACCCGCAATCCCCGATGTTATCCGAACCGTGTCCCTGGGATGAATGGCACTGCGTGAGTGTGTCTTTTAACGGTGGCCTCCGGACACTGGCAATGTCTCGGTTGTAAGTTGTGCCCACCTATGGCATGGGGCTCTGTCATATGGTGTACTACCAAAACCCCCATTCTAAAGAAAACAACTAATGGATGATTTAGAAACTGAAAATAATATTGTAAGTGTCCCTATGGACACAAATGAACCTGTGTTAGGGTCTTTGGATCCTAACGCTCGCGAAGCGGAGAAATCCGTGAGCGAATCTTTGGATGATATCCTAGTGCAGGGGGATGCTGGTCCCAACGCCACTGAGATATCTATCCCAACGGATGAAGAGGATGCGCTCCTGGAATCAGTGCCAAACACGCAACAATCCTCCTCAGCCGAAACTAACCAGGGTGCGGAAGGTAGGATAAAATTGCCTGGTTCTGCACGTAGGCGTCTAAAGCTCTACCTGAAGGAGGGTATGAGCCTTGAAAAGGCACGAGAGCTATGCCGAAAACCTATGAGGGAAGTCCGCAATGAGTTGTGTGACCTAAAAATTCCCAGGAAGAGGGTACGTTCGGACGGTTCCTCGCCGGACAAACCAAATCCTCCCAAGCGGGCTACAGGCAGCATGGCGACTGGCGCGACTACCGCCAATAGTGCCAGTACAAAAGCCTCAGGGACAGGAAACCAAAATGTCCAGCCCACATACGGTGAAATGGTCGATGTCATCAGGTTGGGAGTAATCCCACCAGACTTTCCGACGAGTGTATGGACAGAGGATAAGCTGAAGCTTATCCAAACTGCGGTCCTGGACAAGATTGTGGAGCTCAAAAAGGGTAGCGTAAAACCACAGTTTGCAGGCTGCAGTTTTAAACCAGGTTGGCTCACTTTCAACTGCAAGGGAGAAAAGTCAGCCGATTGGGTAAGGGAACATGTTCCCTTAATAAAACCCTGGAAGGATGCAGTTTTGAAGGTCGTATCTGAGGAAGAGGTACTAAGGGCTGAAATATTCATTGGATATTTCCCTGAGAAGCCCGACACACCCACCAGCAGGATTCTGTCTCTTGTGGAAGGACAGAATGACGATCTCTCCGTCGAATTATGGAGAGTGCTGAATCGGGTCAGTAAAGGTAGCATTGTTGAGTTAACCTTTGCAATTGACCCAAACTCGGCATCCATAATTAGGCGGAAAAATCACCACATTGGCTATGGGTACGGAACAGTCCACATTAGGCCCACCAACCGTCAACACGGGGCAGTGCACGACGTACCCAGGAGGACTGAGCCAGGTGACAAAGCCGGCCGGATAAAGGCCGCCACGGCTAAAGCTAGCAGTTCAGGGGAGAGTTCGGTCAAACCGTCCACCTCTGCCTCGGCTGGGAATCCTGCCAATACTGGAAGGGTCAAATCGGGCCCAACGGGTAAGGATCGCCCGGCACATATGTCAGGAAATGACAACAACAGAGCTGGCGAGGTCCCATCGGGCTCGAGGGGGCATGCTCCGACCATCAGGAGAAAAACCTCCACGAGCACTTCCACGACCTCGTATAGCAGACCGCGAAAGGGCCACGGTACAACCGCTGAGGAAGCGGCATTATTAGGCACCAACCGCGGCAGGAAGATGGCGGGTAGAAACAGGAGGAAGTAATGTACCCAATCGCCAGTAAGCTAAATAAGGGTACCAGGCATCTGAAGTGCCTTCAGGTGAACCTACACCACGCCAAGGCAGCGTCGTATTTGCTATGTCGTAGGTTCACCAAAAACCTCCTGGATATCTGCTTCATCCAGGAACCATGGGTTAACTCTGGGGCTATTCAGGGGCTCCACAACGATCAAGGTAAGATTATTTATAACTCTGCAGCTTCGAGGCCGAGAGCGGCTCTCCTAGTCAGGAAGGATTTAATCTATTTACCTATTTCAGAATTTCTGCACGGGGATCTGGTGGCGATCAGGGCGAAGATCCCATCCATTGCGGGCGAACATGAGGTCGTTATCGCCTCTGCCTACTTGCCAGGGGATGCTGATAGTGCTCCTACTCCCGAGGTCACTGAGCTGGTATCGTATTGCCAAATGCGCGGCCTTGGGTGGATTATAGGCTGTGATGCAAACGCCCACCACACTGTATGGGGTAGCACCGATATCAACAAACGGGGTGAGTGTTTACTTGAGTATATTTGTGTTAACAATATATTTGTAGCTAATAGGGGCGATGAGCCCACTTTTAGGAACGTTATTAGACAGGAGGTCTTGGATCTCACACTTACTAGTAGCAATCTTTCATATGCCATTAAAAACTGGCACGTTTCGAGTGACATTACGTTGTCGGATCATCAGTATCTGTTGTTAGACATCGAATGCTCTTCGACGTTTGTTCAAACGTATCGCAACCCTAGAAACGCGAACTGGGACATTTTTCGCCATCACTTGGCTCTTACTGAGAACATGTCGGGGGATTTGATTACAAGCCCAGTGGACATTGATTTTGAATCCGATACACTTTGTACGAACATCCGGGAGGCCTTCGAAGGGAGCTGCCGGCTCCGGATCCGCAGGCCTAAAAGGGATGTTCCATGGTGGAATGAACATCTGGAGAGTCTGAGGGCTGAAGCCAGACGTTTATTCAACAAAGCTAAGGAAACTGGTGCGTGGAGCATATATAGGGCTGCGCTCACTAGATATAATAGGGAAATCAGGAAGTCCAAGAGGTCAACCTGGCGTGAATTTTGCGGCAGGATTGACAGTCTTCCTGAATCACTCAGGCTGCAAAAGGCGCTTTCGCAGGACCACACTAATGGTCTTAGCACACTTAAGCGGCCAGATGGTACATTTACTGAGTCGCCAAAGGAGACCTGTGAGCTCCTACTAGCGACCCACTTTCCAGATTCTCTACCCTTCTTGTCACCAAGAGTGTCCACATGGTCGCCCTCCGCGTCCAAAGGGAATATGAGGTTGGCGGGTAGAATCTTTGATGTGAAACGAGTGGCATGGGCTTTATCCAAATTCAGTCCATTCAAATCACCGGGACCGGATGGTATCCTTCCATGCTGCCTTCAGCAGGGGGGGAGTGCTATCAATTCCCAACTGACTAGGATCTTCAGATCCAGTTTACTGGCGTGCCACGTACCAGAACCATGGAGAGAGGTTAAAGTGGTCTTTATACCCAAGGTTGGGGGCAAGTCCGAACATCTGCCCAAGTCCTACAGACCAATAAGCCTCAGTTCGTTTTTCCTGAAGACCATGGAAAAACTAATAGATAGATTTATAAGAGATGAATATCTATCGGATAACCCGATACATCGCTTTCAGTTTGCCTATCAATCGGGCAGATCTACGGTGACCGCAATCCATCGCGTCGTGGGTACGATTGAGAAGGCACTGGGGACAAGGCAAATAGCTCTGTGTGCGTTCGTCGACATTCAGGGAGCCTTTGACAACACTTCCTATGATGCAATTGACTTTGCTCTAACAAGGAAGGGTATTCCAGTTCTCATAAGGAATTGGATAAGGGAGATGCTAGCATCTAGGGTGATTAAGTTGGATCTGGGTGGTTCGTCGATGACCATTGAAGCAACCAAAGGCTGCCCACAGGGTGGCGTTTTATCGCCTCTATTGTGGACCTTGGTTATCGACGAGCTATTGGAAAAACTTAATAACCTAGGTTTGCGAACCTATGGATATGCTGACGATCTGGTTATATCTGTGACCGGTTTTGATGATGCGACGATTTCAGGGGCCATGCAGCGGGCCCTGGACTTGACACTTAGCTGGTGCAGGGAGAGGGGACTTAACATTAATCCCGCAAAAACTACCTTGATACCATTCACCAGACGGAGAATTCTGACGCTGAAAGAACCGACCCTTAACGGGGCGGTTATCGGATTCTCTAATGAGGTGAAATACCTGGGGATCATTCTGGACAAATCCCTCAACTGGAACGCTCAGTTGGTACATGTCACTAGAAGAGCGTCTAGGGCAATATATGCCTGTCAAAGACTCTTCGGAAAGACATGGGGGCTGAAACCCCGGATGATCCACTGGTCTTTTGTTGTTATTATTAGACCAATATTGTGCTACGCCGCCCTGGTGTGGTGGACTAAGACCGAACAGGTCAAGGCTAGAGTGATACTTGATAAGGTCTACCGCCTGATCTGCATATCGATCACGGGTGCCATGAGGACCTGCCCCACTCTGGCTTTGGGGGCTATCCTGCACATTCCTCCGCTGCACATTTCTATTAGAGAGGAAGCCTGCAGGGGTGCTAGCAGGATGCCGCGCATTGCTGAATATAGAGCAGGGGACCTGGTGGGTCACATGCGGATCCTGGAAATTATTAGGGATGATCCATCCATTATGGTGGGTGATCATATGCTGCCTACTTTGGCATTAGATAGGAATTTTAATGTCCTTATACCTGACAGGGACCAATGGGCGAACCAATCCTGGTGGAGTGCATGCGCGGACCAGGTCTGGTTCACGGATGGTTCGAAACAGGTAAACGGTGATACTGGTGCGGGCATCATGGGCCCGGGTTTCCAAAGGGGCTTGCCAATGGGCAAACAGCCGTCTATATTTCAGGCGGAACTCTACGCCATCATTGAATGTGCTGGGGAATGTCTAAGGAGGAGGGCAAGGGGCTTGAGACTTTATATAATGTCAGATAGCCAGGCCGCTCTTAGGGCACTTTCTTCTTTGGAGATAAAGTCAAGGCTGGTCTTGGACTGTTTTGCGTCTCTGAATGAGCTTGGGAAACACAATGAATTGAATTTGTGTTGGGTTCCCGGCCATGAGGGCCATGCGGGTAATGAAAGGGCTGATTGCTTGGCAAACAGGGGCGCTCGTCGTCCATTTATAGGTCCTGAGCCTTTCTTCGGCGTCCCTGTGGGTCACATCAGGGGGACGCTACAAAAATGGTCCGAGCGTGAATTCCTTAACGCATGGACGTCCACTTCTGGATTGAGACAGTCCAAAAGATTTGTAACGCTGTCCCGGCACGGGGCAGGAAGGTTTCTGCTGCTTGAAAAAGCGGAACTTCGACTGCTCGTTGGCCTATTCACGGGGCACTGTGGTCTCAGGTACCACCAGTTTAAGTTGGGTAATTCACCTACCAAAATGTGCAGATTCTGCGGGTTGGATGATGAAACGTCGGAACATCTGCTCTGCTGCTGTCCCGCCTTAGGGACTTTTAGGCGGAAATTTTTCGGGGGGCATACAATGGGCCCGACCGACATCTATGATCTTCCACCGGGCAGGGTAATGGGCTTTATACGCGGCCTAAACTTGACCTGGTGAGACATATAGGCTGCACAAAAGATCCTTTGGGTCGGGGTGCACATGGCCTTACGTGTATATACTACTACTACTACTACTATCTTTTCTTACAATCCACTACAATTGGTGGGTAAAAAGAAAAAACAAAATTAAAAACAAATTGCTTCATTTTATTGTATTCGTAAGAAAACAACAAAAAAAACAATTTTTTTTTGCACGGGCACATACGTTTTACGTTTTCGATTTCCAGACACCCCTGAATTATCTTTTGATTTCGCAAGTTATTAATGATAGTTTTAATCAAAACGGTTACAAAAGAATGGTCTAAGTATAATCAAGCAGATATGTACCATATTTTTCTCGGATATTTTTTTTAAACATATAAAAAGTATTAGATATTACAAATAACCCATTATATCACCTGTGCCCCTACAAGTGTTCTGCCGAATTTAAGGTTTTGGTACAATACGGTCCATACAACACAAGCTAAGTTGATAAAATTGTGCTCAAATATTTTTAAAAAAATTTAGTTGGTTTTGTGGTATGTATATATATTTAAAAATAAAACATCTTTCTGAATCCAAAGCCTGTTTCACAATATTTATTGGGGTTTCTGAGATATTAAGAATTAATTTTTTTAAGTTTATTAAGTGTTGTTTTGCTCTACACGCCACTGTCATACAAAAACGTACAAAATAAATTTCACTTTTGCTCATTGCCGTTAGAAAAAAAGTAGTTGAAGCAAATCAAAATAAAAAGTCAACAACTTAATACACAGCATACATATACGTATGCAGCACAAATAGCTACTTTTTAAAAATAAATTTAGAAAAGTGGCGTTTGCTGCACAAAACAAAAATTTTCACTTACAATAAACTACTATTAACTACTAAGTTCATTCATGAACGTTCACAAAAATTAACATTTTTCTTCCAAACATACGCCGGAGCAGTAGTGAAAATTCAAAAAAATCTATCGGATATATTTTCAGAAAACTTCATGTATATCTTCATTGTCGTTTTTCTCCACTTCGTCTTTTTGGCATGTGCGCCAAACTAATAATGAACTGACGATAGATAAGATTTTTTTGGTTTGAATATAGACACCCCAGCAAAAAAAGACATGCAAAAGAAGTAGTAAATGCATGGGTTCCGCGGATAATGCACTGGTTCTTTTTTTGGTGAAACATGCATGATTTAAGCATTAGCGTGTCATTGGCGAGCATGGGTTCACATTTACCCAGCATTTACACGTGAAAGTAATTTCATGAAAGTCGCAATACACTCACAATTTTTCACTAACACATTTACATTTTTTTACTTTCAGCCTAACTTTCAGCTTGCTTTCAATGAAAATTTGAAGAAAGCGATTTTTTGACAATTTCATGAAAACAAATGACAATAAACTAAGCAGTGTTGCCTATTTAAAATTTGCATTTGAAATTTCAGGATTGTGTTAAATTATAGTTACAAAAGCAACTTGTTTTGGACGTATATATAAAGAATTTTAATATATTTTTAACTACAATTATTTGAAACACAAATATTATTATTAAAGTGGATAAATATTAGGAAAATAAATAAAAATAAATATTAATTGGAACGAATGCCTAAAGTTCGGCGTGAGTATTTGTCTTGGCAACTCTGAAATTACAAATAAGAAAAACAATAAAAATGGAGGCAAAATTAAGCAATAAACAAATTATTAAATTTGTACCGATCCCACCCCATTTTGTGGGATATGAACCACAAATCCTACAGAAGGAACGACATTAAAAAAAAATCGTATGAAGCTATTGCAAAAATTATTAAAATCCTTGTCGTCGTCTTCCCACAGTAGGTCTCTCAGTAAATTCGCTTCCACATCGAATTCACATCTTTTTATTAATAATGGCTTAACCCACTGCCTCCTATTTACTGATTTTTTTATTTTCATATCTTTTTTTTTGTTTTGGTTTTCAATTTCTAGTTTTTTTAGTTCTAAAACTAAAACAATTTTTGCCACTTTGCGCTTTGACGACATTTTTCAAATGAACTTTCACTTTCCTGTGTAATCGAACAAGAAATTTTCAAGAAAGTCGTCTATTTCATTGAAATTTTTAATTATAATACGTATACAGAAATTTCATGAAAGAACTTTCATGTGTAAAGGCAGTGTTAGGTAAACGGCTCGTCATTTAAAATATGGCTTAGAACCATTAAAAGTTCAGTGATTATATCGGGGTTTTCATTGATCCGGAATATTAACTGAAATGAGTGTGAATGAAAAGCAATGAATCTTTAATGATTTTAATACGTATTTTCATTGGTAATTAATATTAATTTTTATATGCATTATGGGAATGTATTATAAATTAATTTAATCGCGCCCGAAATTTGTTAGAGTTTTAAAGCTATTGATATTTTTTTAGGTACATCTGACAACCCGCAGAAAAGTGAGTAGTTATGATGTTCTACAAAGTAAACAATGTACATTTAACAATGTACATGTATGTATGTATATGTAGAATTGCAAATTAGTTTTCACAAAGTACTTAATGTGATTTAATTGTTATATTATTAACATTTTAATAACAATTTCATTACTTTCATCAATAATTATGTACATGCATTTCGCAAATATATATATATATTTATATATACAGTAGTTTTGACTTAGCTGCACAATCTCCTTTGCACGATTTTTTGTGCAGGTAAATCAAAAATGCAGTTACCTTAAATGCATTTACCTGCCTTAATGTGCAGGTACACAATTGTGGTTACCTGCACAAAAGTGCAGCTAAAGTAAAGTTTAATTTAAAAGTAGAATAAAAAAGTTATTTTTTTAATACATAAATTTATATTTTATTGAAATTTTATTTCAACCCAGGAGCTTACTGGGAATCTCACAAAGAGTCTTTTTGATCGTCGACGAGCTCATTTTTTAATTTTAGACGATTCCTAGCACGGGAGAAACTTACACGTGCTGATTCGTATGATATATTCTTCCATAACGCAGCGAAAAACGCTTATATTAATCGTAAAGGGAATCGTTTATGATGTATGTTGAGATTATCTAACGAGTCTTTAAAAAAGCATGCGTAAGTGTCGTATGAGAATCATGTATGTATGTAGGTATTATTTTACAACTCGTGAAATACTCAGCCGTATGACTAGCTACCTAAATAAGGGCATCTGGCCTATTTTTCATGCCAAAACTTCTAATTTTCATACAATTTCTATAAAACAAAACTTAAGGTCGCGAAATCAACACCATCCTGTCGGAAAATCCTTTTTTCAGTAATTGTTATACGACTCTTACAGAGAGCCTCAAAAGGTTAATTTCAAGATTTAAAGACGAGCGTGTCAAAAAATAAATAAATTAAAAAAAGATTTAGATGTTTTTGTTACTCGTCAGATAATCACCAGAAGATTCTTTTAGGACTTGTATATTAAACATAATCGTCTAACAAACAGCCTATGCCAGCTGGGAAATAACAGATAATTTTGTACATGAACATATGTATGTTTGTTTATTTAATATAAAAGAAACATTAACAAAAACAATGAGAATTCACAAAGAACATAAAACATAAAAAACAAAATAATTGCGATTTATATTTTTATAAACAGCTTAAATTGGATATTTATGTGGAAAAGTGGCCACCATATATTTTTATGTGTGCAGCTAACTTTGATGTTTTGTATGAAAATATTTTAAAGCTGCCCAAAAATATGAAAAATGTGCAGGTATACAAAATGCACGTAAACAAGGATTTTGAAGAATAATGCTAGAAAATATTTATTTTGGGCAGTTAAGTCAAAGTGCAGCTAACTTTGATTTATTGTATGAAAATAATTTTAAAATGCCAAAAATTTTGTGCATTTATCTTAAATGTGCAGGTATAGAAAGTGCACTTAAAAAAGGAATTTGTATGGAATTAGAAAGAATAATTCCAAAAAATTTTGTGCAGTTAAGTCAAAAGTGCACGTAAACAAAAGGCAGTTAAGTCAAAACTACTGTATATATATTAAAAAAATTTAACTCAATCATTAAAGTCAATTGTATATAATATTCGTCCCCATTCAATCCTAAAAGAATACCAAATTATAGTGAAAAATTGTAATTCCTAAATAAGAGTTGAATGGGTGCATTGCATGTAATTTTTCATGGGTTCACTTATTTAAAATTTATTCGACTTTTGGAAGGCATATTAAATTCATTCAAGTAGTTAAGTGCAAAAGAAGTCATGAAAATATCCCTTCTACTTGAACAACTTCCAAAGTTTTTTGCCGAAATATCACCTATGCGCCTAAAGAAATTAAGATAGCGTCCATGCCATATGAGCTAGGAGCACCAAATTTAGCTTAGATATTTCTTAATATGAGCTGTTTATTTTGAAAGTGGCATAAGTCACTTTTTCAAAAAAATTGAGTTAATGGCAACACTAAATACAATTGATCGGTAACTTTTAATTTTTAAAAAATTTGCAATCAATAAGTTGAGAACTATTGAGAATATGTTCGAGCGAAGTGTTGATAATTAACGGTATAACAAATATGTTTATTTTAAAAGTGGCATAAGTCACTTTAAAAATAAAATCGAGTTAATGGCAACACTAAATACAATTGAACGACTTCCATATCATATTACAAAAGCAGAAGGTACGTTTTAAATTTGGGATTCCATAATTTTCATAACAATAATATTGACATGTATCTTTGGGATGAAACAATAGCATCAAGAGGTTCTCAGGAAGTTGCTTCGTGTTGTATAAAACATCTTAAGAATGTCACAACTCAAAAGCATATTATTGTATATAGTGACTCGTGTACAGGACAAAATCGTAACATAAAACTGGCATTAACTTGGATAAAAATTGTTCAGTCTTCAGAAAACGATATTTAAATTCTGGGCCCAGATCGTCGCAGTCGTGATCGAGTGACTGATCGAAATTTTACTTTTTGGAATCGTCCCATTCGTTATCGAAACACTTCTATCGAAATTTGAGATTATGTAATTCGATAACGAGTAGTCGATTGAATGCTTTTACTCGAAATGTCATTCGATAGGTTGAGAGCTTTAAGGTTTGTTACCAAGTTTGCAATTATTCGCGAATTTTAGCCATGTTCGCAATATCAGCTACTTTTTCTGTAAGTTATCTGATTCATTACAGCTTTAACAATTTTTAATAAATACTAGACTTTGCTTTCATGCAGCTGTTTGCAAATTTTTGCGAATTTCCGCTAATTTCAAATTTTTTATCAAATTTTTGCCATTCCTTGTACTTTTAGGGATTTTTAATCAATTTAATGGCTTATTTGATATATTAAAAATTTCGAGAATTTTCGATATTTTTGCAAATTTTCTGAATTTTTAAAAATTTTGCGTTGCTCTTTTTGACAAGCGCCGAAATCCGATAAGCTGAAGTCACTATTAACACTATTGATTTATATACAAGCATAAAATCTATTACATTTTTTAAACAAATTTCGATTCGAAAGCTTTCGAATGCCGCAATCCCGTTTTTGATACGTGACGATGTTTTATTCGATACGAAAGTTCATTAGATCACGTGTGCCCTGGATCACAAATTTTTAATTTCGGGCCATTCATACTTACCAAATGATCGTGACTTTGTTGTAATAGAAACGGCCTTGAAAAAACAAATGTTTTATACATTCCAAATAATTACTATAGCTTTATAGCCGCCTGCCGAAAAAAATCCTTCACAGTACACAACATGGAGGAAAAAGATTTAATTTCAATACAATCATTGGAGTGAATTTGCTAAAAATTCAATGGATACGATTTTATCATGATATTTCCTATAAAATGTTTTATAAACTAACTTTAGATGAAAAAGATGAATATCTAACTTTGGATTTGTCACCAAAAAGAGGAAGACCTAGGCGTTATTCACAAACAGAGATGGGTCCATTATACGTCGGATATCTTCCTGTTTCCTCAGCAAAATACAAAGACATGATGGACTTGCTTAAAATTATAGGTACCCCCAATATATCACAGTTATTTTAAAAATTTGAAACAAAACACGATTTCCGAAGACTTAATTACTCCTATTGATGATCAAAATTAAATTGATCTGATGAATTTTCATATAAGTTACTTACATTTACATAATATGTTTCAAAATGAAAAATTTTAGTAAATCACTGCCCTTTCAAAACATCACTTCAATAAAATACGTCGGACAAAATTAATATATGTCAGTCATTTTTCTAAATTATTTATTTTGAAAGTGGCTTAAGTCACTTTACCGTAATGAAAAGTAGTGATTTATTAATGTTAATACGAAATAATAAATACTGAGAAAAATATCAGTATCATGATATATTAAATACAAGTGAATCTTCTCAAAAG
The DNA here is from genome assembly GCA_949318255.1 of Pollenia labialis. Taxonomy (NCBI): domain Eukaryota; kingdom Metazoa; phylum Arthropoda; class Insecta; order Diptera; family Polleniidae; genus Pollenia; species Pollenia labialis. The sequence goes on along the minus strand of OX439139.1, from coordinate 201,410,830 downwards.
TTAGCATCCATATTTTAAACGTGTTAAAACGCAATCCCTTAAATATCTCGACTTAAAAACAAAATGACTTATGCCATTTTCAAAATAAATGGCTCATATAAAGAGTATTAAATATTGCAAATAAGCCAATTCATCCATTATTTTACCTTTCCCTAGTGTTTCTCATACGGGACAAAAATCCCGAGAAATTTGTGCGGGAATTCCCGGGATTTTTTTTTTATTTAATTATAGCAACTTTACTATTAATAAAATTGTAAATAAGTTGTGTCATGAAATAGAACTTAGGCGTCTATTTAGCTTGGTTTAAATCACTTTTGTCTAGCACAACTGCTTCTAATCGTTATTATCTGCTCTTAGGAAAAAAGTCTATGAAATACACCAGATAAATGTTTTTCAATTTAACAAGTTTCTGACTTAAGACATTTTTGCCAAACGCCAAAGTCGTGTCAATTTATATCCGATAAGTAAGACAAATTTCGAAAAAAGAAGAGTATTATTTTTTAAAAACGAAAAAATGTTGTTCAAACTTGCTTCAAAAAATGTAATGGTTTTATATGCAGAGCATCAGCATAAAATATTTTTCGGATTAGATTCTGTAAGATAGGATTACAAAAGTTATTAATAAAGTTATTAATTAAGAAAGAAATTCGAATCGAATAAAATAATTTTTTTTAAAACAGAATTACAAGTTTTGAAGGAAGTGCTAAGAAAACTGATCCGTAGAAAGGAAACGTGTTGTCTCTTGATAAAAATTGGAAATAGTTTTTCAAACGATTTTGTAAATGTTTATTCTGAACTAAAATTCTTTTTTAAAAGAAATTTTGTAATAACTTGTTTAAATAATTTAACATTTTTGGATTTATAATAATGCTGTTGGCTTTATATTAATTTTGTGGCAATAAGTGCTTAAGTATATTTGTTTAGTTTTATAGGAGAACAATTTAAAAATTCAACGGTGGATTTTGGATATTAACACCGAATTTAATATAATCATCAGTTCTCTGCGGTTATAATTTTTTAAGTTTTTATTTATAAACACTCCTAATGACACAGACCGGAAGTTTTTGTTATTCCAAATGTAATTGGGCTTTGAAAAACGATAACCAAAAAGTCATTTTGCTATAACTGCTTAAAAAATCCTACAAAATAATTGAAATTTTGCCCATGCGTTCTTTTGAACATGAAGATCTTAATCTTGTGCTAAAAATTTGGGTAACTTTCTGGACTGCAAACTACCTTGGAAGAGAAATACTCAGGAGACTCAATGCCTACTACACATGCAGGAACTCCATCGGTAAGAACTGGGGTCTGAGGCCGGGTATGGTAAACTGGATTAGCACATCAGTGTTTAGACCTATACTTACCTATGGATGCACTGTTTGGTGAGATGCGTTGAGAGTTCAAAGGAGTGCATCTCTTGGCATCACAGATGCAAGGAGAAGCACTCCACAGGCGGCGTTGGACATGCTTTTATATATCTGTCCCCTATTGAGCATTATGTGAGGAGTGTGGCTGCTAAGAACCTACTTAGACTTTACGAGTCTTCCTTGGTTAGACCTAGGCAGTATGATCACACGAAAATTTTGTACGAGCTGGGTCTGCTTGATCGGGGTATTCTTCTTGAGGGAATTTCGTAGCATAGGACTATGACCCTGGACTTCCGTGTAACGCCAACAGTGGAGTTCCCGGATAGGGAAGCTTGCCGTGGATCCAATGGACTGTTTGAGGGGTGGGCAGTATTTACGGATTAATCCAAGATGGATGACGGTACTGGTGCCGGTGTATGTATCGCGGACACCGAGGTAAAAAGGTCATTCAGACTCCCTGATGAGTGCAGTGTCTTCCACACTGAGATCCTAGCGACCTGGAGGCGACGGAAGTGATACTGGATCACATCGTGGGTGGATCTGTGGTGACAATTTACGTTGATAGTCAAATTATATACAAGTTATACGGTGCGAGCGTGCCTGGTCGCTCGTTGTAGGAATCAGTGTTGCCAAAACTTGGTGACCAAAAATGGCTAATTTACGGAAAAAAATAGCTACAAAATGGCTTAAACTTTTCAAATAAAAGCACATTAAAATTCAATAACAACATAAATAAATAAATAATTCATTAAAAGTTGTTTACGGTGAACATGTACGTAAAGATCAATTTGTTAAATTTTTATGATAGATATTTAAAAAATTAAACCATCGATAAATTATATCGTTATTGTTCATCTCATAGGAATCACTTGTGCCTATTAGTTTTAAATAATTTGAAGGTAAATTATAATCACAACATTTACCCAGCACCTTTTGAGTCCAGATCTACAAGAAAAACCCAGTAAAAAAGTATAGTCGGTCAACCCCGACTATTTGATAACCTACACCACATTAGAGCCTCGATGCCAAATTTGATCAAATAATCTTCAAAATTGCGACCTGTACTTAGCGCACAAGGTTTACATGGACAGCCAGCCTACCAGCCAGCCGGACAAACATTGTTAATTCGACTCAAAAAGTGATTCTGAGTCAGTCGGTATACGTAAAGGTGGGCTTAGGACCAATATTTTAAGGTGTTACAAACATCAGCACAAACGCGTAGTACCCTCTCCACTATTGTGGTGTTGGTATAAATATTTTATTGTTATGGTAAAAAAATTTACCTAATTAATAAAATCGAATTACCGGTTGCTAAATGTAACTTATTTCTCAAATTACTTTTAACGATGTTTACTTAGCTACTAATTAAGCATGAGACCACGGAAGTGAGAGCAGTTGAGTTGAGTTGAGTTGATACATTTTATAAATTTAATATTGGAATACTGTTCCATTTTTTTGAAAGATCCCAGGCAGAAATTACGACTCTTCTAAATATTATGTACTGTAAATACAAAATTGTGACTCGACCAAAAATATGGTACCATCACAACACTGTAGATACAAAATTACAACCTGTTTTTAATAACGTTTTTAAAAAGATTCAACGCCGGTACAACACCCTAAATACAAATATACGACTTAAGTTTTTTAAAGTCTTATTTACCATAAAACTATACCGCTACGACACTGTATATACAAGAATTAAACCTTTATTTCCTAATACCGTGTTTACAACAATTCTATACCGCTACAACGCTGTATATACAAAATTTCAGTCTTAATTTATTAGTGTCGTTATTAGGGTGATCGATCGAATAGTATTCGACCGGTTTTAACCGGTTATTTTAGTTTGGCCCAAGTCGAATATTTTAAAATGTCCATTTTTCGAATATCGAATAAACCGGTTATTTTAGTAAAATTAACCGGTTACTTTATTTATGTGTAATTTATATACGTTTTCCTTACTTTTGTTATAACTGTACCCGTAATTTAAGTATTTTTCTAATTGAATATTTGGCAAACTTAAACTTTTTATAAAAAAATGTCAAAACAAAATGAAACAAAAGTCAAAAAACATTATGAGCAATGAGCTTATATAAGCGTGTGTTCTTGTAACAAAAACCAAAAACAATTTAAAGTACTACAAAAAAAGTTCAGCTTAAAAAGTAATTAGCAATTTGACAGTGTTATAAATATTATATATGTATATCTCTATAAAGATGTCATCTCTGGTGATATTTCGAACTGACTTAAAAGAAAATTGTGCTTAAACGGCCCTAAAATGATAAGTTACAACAGTTCGTTAACATCACGACTCATTAATCGCTTTTAATTAGTCTACAAGCTGGACATAAATATACGCCAAGTAAAACTTTACCCTGTTCCAAGTAGTTTTTAAGAGACTGCAAATAATACTGTACGAAAATATGCTGCCAATAATGAATAAAAAACTCTTAAGTAGTTCTAGCATATCTTCATGCTTAAAACAAGAACGTACCGGCGGAATCAACGATATGGGAAAATTCATCGGGTTTATTTATTAAAACACCAAGAACTTAAAATAAAATTGAAGGAATCAAAAATGTCCTAGAAGGGTTTAAATAGCGTGATCGACGAATTGACAGATATTTCATATAAAAAGCATGTTCATATTACTATTGTTTCTATAATGCTGAAACAAATAATTGAATTATATAATCCTGGATAAGAGGTTCTGTTTGCCACTTATCAAAAATATGGCTGAAGTTTACTGATTCATATAGACATGCTTAACCAGCAACAAATTAAAACTCATTTACAATAAATTTGGGAAAATGTATGCCAAATAATAAATTTATTAAGTTCCTAAATTTTTAAAAAAAAAGTTTTACAAAAATTCTAAATCTATGTTCACACCTATTAAATATTTGACTCCTACACGTAACCACTAGTTTTCTCAAAGAATTGTTTGCTTTTGCAAAGCGTTTGGCTAGAGCAAACATTATTTAAGGGTTTCTTAACTACATTATACATAAATACAATTATCATCTAAGACATAAAGTTTAGCAAATAAATAGAAAATATTTATTATTAATACGATTTCCGTATGACGTGCTAAATTCCCAGTTTTTCATATTTGATAAATACACTGAAATTGATTGTTGAGGGAAAGCTAGCTTCTATGCGCATTTCACTGGTTGCTTAGGCCAGCTCATCAGGAAACCTTTTCCAAAGATTTTAGAAAGGCCAAAAATATACAAATAAAACCCTAAAGCGAATAAGAATTATAAACACTCAAAGTCTTACTTGTAACAATATCAAAGCCTTTCTAAAATCTTTGGAAAAGGTTTCCTGATGAGCTGGCCTAAGCAACCAGTGAAATGCGCATAGAAGCTAGTTTTCCCTCAACAATCAATTTCAGTGTATTTATCAAATATGAAAAACTGGGAATTTAGCACGTCATACGGAAATCGTATTAATAATAAATTTTGTATTCCCGAAAAAAACTTTGATAAGAAAATATTTAAAATAATGCTTAAGTTTTATCAGTTTACTGGTCACGCTTTTTTTTGATTTTATCGTCAAATATTTGTTAAGCCTGAACATACCTTAAGTCATATCTATGTATTTTGTTGGTTCCTTACCTTTTTATTACAAAAACTAATTTGATTTTTGTATTTTTATGTATTCGAATTAAAACCGGTTAACCGGTTATTTTTAAAATGCTTAACCGAAAACCGGGTTTTTTAAAATAGCAACTATTCGGAATATTCGAAAACCGGTTATTGAAAAATGTCGAATAATCGATCACCCTAGTCGTTATACAATCCAATTTCATTTGATGAAAGCGGATATTCGAAAAATGTATTGATTTCAAGAAAAATTTTACTTTTTAAAAAAATTTCATTCGGTTTTTTTTTGTGGAAAATTGTTTACCCACAATTTGTGTGACTATTAGTATATGTCCATTTTGTAGTAAACATATATTATCAGGATGGGCTGTTGTAATTTTAAGCCCACAAATATTTACAAAAGAAAAACAAGCTCGTAATTTCGGAATTTTGGAAGAAAAAGTAGGAATAAGTTTGCTAAATATATACATATTATGTATATTAACCTGAATTCCATTTCCTTCTTTTGGTTTTCTTTTACAAATGCTTTTTTTTAAATAGAACAATGAATTTTTATAATAAAATTTTCAATCAAACTTAATTTTTAAAACGTTTTCTTATTTAAGAGGTATTGCATGGGTACAAAAATTGCAAATTTGCAACATTGTATGGGAACGTTATTTTCAGTTTATCAACATCAGATCAAGATTAATATTAAAGGTTTGTGTATATTGCTTCAATGTTGTAAATTTTTATTTACGGCTTTGTAACAATATTGAAAATATGAGTCGGAAGACGGTTGTGACTACGTTGTAAATTCGTGAATCCAACATTGCAAATTTAAATTTACAGTACTGAGACAACACTAAAAAGAAGAGTCGGAAGACGCACATTTGGCGTTATCATTTTAATATTGTGACAACACTGTAAATTTGGTAAACAGTACGTTGTATTGATGTTGATAGTACCCCCTGCAAAGTCGGCACAGCGTCGTGGTGATTGTCTTTTTCTGCCTGGGATGTTTCATCATCAGAGTTTATAGCGATTTTCAACATTCGTAAAAGTTGTGATTTAAATTAAGGGTGTTTAAATTTCCTGAAGGAAACCTGGGTGAAAGTGTCTTCAAGTCACCAGTTTTGTCAACTATTTTGGTGACTTTTTGGTGACATTTTCAACGAAGTGTCTAAATTTTTATATTTGTCTTTAATAACAAGAAAAATTTGTTATGAATTCGTATCTTAACTTTTTTTTCAATAAAATAATTTAAATTCAGTTTTAATTTGCCTTTTTCAATAATATTTTGAATGTATTTAATTTTAAGCTCCAGGTATTTTTATATAAAAATATTATTTATTTAATTATTCTTTCGATATTTCGCTAACCTTTGGTTAGCATCTTCAGGAAAAAAATTAACCAAATATTTAAAAAACACAAATAATAAAAAAAAAATTATTATTTGTTTTTTAAAATGGCTAAATTGGCCACACTGGTAGGAATGCTCTTAGGGAACTCATGGAGATATTCAATGTAAGGCTGTGTTGGGTACCTGGACACTACATGGTTGATGGAAATTAGGTGACAGACGAACTCGCGAGAGGGGGTTCGAATCTGGACTTAATGGTAAGGGACAAGGGATAAAGCCCCCCCCCATGTTACTACTATGGGGTGATACGGGAAAGATTTCGTGATGACGTTAACCGGTCCTGGAGGGATAGTACGGATTGCAGGGTGTCTAGGGCACTATGGCCCAGAACGGACGCAGGGGCAACCAGGGTTCTACTGGGATTGGATAGGAGTGGTCTTAGGACACTTATAGGGTTCTTGACGGGTCATTGTCCTGCTAAGGCCTTCACGGGCAAATGGAACAATACCATGCCGGACTTCTGCAGATTGTGCGATGATTCTGAGGAGCTAGAGACGATCGACATGTACTGTGCCACTGTCCTAGGATGCAGGGTCTCAGACAGAAATGGCTAGGAGATAGAATTCACGACGAACTGGGGTGCATCGCTGGATGTAATACAGTTGATCTACTGCGGTTTGTCAGGAAAATAGTGCGGTTGTTTGTGTTAAAAGGACTGTAGAGAGGGTAATAGTTCTACGTTGAATCTACTTACTTTCTTAATTCTATCCACCTCTTATTACTTTTCTTCACTTTTCTCTTTCACTACCTTTTTCATTGAAGGGATTCACAATGGACCGCATTGGTCTCCGAGTGAATTGTGCCCTTGGGCACATAACCCTTCTTAACCTAACCTAACCTAAGGCCCCATTAAGCACATTTTCCTTTTTGCCACAGAAATAAAAAAGTTATAAACTTATTTAATTGATCTCAGGAAATGTCATTTGTTCAAATAATTAAAATTAATTAATATTTTGCATCGATTTGTATATTGAGCGGGAATTCCCTGGATCCCGGGAAATTGAAATAATCCCGCTTTCCCGAGAAATGAAAAAGTCCGGGAAAAGAAATCCTATACCTGTCCCCCATGCAAGTGGCTTACCGAATTTAAGATTTTGGTACGATACAAAATAAGCTAGGTTAATAAAAATTGCGCATTAATATTCTCTTATATCAGATTTGTTTGGTTTTAAAAGATAGCGCCTATACCATATGAGGTATGGAACAATTGGCTTCTTAATACTATTGTGAAGGGTAGTACGTAATATTCGGCAAACCCGAATACATACATATATCACTTTAACTTGTTTTTGTTAAATTTAATTATTTTTTGGGAAAAGCTATTTCGAGAACAATTTTATTCGCGATAAATTTTTTGATTTTTTAAACTATGAATTTTTTTACAAAAATGCCGATTTTATCTATCAAATGTTACAAATTATATTCTTACTTAATTTACAGAGCAATTGTAACGTAGATTTTCGGCTTGTTGTAGTGGAACAGACCAGAGTCTCTGGCGTGAATGGAACCTGCAACACTGGCACTTCACTTTTTTTTTGTTAAAGTGCTTATTGTTGTTACATTGTTATTTGTAAAATTTCCTCTTTTTGGGGATTATTGTTTTAATAAGCAGGGTTTTGCGAAATATTAATTTTAAGATACTTATCTTGTTTGTTGGGGTTACATATTTATAAAATTTTTTATTTTTTTTTATCAATTTTTGGCAAATAAAAGATTAAAGTTAAAATAGTAAATAGTAAATTAAAAAAAAAAACATTTAAGTGTTTTGAGAAATCCAAAATTGTTGTATAAAAAAAATTTTTTTTTTCGAGATTTGGAATTTGAGCATTTTGTTATTGAAGTTTTTTACGAAACTAGCGTTTTTTTTATTTGTTTGTGATTTTGTTACCAATATGGTGATTATTTGTAAATTTTGTTTTTAAACTTTTGTTTGGTGTTTTTTTTTAATTTTTTCGATTTTCTCCTTTTAATACCCACCACTATAAACGAAGATCCAATAAAGTATATGTATATTCTGGAAACTTGTGAAATTCTTAAACGATCTAGCTACGATCGTCCGTCTGTTGAAAGTACTATAGAGGTCGGAATAGAAGACGGAGGAAGATAACATTTGGTAAAACTGACTTATAAAGCGTACTTTACTCTATCATATAATTCTTAAATATTTTGAGGAAAATAATTAGAATACATACAATAATTAGATCAAGGAAGCATTTTCGTCAAAATACTTATGACTTGTATTATAGTGTAAAACGGCCTTAAACGACAGATTCGTTTAGTATTGAGAATGGGCCAAATCTATTATTTAATTTTTTTTTTTTAATTTACGATGTTTTGATTTATAGTTATACATACATATGTATATTTAGTTAATTTTTCTAATGTTTAGTTTTACATTTTCTTTTTTTTAAACAGCAAATTCATTTTAAAGAAAAAATCTTTCAAATCGGTCAAGCCGTTCTCCAGTTATGCCATGATCGCCATGGTCCAACATAGGTTTTTACGGAAAGAAAAATTTGCCCGCCCACTTTTTTCGATTTACCTAAAAACAGAAAACGGCTCCATCGAGTTGACTAATTTTTCTTTTAAATGTTCGTATTAATCCACTTTAAGTTTTCATCGAAAGAAAAATTTACCACGCCTACTTTTACGCCCACTTTTTCTATTAAGCGCATAATTTGAGAACGCCATGGTTCAACTTGAGTTTTTACGGAAAAAAATTTTGCCCCGCCCGCTTTTTTCGATTTACCTAAAATCAGAAAACGGCTCTATCGATTTGACTTATTTTTCTTTCAAATGTTCGTATTAATCCATTTTAAGTTTTCATCGAAAGAAAAATTTATCTATTTATCTAAAATCGGAAAACAGTTGCACCGATTTTGCGAAGCCCTAAGGGAATCAGTTCGAACAAAATGTCCACTGTTGAATCGACAACAAAAATAGGCATACGACACATGAAAGCTGTGAAAGATGAAGCTGGAGGGATTTTTTTTCTAAACGCTCCCGGTGGAACTGGGAAAACTTTTTTAAGTTACCTGAATATTGATCTTATCAACTGAAATGTAAATAGATTACTATAAGATTCACAGCATATATGTATATACAAACATATGTATTTTCAAATCAAATGTAAATCAAACATATGTATATGAACATTTTAATTTAAAAATACTTTTTTCCTATTTTTAACGGATTTTAAAAATCAAACGCAAAATTTTTTTCTAATTTCGACAGAACAACGTCTGTCGGGTCAGCAGCTAGTACAAATATATTAATACAAAACTATCCTTCCAAACTTACCTTTCGCGAAATATCTTCCATACTCCGAGTCAATTTCAGCATTTGAGCCTTAGTTGTCATCAATTCCAAAGTCATGCGATTAACATCGCCATTATTTTGTGTATGCAATGATTGTAGTGAAAATGCATTTTTATTTGTCGTTAAATTATTTCCCACCGAACCACTATTTAAGTCATCGGTTAAAGTAGTTAATTCGGATAAACGAACTGAAGGACTTATGGAAAGGCCATCATTAAAACCGGGCGAAATTATAGAAGGAAAAAAGAAATTATTACTACAATCATTTTGATTGGCAGCCGAAAGGGAATTGCTAAGTTTATTTGAATTGGAACCGCCATAATTAAAAGCGTCAACATTAAATAGATTATTAGAATGATTGGTAGGACTATAGGGAATGTTGACAGCAAAACCACCGGAATTGAAATCTAAAAAATAAAAGAAAATTTTATAAAAAAAAAATTATAGTTAATTATTAAATAAAAAAAAGACAACTTACCACCTAACGAATTATTAAGAGCCGAATTCGGAATGTTTATTGGTGCTGAGGAACGTGTCATTAGACTGCTATTAGCTAAACTGACCGATAAAGCATTATCACGTTGCTCATCTATGGAACAGGCTAAATAATAATATTTGAGTTGAATTAATTTATAATAATAAAAATGATTTTTATGTAAAGTTTTAATAATAAAAATTTAATTAAACATAAACAAATTAAATACCAATTTAATTAACATATGTATGTAATCACTTAACTAAAGATATATCAACTGAAATTTTTCATGCTTTAAGGCCATTTTTTCCTTTCATTTTCTCATTTCGAAATCTATTTCGATTTATTAACAAAATAATTGCAATTTATCCACAACCATATAAAAATAAATTAGAAATTGAATCTCTATTAACACACACACACGCACACAAATAACTTTCGTTTTTTTTAATTATTATTTTTTTTGTTTTTGTTTTTAATACTCACAAATTCTGTCCATTGGCAAGGAGAAGTTTAAATATTTGCTCTGATTAGCGGATTTCTCCAAAGCATTAACCAACATATTATTGGTGGAATCATTACCATCAATATTTAATAACTACAAAAAACAATATGGTAAAATAATGAGATAAACATGTTAAATGATAAAGAGTTTGGAAAAAGTATAGAAGAAAAGCAGCAATATTAAACTACCAAATACGAATTGTTTTTTGAAAATTAAAATATTTTTTGTATTTCTTTTTTTTTCATTATATGTATATTAAAAATTTCGATATAAATATTTTGTAAAGAGAAACTTGAGTGAATATACATAGATTTTTTAGATGGATTTTTAAGGATTTGAAATGATAAGAACTAATGAGCATTTTAGAATGGATTAAATTGGTTTGGGAGGAAAGGTTTTTGGCGGAAAAGTGTGTGTGTGATATTAGTTATAGTGTTTTTATGTTAATTTGTTAAATTGTAAGCAGTGCTGAACTACCTTAATGAAATTTCTATTTGGATTATACCAAGGCCCATTGAAAAGGTCTGTGCAAGAAGCCTGATGATCATTGTTTATGTTCTTTTTAGTTGTCAAAAGTTGTTTACATGTGCATGTATACGTTTATGGTATGCCACACATTCACGCTTTTTCCTTTTGCTTTGTATATGTGGTAGTAAATTTTTGACAACTAAAAAGAATCGTATTTTGTTTTTGTACAAGTAAGCAGACCTGATAGATGGGCCTTCTTTGTTGCTGGCAATGCAATATTTTTTTTAACATATACATACCAATTAAAATTTAGTTTTGGTTAGTTTGTTTCTTTTAATATCCTAAATAAACTGCCTGTTTATAAATTTCGATCGTAAACGTTTTTATGGAATTTTACTTTTTTTAACAGAGGTTTTTTCATAGAAATTTGCTGTGCGAACGTTAACGTTCGTAATAGTTAAGCAGGCAGGAAATGTTATAAAATCAAGAAAATTATGAATTTGAAAATTTCTGTTAATTAAAACCGTGTGTCAGAATTAAAATAGAAAGAACGAAATATTAGAGCAAAAAGACTGAGATAGTAAAGATTTTACAGTAAAAACTGGTATATTAAGTTTTATTGTGGTCAAACAATACAAAAGAATTAAAACAAATTTCGATATCGGATGTTATCATAGAAGCATATCATGTTTATAATTATGTTTAAAAACTCTGCCAGCTTGCTAAGTTTTAAGCAAACCAAAGATAATTTAAAAAGAAATTACTAATAAGTTGTAATATACCTCCCTATTTTTGGGCCAATTCTATTAATTTTTTTTTGTCTGTTTTACATTCCTTAACATTAAGAAAAAATAAATTTAAATTCCATAAAAAATGTCGTAAAGAAATAAATTATCTTGAGGAATTTATGATTTGGAACGTACACAAAATTAAGTAATTACGTAGACTTTAATTACGGTGACCATCCGTTGTGTGTTATACAGAACAGTTCTGGGGTATAATCACAGCATTCGATATCGAGTTAACTATCGTATTTTTCTGTATACGATAAACTCTGACGTATCAAATGAAAACTTAAGAAAAAGTCTTTGGTTACTTCATATCGAATTCTATCATCTCAAATTACGATACATTTCATACGAAATGGAGTGTCATGATACCAAAATAAAAAATTGTTGGTGATTTTGCTCGATATCGTATGCGGAGATTAGAGCTTTGTTCTGGGTGAATTATTTTCTGTATTTGCACTGCATTCAATAAAATTACTAAAAGAAAAACTTTTCCAATTTTTTTTTAATTTTCCCATTAGATACTGAAAACTTGAACAATTTTACATTTTTTTTTTTGCACAAGACAGTGCCTTTTTAAAATGTTGGCATCAACTAAACTTCTAGCTTTTATTTTTAAATTGTTGCATCCATAGACTCTCCTCATGGCTACGATATAAATTAATTAACTTTATATTTTTTTCTTTGTTTAACTTTTATGAAATCTTTATCATAATATCATAAAATTACTAAAAAGAATATTTTGATTTAAATTTTTTTCTAAATGCCTTATTGTATAGTTGTGTTCTTTTTTATTTTTAATTTTTTATGTGTAAATACACAAAAATTAGCTATAAATATAACTTTTATTTTACTAAGTACTAGTTAATTGATACAAAACTCATCCACGATAGAACTGTTTTTCCATTTGTCATTGTGACAAGTGTCAAAAATTTACTTGCAAGCAAATTTTCTTACAAGTTGAGCTGCAAGTACAAAAATTGTGTGAATGTTAGTAAAAAAAAGTGTGAGTGTATTGAGTTTTTTGAACTTGCACTTGCATGTGAAACGGGGGGTAAGAAACAAATTTGTTAAAGTAGAAGTAAAATAAAAAAAATTACATCAACTCAATACACAGCAGTAATTATACATATGTATGTAGCACAAAAAGGTTCTTTTTAAAAATAAATTTAGAAAAGTGGCGTATGCGGCACAAAACAATCATTTTCACTTTCAATAAAATACCATTAAAATGTACAATAAAACGCGCCATTACAAGAAAAACGCACCAACTTTTTGGATATTGAGTTAGTTTAGCATAAAAAGTATAATTTTTGTATTGAAAATACATACAAGTATAATAAAAAAAACAGTCTTTTACTGTTCAGGGTTTTTAAAAAAAAACTTAACAAAAACAAAAAAAACAACAAATTTTTTGTATTTATTTTTACTAGTTAAATATTTGTATACCCTTCACTGTGCGAGAGTCGTAAAGAGAGAAGACACCAGTCTGATCAGTCCTCTTAGAAGCTGGGGATTTCTGGTCATCACCAGACCTAACTCTCTTAACTTCCCCTTATTGGGGGCCTTAGCAGAGCTCTGTCGGTGATCACTCGAATTCCTTGCAGATGTTGACTGATTTGTCCCGGTAACAATTCCTTGGGAGTGACTGTCGGAAATTATCAAGACATTTCCAGTCCTCATCGTGCGACTAGTAGTGGATAATTCGTTAACCGTCTTAGCTCCCTTAGCCGTGAGCAAGCTATATACGTATATGTATTTAGATATATGTATATAACTATAAACTTCTGTTCTTTCCCAACCATAGTGAAGGGTATATAAAATTCGGCATAGCCGAATATAGCATCTTACTGGTTTTTTTTTTAATTTCATAAATTATATACAATATTTCTCTTTCAAATGTTAATATGGAAATTTTTATGAATTTCGGAAGAGAATGACTAAATATAAAATTATTACTGCCTGTTTAAAAATTTCGAACATAAACTTCGTATTAAATTGTATGTGATATATATTTCTAGTGTTTTTCATAAAAATTATCTATTCGGACGAACGTAAACATTCAAAATTGTTGAACAAATAATAAATATCTTAAATTTACGAGTCTTTCTTAATTTTGGCGTGTTTTGAAAATTAATAGTTGACAACGTATAGCGCTGCCCTGCTTAAAAGCTATTTTTGGTAAAATAAACAAGGGCGAATTAGCTTATTTTGACAATTTAACCACCAATATTGTTTGTAAAAATATTGCACTGTTGAATGACATGGTATGGAAACTGGGGTATTTTATTGTACATAAAAAGATTATGTTCTCACACTGAGACAAAAATGTATTAAGTTTGCTTTGGTGCCACGAAAAATTAAAAAAACGATCCGAAATTTAAAAAAAAAGCGCACCACGCAACAACAAAGCAATTTTTCGCACACGAAATTTCAAAAGGCAACCAAAACGCTGGTTGCCACAACTGATTTTGACATCCAGATTAGGCACTTTCCAAATCGAATTTCGTAGAGTCTACCTGCTATGAATTTGCCTTGAATCAATATGATATGATACTATCATTCTTCTTGTGTTCTGTATTTTGGTTTTAAAATTATGGTCACCGTAAAACATTGAAAGAACTGATAAGTTTTGCATCGACGTTGACAATTTTAAAAATGCAATTGATAAAAATCCGTTTATTAAAATTCCTAGTTTTTCTATAGATATATTGATACTAGATTAACCCAGTGCGCTTCGCTATCCTTATTAAAATAAAATATGTAATTTTTTTCAATACAGATCTCGTGCATTGTTTATGACCAGGGAAACTAAAAAATTTGCAATTGCATTTTTTCCTTGTGCGACCAATGAAGGCAGAAACAATATACATACATATTTATCCGTTTTACGGCTTTTATGAATTTTTCCATCGATTTATTAGTGCATATTTTACCGTTTGCAGCATTTTTTTGCATAAGTTAGTTAAAAGAGCTTTTTGCAGCATTTTTAAAGTTTATAGCGCATATTTTTCCTTTTTAAGGGATATTTTGATACATTTAAGATTTGTTTGTGGCTGCAAGAGCTTTCGCAATAAATAAAAAAAATTTGTTTGCGAAATTATGTTTAAAATATCTATCTGTAACTCAATTGATTAATGTTTTGTTCAATTTCTCCAACACTTTGTCTAACTATGTCCATCGTTGCATATTTTACGCGCATAAAACGCGTTTTTTAGAGAATATTTCTGGTTTTCCTGTTAATGACGTTTATTTGTACCAAGTTTTATAACTCTTACTGTTACCATTCGCCAATTGCACAGAAACCTATATGGTATTTGTATTGAAGTTGTCCAGCCAATGTCTACAATAAGGCAGATATTTTTCATTTATAACCAAGCTATTGGTTCCAATTTTTTAGATTTCCAGACATCTAGTTTGATAAACGCCCACTTCACCAATCCCGCAAATTTCTTGTAGATGCTGTCTGTATATTGATAACCATTTTAATTGTACCAAATTTTGACAATTTTACACTTACCGCCCTTCAAATATACGGGATTATATTTTGTGCCATGCCCACTTATCTAATCGTGCCCACTTTTTGACTGATGTTGCGTATTGATCACCGAGCTATTTGTACCAACTTTGGAAACTTCAGCTTTTACCGTTATCTAGGAAATCTTTTTTGCCTTTGTATGTGAGGTACCACGCCCTCTTCTCCAACCTCGCCCATTCCTTTGTAGAGGTTGTGTATTGATAACCAAGCTATGTGTACCAAATTTGGATTATTTTTTTTCGACTGTTCTCCATATATAAATAAATCTATTTTGTGTCACACCTGCTTTTCCAAACGCGCCCACATTTTGGAAACTTGAGCTCTTGTCTTTCTCCAGATATACATAAATCTATAATGTCTTTTTATGGGAGATGCCACGCCCACCACTCCAAACCCGCCCATTTTTTAGAGTGGTTGTGTATTGATAACCCAATTATGTGTATCAAATTTGGAAAAAAATTTTCTTACCGTTCTTTAGATATAAATAAATCTATTCTGTGTAATGCCCACTTATCAAATTCCGTTCTTTTAAAGTTATTTTCTGGGAAAACTTCCGGTTAATACAGCTAGATATTGAGACTTAAGCTGGAAGCCCACACAACGCGTTCGTGGCGGTGATGCATTTATAAATCTACCTAAAAAGTAAAATCAGTGCAAAATTGTTTTGTCAAGTTGCACAGCACACGCGTAGAATGCATATACGCATCAAACGTATGAAGTAAGATTACTATCTGATTTTGCATGCGGCTTAAAAAAAACTCTGTCGTGCGTTTATGTAATGTATTAACGCACTGAACGGAGTCTAAATCAAAACAATTTTTGTATTTGTACATACAAGATTGTAAAACTGTACAGCGAACTTGTAAATTAAGAGCTGACAACAAAAAATTAGCGCAAAACAAAAATTCTGGATAAGATTCCTAGAATTGTTTGGACCAAGTTTTAGCTAAAAATCAACATAATAAGATGGTTTATATGCACAGAGTCTATTCCAAAAAGAACCTTGTATGGGGTATATGTGAAATTATGGTCCTATTCTCACCGTTTTCAATAAGCTTGGTCCTTTTGAAAATGAATACGTTTTTGGCAAATTTCATTAAATTATCTTTAAAATTGTACTTTGCGTACAAGGTTTCCATGGACAGCCAGCCTGCCAGTCGGACGAGCGGACATCGTAAGACCGACTCAAACTGATTCTAAACCTAAGGTTACACTAACGGCGAACATAGCACCATCTACCAAGATTTGTATCATGCTTTATTGGCACATTTCTACAAATTGCGCAATTTACTTTCCAGCTGTCAGGCACGTCACACAATCGTGCCTTATTATTATTTGTTAAAGGCACATATAATTTTAATATTTTTAAAACTAGTAAATTTTAATTCAAAAAATTAGCAAAATTTCCTATAAAAATTAAATTTTATAAAAAGAAAATTAAAAAAAATGTCTATAAAAAGTAACTTTTAGCAAAATCTTCTTAACAAGTAAATTGTAACAAAATTTCCTAATAAAACTAAATTTTGGCAAAATTTTCAATAAAAACTAAGTTTTGGCAAAATTTCCAATAAAAATTTATTTTGGTAAAATCCTATAAAAAGTAAATTTTATCAAAATTTCATATAAAAAGTACATTTTAACAAAATTTCCATTAAAAGTTAATTTTGGCAAAATTTCCTATAAATTGTAAAATTTAAACAAAGTTCCTATTAAAAGTTTTTTTTTCAACATTTTCTTAACAAGTAGTTTCAACAAAATTTTGCTACAAAAACTAAACTTTGGAAAAAATTCCTATAAAAAGCAAATTTAAAAAAATTTCTATAAAAAGTAACTTTTAGCAAAATTTTCTTAACAAGTAAGGTAGGTAGGTAGAAAGGCTGGTGTGAAGTCTCCTTTACACCTTCACCCAGAGACCAGTATGGTCCATTGTGACGCCTTAATTAGAGATAGCTATATAGAGATGGAAAGTAGGTGAAATAAACAGCGAAGCACAAGTCAGAAATAAAAGATAGATAGAAAAGAATGTTTCGGATCAGCCTAGTCTCCTCTCGCGCAGCCAGGCCATCCCCATTACGAATCCTATCAGATTCTCGAGTCCGCAACCCGAGACATCCCCTAATTCGCCCAGGAATCTACTGCCCTGCAACCTGGGACAGTGGCACAAGAAGTGCTCAACTGTCTCCAACTCCTCAGGGTCCTCACACAACCTGCACATATCCGACAAGTCGGATCCTATACTCACCGCCATCCCGCCTATCATACAGTGGCCCGTGATCATTCCTATCATGGTCCTAACGCAGACCCTACTCTTGCCCAGCAGCAACCCCGAATCGGACTTCCTAATCACCGGCCACAGCGTCCGTGATACCCGGCAGTCAGTCCGTCCGGTTCCCCCAGGCCCGATTGGTCGCGCCCAGAATCCACTCCCTGATTCTTCCAAAATAGAAGCCTATTGGAGGCCTAACCGCCTCCATTAACAAGAAAACTGTAACAAAATTTCGGTTCCCCCAGGCCCGATTGGTCGCGCCCAGAATCCACTCCCTGATTCTTCCAAAATAGAAGCCTATTGGAGGCCTAACCGCCTCCATTAACAAGTAAACTGTAACAAAATTTCGTAATAAAACTAAATTTTGGCAAAATTATAATAAACACTACATTTCAACGCAAAATTTCCTATAAAAACTGAATTTTGGTAAAATTTCCTATAAAAAGTAAATTTTAACAAAATTTCTCATTATAAGTAAATTTTAGCAATATTTTCTATAAGTTTGAATATATTTGAGATTAATAACAGGTTTATTAAACGAATTTTCTATTGAAATCTGTTTAATAAATCTCTTATAAATTAATAATATTTTTTATATTTTTTCAAAAATTCCTACAAATATTTTCAGGTTGATGTGTTTATTTGTTTAGCAAACAGATGTTCGCTTTTAACGCAGGTTATCCACTTAGATCGGAACACAAGTGGCCGATAAGAATCGGCGGATTTGAAAGATTTCGATTGCTTAACATTGTGCCTTATCTAAAATAAGCACGGTCTTGGCACAAATTGTCGTATATGAAAAACTTACGTGCGTTCACATTATCGGGACATGAAACGCAACGAAAATTGCTTCCAAAATTGCGCCGATAGTGTGATATTAGCTTAAGTTAATCGGTATACTAAAAGAAGGGTCAAGGACCAATATTTTAAGGTGTTTATAAACATCAGCACAAACCACTCCACTTTTGTGGAGTGGCTATAAAAATTTCTGTATTGTATCGAAATGTATTAAATACTTGCGTTTGTTAATGTTTTTGCTATATTTCTTTATGCATAGTTAAATATTAGTTTAAATAGATTTTGTGTTTGTTTTATGGGTTAAATTGAAGTATTAATGGGAGTGTAAGTAGGGAAAGGAAGATTTTTCAGTGAGTATTAAAAAAGCGAATTTTTTTTTCTTTTTTAATTTTCGTTGGTTCAAAATTAAAAAAAAAAATACCTACATTTTCGCCAATTGTCATTAGTCCTGTTTTGTTGTTTGTTGCATCCTTAGTTTTCATATCAGGCAAAGCATTTGATATTAAATCACTTAGAGCTAAATTTGTTGTAATCGCATCTAAATCACGCGGCTTATCCTCAGTGACAATATATGCTACGTTTTTAGTTGGATTTTTTCATTTATACAGATTATCATAAAATTTTGCATATAACGTTTTTTCAGGCAAATGTTGAATTTTAATTACCAATCGATTTATTATTTTATTTTGTAAGATTTTGATGATTTCGATTATTTATTTTTTAGTTTTTTTATTGATTGGTTTGACACATATGTATGGCAATTATGATGCAGGATAAATAAATAAAAAAAGAGTGAAAACGATAAAGCACAAATCGATTTGTTTGTTTTGCTTGATAAATTTGATTTTGATTACTACCAATTAGTTATTAAAGAATTTTATCTTTTTGCAAAAGAAATGATATAAATTAATGTTAAATGAAGAAGAAAGTTTTAAAAAATTTCAGTAAAATATGAGAACTTTTCAAAAATAAATAAAAAAATTTTATTTTTTTTACCCAAACACCAGATTTAAGAAAACTAAAGGAAAATGTTAAAAACCAATAGTAAGGACGACGAAAAAATTTTTTCATGGTCTCTTACTGTATTCACAAGTTTAAAAATTAAAACCTAATTAACTAAAATTTTGATAAAAATGGCCAAAAAGTTATAACTATTTTCAAATATATCAAAGGAATTAATTATTCTACATTGGAAAGTTTTATTATTGAAATACTTTGTTTTTTTTTCAATAAGAAAATGGTTGTGGAAAAAAAGCACACCAATTGGGAAAGTATATATAAAAACATTTATATAAATATACATATATGTATGTATAAAATATATGTATGTATATAACGAGGCCTAACCGCAAAAAAAACGCAAGTGCCAAAAATATAATTTTAGAGGAGTTTTTTCATTTTATTTCATTAAAATTTTGTATGAAATTTGTCGCTTACGATAAAATTGTTCTTGCTAAAAAATCGGAACGGTACCTTATGTGGCCATGACATTAAAAATACGTAAATTTAAAATGATGTCGCTTACGTAATTTTCACGTTAGGGCTCGATATAATAAGTATAATAAGAATAGTTTTTTATTTTATAAAAAAAATTAATACCACAGAGATTTTAAAGTAGAGAAAAAAAGATAAAATTACTTACGTTCAACATGAGCGAATGCACAAAATACACTACGTGGACAATAACCAGCCTGTTGAACGTCATTGCATTTGGTAGACTTGTAGATTTCCGGATGAAATTGTTGTTCCGTACGAGTATGACAATACTGACAATTATCGCCAGCTTCACAATTGCTAGGTTCACCCCATTCTTCACCATGTTTAACATTGGGGCAAGGTGTTGACCTAAAAGTGATTAACATGTTAAATATTTTCTTTAAACTTTACGTTTTTTTTAAAGAAACTAACCTGTATTTAACTTTACGAGGACTACGTCTCTTGTCTTTGCTATTATGATACTGAGGACAGGCATAACCTTGTCTACATAATCTTGGTGGCCTTTTGCAAGGTTCCGTTTTATAATTAGCCAATACAAAATTGGTATCCTGCCATTTGGGATCTTCATTCATTAGATTTCTTTCTTTGTCTAATGCATTTTGTGCATTTGCTCCATCTAGACTAAGTTCAGCATTTTGTAATGCTTCTAACTCCTTAATATCATAGACTGGTGGTCTTTGATCTTGGGCACCATGTGCAAAGGCGCAATGATGCCCATTTTTAACGCAATAGCCACGACTGTCGGTATCGTGAACACACATGCATGTCTTGTAGTAACGCAAATGATAACGTCTCTCAGTATCACCAGCGGTACGATGTAGAAATGGGC
Organism: Pollenia labialis; assembly: GCA_949318255.1. NCBI lineage: Eukaryota > Metazoa > Arthropoda > Insecta > Diptera > Polleniidae > Pollenia > Pollenia labialis. The sequence continues at coordinate 201,389,968 of OX439139.1, read as the reverse complement.
AACTAAAATTGAGAATAAATAAAAATTAAAACTGAAAAACAATTAACTTTTTTCTAAAAATATCTGCCAGTAGAGATCAAGATAGGTTGACTTTAGAACATGTTTTTCACGTTTGTCGTTTACGAAAAGCATCCCTGGAATCAATGTCACAAGTAAAGCTGTACTGATTCACTTTTGACTTTGTGATGACTAGGAACGTGCCGATACGCATTTTTACCGATACGATATCTTTCCTCAAAAAAAACGGATACGCATATTTAATTTGAATTAAAATTAACAAAACTCAAGAAGAGAAAATTTGGTATAACACAAAATTACAGTGTGGTAGGTGAAATTTTTTTCCGAACACAAAATGTAAAAAAATTAAATAAAGAGGTCAAATTCGTAAAAAGGTTTTTATATATACAAAGTAATGAAGTATCAATATATTCAGAAAATACATTACAGTTATCGACGCTAACGATTAAGCAAAAATCTGCGCTGGCGTGACGTTAAAACAACGGAAGTAGATTTTGACTTGCATTACAAAACTGAATAAGACTGCGAATTGAGAAAGATTTTTTGTATAAATCCTTTTTTTGTAAACTTTGGACTAATATAGATTTATTTTTCAAGCTATAAAATTTATAAAGCTTTGCTCGTTTTAAGGTAAATATGGGCAGCGAAAAGTCTACTTTTTTTAATGTAACGCCAGATTGCAAATAAAGTTGTATTTTTTAGGACCAGGTTGTTCAATTGTTATCCCTTTTGTTACTATTTGTAGAGCTGGTTGCCCTTTATACCAAAATATAAAGAAGTAAACTATACATATAAAATTTTTTGAGAAAAAATTGTAAATACTTCTGGCGTTACGTTACAAAAAGTAGACTTTTCGCTGGAAATACCCATATCATAAAAACATAAAAATTGTTTTGTCGCATTTTCTGGATATCATTCATCAAAGCTTACCATGCAAGTGCGAGTTCGAAAAACTCAGTACTCTCACACTTTTTCACTAACATTCACACAATTTTTTTATTTTCAATCGGCTGTTTCCTTAATTTTACGTATATGTGACGCGCAAAATAGAAAGGGACCTAAGGGTAAAAACCGGTTTTGTTCAGGAGAGCCATTTTAAAGATTTAAATACGTGTATCTTTGGTGTACCATCACTTCATGAAACGCTCATATCAACGTGAGGTAACACTTTTGGGGCATGGGATCGGTCTCATTTTTTTGTCCACATCAAAAAAAAAAGTGAAAATTGATTTTTTTTACCCTTAGTCCCTTTCTCTATGCTCTGTCACCTATGTACTTGCAAGTATATACTTGCATGTGGAAACGGTCAATAAATATTCCCTAACTGTAATAAAAAAATCGAATAACAAAGTTATCGACAATTAAGACTATGTACGTATTTGTATATACATATATACATATATATATACATATATACATATATATATATATATATATATATATATATATGTGTGTGTGGCTCATTCTTCGCTACCCTGTATATTAGGTAAACTAAAAGCGTTACTTTTGTAGTGTAGTTAATAAAATTCTGAATAATTTTGAAGGTTTGTCTGTGTAAAATTGATTTTGGCCGAAAAACTTATAATTATGACGATTAAAACCATTAACAATTTTAGTTTAAAAAATTGTGGTTTTTTATCAAAAATACCTCTACCGACCGCAGCAATTTTTTTTTTTAAATTCCTAATCACATTTTAGTTCCACCCGACTAAACAAAATTCCCAGCAGTATGGCAGCATTTTGTTTTGCCAGTTTTGTTGTGATACAAAAGAAAACGAATCAACATACCAAAGGAAAATATACAAAAAGAAGCCAATTGGAAAGAGATAGAAAATCCAATTGGAGTAAAGAGATGCGGCTAATAAAATAACTAAAATAACAACACAATGAATGAATCCAAACAAAAAAGAAAAAAAGAAAAGAAATAGGTAAAAAAAATATTGCAAACAAAAAATAAATGCGTAAAAGTGACGAAAGCAAAAGTCCGAAAATAATCTTATATTTGTTTGAAAACAACACAAATTCAGGTTTCTTTCCAAAAATTTAAAAACCACAAGTTGTATTCACAATAAATCATTTGATAAACACTAATGAATTGGATTGATTTTGTACTTTAAGTCCGAACTGCACCCCACATTTTACTGCTTATAGCAAATATTAATCAAACATAAACATATACACACATACACAAAATTTCTCCAATACAACTTTTTTCAACACAGATTCTTGTATATTCTTCTTTTTATAATACGCAATTTCCTACCGCTTGAAATTTTCTTCATACCATTTTTTTTTTTTTTTTAATTTTCCAATATGTACTTACTCGTCTCCATCTGGACATATTCCAGTAGTTTCATCATATTTTGTACAATAATTATCAGCACTATAATTAAATGTACCATCCCGCTTTCGTATTGGTCTGCGGCGTCTTTGATTTTGAAAATGCCAATTGAAGCATACAAACGGACGGTGCTGATTGCATTTGTGTTGTAGAAAGGATTGACACTGCTCTACGCGAAATTCCTTTAAATATCTAATTGCGGGCATATGAAATAGATAGCAATCAATTAGTTTAACATAATATAATTAGGATTTTATTATTTATTTACGTGTAATGATTAGGTTTTTCCTGTTGTGTGGACAGCAAAAGTTTATTCGTCTCAATCGCCATCTTGTCACTTAATGAATGATGTACAAATTTAGTAGTGGTAATTCAGCGATTTTTTTGTATTCATTTAATCTTCTATCATAAAAAAAACGTATAGCGGGAGGAAATAATATAAATTATATGAAATTTTAACACTTTTTTTGCTTAATTCCAGTTTACCAAGCTTACGCAAAAACTTTCACGCGACTTTGAAATAAAAATTTTTTTGCGGCGACCAACATATTCGGAGTTATGGGCGCCGAAATTTGATACATATGCATATTATTCATTATACCTATCTTGTCTATTACTTGTTCACTTAACAATTTCCGTAACCGATTAAAAGCTTAACAAAGAAAAAAATTAGCAGTGAAAACCGGAATTTATGTATTTAAACCAAATACATATGTACCTGTATTTTCATTAAAAATTTATATTGTATGTCCACACCACGCGTTACACGCCTTTTCGCTGTCTACGCAGCTATCAAAAAGTAGAATCTGTGTAGTTATTTGTATGTGCCGGTTCACACACGTCAAGTTTGACTCGTCAAGTGTTTAGCTTTTGGGAGAGAAGAAAAATAGAATGCCATTTCTTTTCCCGTCTCTCCTAAAAACTCAAGACTTGACGAGTCAAACTTGACGTGTGTGAACCGGCAATAACAAGCTGCATGCACAAAAGCGAAGGATGCATTGTGGCATTGAATTCGAAAAGTAGGTTTACTTGCTATGTACTATTGTAAATCGCAATTTACACTGCGGAAATTTCTTGCCTTACAGAAAAAGTCTTTCGGTAAGGGGGCGCCACAGTTTACTTCTTGCCTCTCTCGCATACAAACTTTTCCGGCAAGAAATGTCCACAGTGGAAAATCGTCATAAAAAGACAAAATGTTTTTGATAGCATGTTCAAAAGAGAATGTCAAAAACAGACATGTCTGGAAACACATCGTGTAAATGCCCCGAAGCGTTTCAAGCAGCGATTGAACAAATCAGCTGATTTTGAAAAATAAAACTTTATTTTTACTTGTGGTTATGCCGCATAAAGGCCATGTCAGATAAAACTTCATTGCTTTGCGTGACGTTTCTAACTTTGACAGAAAAGCGTAACGCAAAAGGTGTATGTCACAATAAACACTGACAACACACACGAATTGTTTGTTAATAATAAATAAATAAAAAAAATTATACTAGCAGACTGTCAAGGCGCGCAAAAAGATGAGAGTTGCTTAACTTTTCGCTCCGCGTTAAAAGTACTTTATGTGGCATGTTTCGTATAAGTATGAATATTTCAGCTTGGATGTCAAAGCGAATCACTAACGCAACGCGAAGCAAACGTTTTATCCGACATGGCCTTAAATGGCGTTGGATGTAACTTGAAACATAAAACGAAAGTAAGGTATAAAAATCATACAATGCTTGGAGGCGATAACGCGTGGCGTGGACCTCCAGTTCTTTACAGCGTTTACATTTGTCAATACTAGCAAGACAGTAAAAAAATATATATGAACATATTAGTTGTCATAAACATTACTAACTGTCCTCGTGACGTATGCGTCCACACAGTAATGAAAACAGTTAACTTTAAAAAAGTGTTTATAGGTATGAACTAAACAAACTAAAAAAAGAAGAAAAGTGATGCAAAACAACTATATCGAGTCACAGCCGCAAAAAAACCTTATGCAAGAAAAACAAAATTTAACAGCAGAACATTTTTTATATATATGAAATTCGAAAAAATCTGCATGTGAATATGACAGTTTTGGATTATATCGGTTTTTGGCCTTTAAGCGGAATAGACTTTAAACGAAAAGTACTGTATAACATGATGTTATAAAAGCGTTTGCATTAACAACCGTGTAATAACATGGAAAAAACTCTAACATCTTGAGTATATACTCAACATGCAGTGTACATACAGTGCAATCTACATGAAATCTATTTCAATGCAACCTCAAAATATAATGCTGAGTACCTACTATGCAATCTAGTTAATTAAATTCATTTTTATTCATTCTAGATTTCATCAAAATCAAAACGTTTTGATATTTTGAGATTGCATTGATGATGATTGAGTATCAAAGCGTTTTGATGTTGATGCAATCTGGAGTGAATGAAAATGAATTTAATTTGCAAGATTGCGGAAATACATTGCATAGTGTGTACCCAGCAACGCTAACGTCTTTTATTTATTTATTTATTTATTTAGTCTGGGATCACACAATGAAAGTTTTCTTTCAGAAAGTCTGAGTTTATTGGTGAGAGGGGAAGAGAACATGCTTTTCTTTTCTCCTCTCTCACCCATAAACTTAGACTTTCTGAAAGAAAACTTTCATAGTGTGAACCCAGACTTAGATATTTATTATATTTAATATTAAAATAAATCTTAAAGCTAAATCACAAGCAACTAAGGCTATCGGCTTGCACTAACATCATATTAGTGTTAATGTAAAGCATTGTATGTTAGTTGTAGACTGCGTTTTATGTGACCGTAACATTTTAGGAAATGAAGCAAGTGTTGCCACTAACCCTACGTTTCCACATCCAAGTAATTACTTGCAAGTAGTGTATACGTACCCTGCAAATTATAGGACACACGCGTGTAAAATTTAGCCCACAAGGGACTAGGACTAGTCCAAAAGTAACCCAAACGTATGGAAAAACATGGTATATTTAACATTACGATGTCCTAGGGCAGGACCATATAAGCCAGCTTTGGATTACAAAGGAGTAGCCTTAAAATACTACATTGTATACACAAGAGGATTAGTTTTAACTTCGTTTAAAAACGAAAACATGTCGTTAAAAAACGAAATCATGTCCTCCCACTACAAACACTTTTAAACAATGACATGGTCCATGCTTGCATCGCATCGGACCAGTTCATGGAGTAGTCCATCTGATCAAAATGGATCAGGTGGTCCAATATTATTTGCAGGGACCCTGCGACTTCAAAACTAAACCTCTTAAGTATACCATGGAGTAGTTTTTAAACTACCCCTTTGTAATCCAAGCCTGGGTTATATAGTCCTGCCCTAATGTTAAATAGACCATGTTTTTTTCATACGTTTGGGTTACTTTTGGAATAGTCCTAGTCCTTTGTGGGCTACATTTTACCGCGTGTTTGGACTAGTCCTATAATTTGCAGGGGTATTATCAACGAAAAATCGAGGTAACAGCCGATTGACTGAATGTACAAAAAATTGTGTAAATGTTACTGAAAAAGTGTGTTTTTTTGAGTTTTTCGAACTTGAACTTGCATGCGGAAACGGGGGTAGTCATTTATTAAAAAAAAAAAAAATTAAAAAACTCCTATTTTCTGTTAGCAAATCATATCACTGTCATATTTTACTGTCTTAGCAATTTGTAAGACAGTAGGCCAGACAGTTGAAAAAGTGTCAATGGATTGGTGAAAATTTTGCATGTGTTGCTGCTGTCTTGGTTGTTAAGATTTTTTGGAAATAATTTTTCGTCTGCGACGCTACGCCCCACTCTTTAGGTTAAAGATAGTTTCAATTCATGATACCGTTTTTTACCTACATGAGCTTTTAACATACCAAATAAAATAAAATAACACTATATTACCATTATAACTTGGCTCTTAGTAAATAGATTTTTTCTATTATAATCTTATGACCCTATTATAATCTTAGGCGACACATATGTATTTTATTAATATTTATATATAGAAATGTTTTTATATATAAAGTACTTTTCGCTTAAAGTCCACTACTATAGTTGCACAACTTTTGTGGACTATAAGCGAATTTGGACTATAACCGATTTTTTTTACAAGCCATTTTATGGATAATAAGTGAAACCTAGTATAATCCACATTTTGGACTATATAAAAATTATTTTCTTCAATACAACCACTCTTTTGCAAAAAACGAAAAGTTTATTTAAAACATAACCAAATATTTATTAAATTAAAATAAATAGTTAAAACAAAAATCTTTTTTATTGGTTAATTCAAATGCTTTAAAAGCAAAATGTAAATAATTTCAATGCTTCATAAGCCTTAAGTATTAGATTCATTTTTATTCTTTGGATGACGAAATCAAACACAACATTCATTGGTTCTTTAGATGAGGTCTTCACCTGACAATTTTTTGTAATATCAAACGTCAAAGTCTATATGTACATATAAAAAACTCTAATATTTTTGTCAGCGTTTTTTTTTTTTTTGTATGAAGTTTTTCGTTTACTATGACAAAAAATTGTCAGATGAAGATATCATGTTATGAAATATAAATTGTGAAATTTGGCATTTTCCAGAAAGGTAAAAAAAACATGTTGCCAGCCAGTTGATTAAAAAAATATAAAAAACAGAGTGGACTATAAACAAAAATTCTTGCATAAAGAATTATAAATGCATGCTAAGAAAATGTGGCTTTTAAACGAAAATGGACTACGAGCGAAATGGACCTTAAAACAAATAATTTGTATGATATTCGAAAAAATTTGCATGTAAAGATGACAGTTTTGGCTTATATCCGTTTTTGGCCTTTAAGCGGAATGGACTATAAGCGAAAAGTACCTACTGTACATGATATGTATGTATATACATTTACATACCTTTATGAAAACTAAAAATTACGAAGCAAAAGAAAACTAAATTATGAACTGCTCACAAAGGGTTAATATCTTCGTTGAGACAACAGGCATTTTGTTTGGCGGCATGCAATAGCCCCCAAAAAAATAATGAAAAGCCCCCAAAGTGTGGGCCCTTATTACATAAGCAATTAACCCCCAATTTTGAAAAAGAAATAAGTTCCCAACGAAATGAGGGCTTAGTTCATATGAAATAAGACCCCAATTTCTGGAATGAAATAAGACCCCAATATGTATAATCTAATTAATTGTACAGTTTTGGTTTTAAGAATCATGCGATAGATAGCATGGTTGGGACTTCGGCCAAGAGCAAGGTTTTTCTCCTCTACGATATGTCAATCATCGGATTCGATAACTAAAGCACCTCTGCATAGCTGGCCTTCGGCCAGACGCAAGGATTTTCTCCTTTACTGTATAACAAATACGGGCTTTGCTAACTAAATCTTCTCTGCAAGGCCGGCCTTCGGCAGTTCGCAAGGATTTCCTCCTCTATTTAGCCCAAATTTAGCAGCTTTACTTAGCATGATTGAAAACTATATTTCAATACCCCTTCTCAATCATATAAACCTATGCAATTATAAAAATTCAAAAAAATTTTTACATCTAAGGATTTTGTACACATGTCAGCTAGTTGTTCCGAAGATCCAATTGATTCAATTTTCACTAAACCTTTTTCTACATTATCTCTAATAAAATGATGTTTTATATCTATATGTTTGCATCTTTTCGATTCTACATTTTTGGCTATACATGCGCAACCCCGGTTATCCTCATAGATAATTACTGCTTCATTTTTTATTCTATTTAAATCTTGTAGCAAACCTCTTAGCCATAAAGCTTCAGATACTGCTGCACTTAAAGCCACATATTCAGCTTCACTAGATGATGTCGCAACTGTTTGTTGTTTCTTACTTGACCACGATACTGTACATCCATAAACTTTAAAAATGTACCCACTTACAGATTTTCGATCTGTAGCATCACTTGCCCAATCAGCATCAGCATATCCAACCAGAATTTTGTTGTCGTTTGCATTGTAAATTAATTTTTTGTTAATTGTACCTTTTAAGTATCTTAATACTCGTTTTAAAGCTTTCCAATGTTCTTCTGATGGTTTTTGCTGAAATCTTCCAAGATAACTCACATGATAACATATATCTGGTCTTACACAAAGCATTACATACATAAGACTCCCTAAAAGTTCACGATAGGGTTTATCGAATGTTTCACCGCCATTAAAGGTCAGTTGTAATCCTTTTTCCATAGGCGTCTTGACAGGATTACATTCTGTCATTGAAAACTTTTCCAAAACTTTTTGTATGTTGGCTTCTTGAGATATTTTTATTTTATTGTTGTTGATGTCAAACTTCATACCCAAAAAATGTTTCAAATTACCACAATCAGACAGTTCAAAATATTTTGAATGTTCTATCTTTAAATCTTCAACAAGTTTTAAGTTCGGACCAGCAATAAGCAAATCATCAACATATATACATAATAACATATAAAACTTCATCTTTATTTTTGCCAATTTTTATATATTGACAATAGTCCCGTTTTGAGCGAATAAAGCCAATTTTAAGGAGTAGTTCATTTAGCTTTTCATTCCAACACCTAGGTGATTGTTTGAGTCCATAAAGAGACTTAAGTAAACGACAAGCCAAACCTTTTTCCGCAGACACCCCTTCTGGTACTGCCATATAGATTTCTTCATGCAAAACTCCATTTAAAAATGCAGTTTTTATATCTAATTGATGAAGATAAAATCTATTTTTAGCTGCAATCGCAAGAATTGCACGGACTGTTGTAAGTTTTGCCACAGGTGCATACGTTTCATAATAATCTATACCATATTTTTGTGCAAATCCTTTAACAACTAACCTGGCTTTGTATCGAACAGGATTTCCATTTTCGTCAAATTTTATTTTAAATATCCATTTTGACTTCAATAACTTTTTATTTTTTGGAGGTTTCATTAATACCCAAACTTTGTTAAAAGCCATAGACTGTAACTCTTCATCAATAGCTTTTAACCATTTATCAGCATCAGGTCTACCAGCAATATCATCAAATTTTTCTGGTTCTTGGGAGCAGATATTTGGTTCACTGACAGCAGAATGACTAATAAAATAATCTAGGAACCTTGAAGGTTTTTTTCGTTCTCTACCACTTCTTCTGTTTTGTATTGTTTCCTCTTGTTCTTCATCACTTATTTGAACATTAACATTTTCAGACACTTCGGATTCATCTTCAGTAATTATGGTTTCTTCATCAAAATTGGAAGCACAAATTCTATTATCCTCTGTTACTCTTTCATCAACTTCAGTGACGGGCATATTATCAGATTTAGATGTTTCTTCACCTTCTTGCTCGTTACTCTTTAATATAATGTTGATTGGTTCGTTACCTTTTTGAACCTCTTTATATGGATAACATATTTCATCAAACTTAACATCCCTGGCAGTAACGATCTTTTTGGACTTAATATCCCATAGTTTATAACCGTTAGCTACACAACCAATCATAACAAGATATCTGCTTTTGTCATCAAGCTTCTTTCTGTTTTGTTTGGGTATCCAAGCGCATGCCTTACACCCAAATATTTTCAGAATTTTGACATTAGGCTTACAACTGTACCACATTTCAGCAGGTGTGACATTTTCATTTAAGGCTTTAGTTGGACTTCTATTTATGAGATATACACCTGTTAGAGCTGCTTCCACCCACATATTTTTTGGCATACTTGATTCGAGCAACATACTTCGAATTTTTTCCACTAACGTTCTATTAAAACGTTCAGAGACTCCATTTTGTTGTGGAGAATAGGCAATTGTTTCTTCTAATTGAATACCTTTCTTTTGGTACCATTTCCATTTCTCTTTGGAGTTATATTCTCGTCCTTGATCTATTGTCAATTTTGATATTGGCAATCCAAACTTTGCTGTAGCCATTGCTTCATATTCCACTAATTTATCAAAGACATCGGACTTCTTTTTTATATTATAAATCACAGCAAAATGTGTAAAGTCATCAATAAACGATACAAAATACTTTGATCCGTCCCAGCCAATGGGATCAATTGCCCCACACACATCAGAACGTCCCGACAATGCTTACCTTTCACACAAATTTCGCAAAATTTCATCTTTTCGGGTTTTGCATTGAAACCATTTACCATTTTCCTGTTTAAAAGTTCATTTAGGGATGATTGTCCAATATGGCCATAACGTTTGTGCCAAATTTCTATTTCTTCACTTTTTGAATAATTGACATCATGTTGTTCAAATTTAAAAATAATTTCATAAAGATTTCCTCGTAAAAATCCTGTAGCAATCAAAACACCATCTTTGTAAATAAAGGTTTTATCTTTACTGAATTTCACATCAATTCCTGCAGCTGTCATCTTTTTAACAGAAAGTAGATTATCTCTCAACTCTGGTACATATAACACATCTTTAAGTATTATATTAAAATTCTTATTTGAAACACAATGAATTGTTCCCGAGTGCTTAGCAGTTAAATATTGATCATCTTTCGCAACATTTATTTGAATTGGGTTTAAAATTTCATTAAATGTACTATAACAATTGTTGATATTTACAAGATGATCACTTGACCCCGAATCCAACTTAAAGCTAATACAAGATTTAGAACTTGCATTGTTTATATTTGAATCGGTCATAAAACAAATACTTTTGGAATCTGTTTGATCTTTTAAGGCACTTCGAGCTTCATTATTGCGACAATTATTTGCCTTGTGTCCCATCTTATTGCACTTAAAGCATTTTCCATTAAACTTTTTGTTTTATAAATTTCTTACCAGCAAATGCCGTTTTTCTATGACCATTTTCTTCTACATAGCGGCTTGAAATTTTGGTTTCTTCCAGCAATAACCTTTGCTTTACCACATCGTAATTCAATTGATCTTCAAGATTTTGTAAAGCCGTTACAAGGGGATCAAATTTTTCAGGAAGTGACATAAATAATTGGGTAAGAATGTCACACTCTTCCAAAACTGCTCCTGCAGTTTTTAAATTTCTAATCAAATTTTCAAATTTGGTTAAATGTTCAACAACAGCATCCCCATCGTTTAATTTCAGTTGAATTAACTGCTTTCTTACCAAAATCTGATTAACAATCGATCTCTTTGCAAATATTTCTTTAAGACTATCCCACATTTCTTCGGCAGTCTTTTTCTCACGAATATATCCCAAACAATTGTTTCCAACAAATGCAACTAAACGTTCTTTTGCTTTACAATCTTTATTCAAAAACTCTTCTCTTTTAGCAGGATCCGTTGAAGGTAAGCCCGTTAAAACTTCCCCCAAATTCAAACTTTCCAGATGAACTTGAACCCGGAATTGCCATTCGTCATATCCACAACCGTTAAATTGTGGAATTCCATTTATTTCTTTATCGCCCATAACCTCTTGTAATTGAAAAATGATGACGAAAGATATTAAAAACGATTTTATTATTTAAGAAGAAATATATTGATGTTTAAATCACAGAAGTTTACAAAGGAATGAAAAATAAAATTTTATAAACATAAAACATAAGTTTCTATGATTGAAAACTATATTTGAATACGAAATTAAATACATTCAATGTATAAAGTATCATGCATTAAACACATTCACCACAGCAGGATACACGAACACACGACTACAAATGCTGCTGGGTGCAATTACAGTCGTGTAGACAGCTACTGAATTATTTTGAAGACGACAGCTACAATTGAAAAATTAAAAACAGCTGTTTTTTTTATTGTGTATTTATATTTCAGTGGTGCCACTATCATTTTTTTAAACTTTTATGAAATGGAAAAACATGCATTATTCAAGACTCGTAAAAAACTTAATTTAAGCCAATAAATATATAAATACTTATTTATAATACATTTTATAGCGTAAAAACAAACGAATTTATTAAAAATCATTTAAAATATTTTAATTTTGTTTGTTTTTTTGGAACTAATAAACAATATAATTTTAACAGCAGATTACATAAAAAAATATATAACTACTGCTTATAAAATAAAAATTTTTTTGTTGGGTACGTACGTAAATATATAAAAGCTATGCATCACTGCTGCAGTGATGCAAAATGTTGTTGCTGATGCGTGGTTACCAGTTGCAGTTGTAATGCTAAAGGCGCAACCATAATATGCATAGCCTTGCTTAACCTACTGTCAAAAATTAACAAAAAGTATCTCAAATGTACTTTAAAAAACAACAAATAAAAAAACATTTGATTCCGTACAGAATGTGCGATTAGATTCGCACCTTGCTTAAGCAAAAGACAGTTTCATTAAATTTAGTAAAAAGTTGCCTTAAGTTCAATATGGTTTGCATTATTTAATTTACATGTTTTCGCACTTTTGATTAAGCCAACTTAAGCACATTATGGTTGGGCCTTAATACTTTTTTTACTGCACAACAGCTGTGCAAAGTTTGAATTTTTGAACACGAGCTAAATTTCAAAAGTTTAATGGGCAAACATAAAATAATAAATAAATGTTATCAACAATATCGATGACAAATTCTATTGAAAATATTGAAAAATATTTTTTTTGAAACATTGTTGATATTATGCGCTGACCATTCTATTATTTTTTAACTACTTTTATTTAAGTATAATTTATTCTGATAAGCTGTTTTATATACATATTTTAAAATATAAATTATTTTCATAAAACTCAAATTAAAGAAAAAGCTAAATGTATTTAACAAAATACAGCTGAAAAAGAGCTAAATGAAATATTTCAAGTTAAACGTGAAAAAAATAAAGTTAAAGCTCGAAAAAATCTAGTTTGGGCACACTGGTGGAAACAAGATGTATCCAAAACAGAGAACCAATGTTGCCGTACTTTAATCATTCAATAAAACGCAATAATGAATAGAATAACGCTCAAAAAGGAATTGCTCACAAGGTAAAGATGCTTAAAAGAATGAAATATTTTATGTATGTTAAGGACAAAACTTCGCTCACATTGGCAGAAACATTTTCGTTTTTCTTCTATCTTATTTCTTTCCATATTATATCATATATTTTCCTTTCATTTCTAAAACAAAAAGTGCTGGTTCACACTTTAGGAGAGAAGGGAAAAGAGAAGGCCATTTCTTTTCCCCTCTTTCCTAAAAACTCAAGACTTGACGAGTCAAACTTGAAGTGTGTGAACCAGCACTAACTAATTATTTTTTAAAAGCCAACTTCTCAGTAAATGAAATTACACCTGATATAAAATTGAAGTTTTATTTAATAAAAAGACATTTAGAAAGAAGCAAGACACAAAAAACTCATTGAAAGAAGATGTATATTAGTCAAACCGTTAAGATAATTATTGTAATTTAAAATAAATTAACAAAAATAAAATTAAAGATTTAAAAACTATTAATAAAACATAAAATAAAACTCCTTAGCTGTCATACTGCTCTCACTTTTTGCTCAGGCACATCATCATGAATAAATTCATGCTTGAACAACACGCCACCAAATCATTAAAATTTACTTTGAAAGTCAGCCATCGATTTTCGCAACTTATAGGCGATTTCATGATTTAAATGACGTAACTTATTTTTTTTTTTAATTGAAGGGGATGTGTTGATTTAGAGAAAATAAACTGTCAACTAGACTACAAGGCCGTGTGATGTGAAACCTCTTGATTTTTTTTCGTAGGGCTGTGAAGTCACTGGTTTATGTTGATAAACCAGCAACAATTGACTTGGAGTTCAGCATTGTGCATTTAATTCGTGACATGCAGACAGAAACACTCGAAAAAGAGGATTAAAATTGAACGTCTGCAATGCAATTCGTCAAGAACAGGTGCGGTTCCTATTTGTTTGAAATCATTTTAAATTGGTAATGCCGTGTATTAATCTGTGATTAAAATTAATTTGTTTGTGTTGACCACCATTTACAGTTTTATGGTCCTTAAAATACCCTTTATACCTTATTTAGTAAACAAAATGCCAGCAGGGTTTTAAACAGCTTTCGTAATTTTCGCATAATATTTACCACGTTTTAAGCTGGGATCACACGATTGCCGCAAATGCACCAATTTTCACACTTTTTAATACCCCAATCGTGTGACTGCACAACCAAATGGCTCTTGTACCAATCGAAGACAATATTGTGATTACGTTTGCCAATCAAATGCAACCCTGGTGCGGCAATCGTGTGACTGTTTGCTATGCAACCGCGCGTCAATAAAAATGACTAAAATGCACCAATATTTATTGTGTTCTTGTGCGGCAATCAAACAACGCAATACGCGCCAATATTTGCCTTTTTTATTAGATTTACTTTTTTGTGTTTCTTTTATTAGGTAATGAAAATAAATATGTATGTATTTATTTATTTTGCATTTAAATTTTTTTAAGTAGGTATGTTCACAAGCATATTTAGCTGTTCTGTGCGAATATTTTTATTAAAGATATTTCTATTCGAACCTTAACATACGAAATTGTTGAACAGACTGTTAATTTTTGAAATATCTTAAAAAATTAAATAAAACTATTCAACAATAATTTGTTTAAGTATATGATTTGTATCATTTATCATTTAATTTTTTCAATGAACAATCCAACAAGAACTTTCAAACAAATAAAAAAGCTACCACAACAGCTGTTTTCGCAGTTAATATACATAAGTAAGAACAACCGTGTGACTGTTCTGCGGCAATTGTTGTAACCATTTCGCTTTGTACCAACTAGCGGCAATTAAATTTGTATAAAACAGGGCAATCGTGTGATTTCAAAAAATTTGGTTGGGGCAATTTCATTATTGTGCGTCAATAAAGCACAATAATAATTGTGTCATATTGGTGCATTTGCGGCAATCGTGTGATCCCAGCTTTAGCGATACGGAACAAATTATTTTTTTTAGGATAATTATTTCACCATGGTTCTGGAGACTTACATCGTTGAATTTGGTGAGAAAGGTCAAACGAAATTTGACAACCCTGTTAACAGCTGTTAAACAATTTTATTACAGTCAGCTGATTGGCCTTTGTCGTCACTGCTATAAATGAAGAAAAATCGCTGAATAAATGGAAAATTACAGCAAGACAAAGATATGACAGTGATAAAGTAAACATTGATCAAACTACAATTCTGTGAATAAATTAGCACACTATTAGAAATGGCTGATCACTTAACAAATGATTTAGGTGATAATTCTACTAAAGTAAATGCAAACACAAAAACTGCTTTTCTGTTGTCAGGTCGTGGCCAAGAAGAGTATTCTATAACGATGATGGAACAAGAAACAAGTAATGTGGATACCAAAGAAGGCATAAAACACTATTCCAGATGTAGTAGTGCAGGAAGTATACATACACCAAATTCATCGCCTCATAACACAGGTGAGATGGTTGGATTCGAATTTCTAAAATACATATATATTATGTATGTTTTGTTTTAGATGATGACGATGATAGTGGTGATAATTGCAGTGGACGTGGTGGTTCTTCGGTCACTTCAACTTTA
Source organism: Pollenia labialis (assembly GCA_949318255.1). Lineage (NCBI taxonomy): Eukaryota > Metazoa > Arthropoda > Insecta > Diptera > Polleniidae > Pollenia > Pollenia labialis. The sequence continues at coordinate 201,374,204 of OX439139.1, read as the reverse complement.
AGCTATAAAGAAAGACGACGCGAGGCTCATACACAGGCTGAACAGAAAAGACGTGATGCCATTAAAAAGGGATATGATAGTTTGCAAGAACTGGTACCTACGTGTCAGCAAAATGACTCGGCTTCAGGTTACAAATTGAGTAAAGCGCTGATCTTGCAAAAATCAATCGATTACATTGGCTATTTAAATCAACAAAAGAAAAAGCAAGAGGAGGATAGTGCGGCTTTGCAAAAAGAAGTAATTGCTTTGCGTATTATACAAAATAGTTATGAGCATATGTTGCAACATCAACAGGCCAATCCGGGGCCGGAAGAGGCACGCTTAACGGATGAGGCCAAATTTCAAGTGGTAGGTTGTAACTTAAATAAGAAATTGAAAATATATGTAAGTATGTAGTACAGACTTAAAATACCTACCTACTAAAATATCGATTTTCAATAGTTAAAGAACCTGCAGCTATTAGGTATTTTCAATTCCATTTATTTTTGATAGACTGCAATTACTGAAGAAATAAACCTGAGCCATTTTAATTTATTAATTTTTATTAATAAATATAATTTAAAATTATTTTGAGGTGGCCTTTTTAATGCAATATTGAATATTCATAATTTTATACGGTTTTTTTTTATTCACTTTTAATTTTATTTCGTTAAAAAAGGTTAAAGATACGTTTTGGTTTGCGGAAAAATCTCTTACCATCTCTTAATATTAATGAAATTTCATACTTGAGCTATTTTTTGTTTTAAATAAACATCTTATTAATTTTTCTTAACCAAAAAGAAAATTAATGTTCAAAACTTCATCGCGGTTGGTGCGTGAACTTTTTTGACCTTAGCGAAAAAATAAATATACGATCCCTTATAGTTGTTTATGCTCTATTGGTCTGTGCTATGCCAATTTTGATATTTTAAAAAATTCACAATTAGATAGAATGCAGAAAGTTCAGAACAAAGCAATCATATCTATAAATATGCATTATTTAGTAGATATAGAGCAATTTAACTTATGCTTCAAACGCTAGACTTCAAATTAACACACTAACATTTGTTCATAAAATTAAAATGGGATTAACACCGAAATTTTTAACGGAGAATTTATTTAATGTTTATGATATACAACCCTACCAGCTGCGAAATGCAAACGTTTTAGGACTCGCAAAGCTACTAACAACATGACGAAAAATATGCCTATTCTATAAAGGATTACAGTTATTTAATATGCTGTCAAGTTATGTAAAGACTGAAAGAAATATAAATGTTTTTAAACGAAATTGCGTTATGTTGTTAGCCATAAATTATATTAAAGATTTAAATGATTTTATTTCTTTTGAATTGAAGTCCTTTTGTTGATACATATAAGGATTTTTTGCAAGTTTTAGCTATTTTTTCATATTATGAAATTTTCATAATTTGGAATTTTTTTTTTAATCTGGATTTGAGCGTAATTCATAAAAGTATTGCAATTTTTAAAATCTTTTAAAATTTAATGCATTTCATTTCAGTTTCAAGCTGTCATGGATGAAATGTTTGATACCTTTCAACACATCCCAATGGATAATTTTAAACAGTTGACTACCGGTGTTATACCGTGGTTGGAAGAGCATTGTAAGCCTCATATACTAAGAAATATATTAAGCCGCACCTTGCAACAGATGCAAGTTAACCAAGCTCAGGAATTACAACAACAGCAGCAACAAAATATGAGTATTGATCAACAAGACAGTGATGGTTTTAGTTGATCTACAACAATTTAAAATCAAACTGTATATACATACATACCTTCGAACTGAATGAAATACGATTTTGGCATAGCATACATATTAACATTATTTTATTTCTTACTTTTTTGTTAACGTTTTAATACAAAGTTAAATATTTAAGCATAACCTCTAACTAAATTACAAAATATATTTGGTCTAAACAGGTATTTTAATAAACAAAAAAAAAAAATGCATTTTTTTCTTGCAAATTTTGATTTAAATTGTTTTTGTCATGAGTACATAGTAAAACTTGTTAATTTTTAGAAGATTTTATTCTTTGACTTGTACACGGTCAAGCCATAAATCATAGCCCAACATTTTATCCAGCTGATTTTGAGGTAATGCTAATTTCTTTAACTGTTCCATTAGTTGAGTATGCTCTAATAATTGTAATAAATCCCATAGTTTACATAAAGTAAACAATTTATATGATAAATTTCCTTTGGGGAAAGCACCTTCTAAATTTTGTTTGATTTGAAGCTCTATTTTCTGGTAAGTTGAGAGCTCGATAATATTTAAAGATTCATGTTTTAATTTTAGTATACCTTCTTGCAAGCTGTATATTAAACCCTCAAAGAAGTTCTCATTATTTACTGAGAATAAAAGAGTTGATATTTGTTGCAGCATTTGCGGCAATTCGACGCGAAACTCGTGGGATCTTATTAAACATTTAGCCGCTAATTTACGCACTTTTTCCGCGTTATGTTTTAACATAGACCACATTAAATGTCTGTAATTGTATACGGGATTATTGGCTTCCATTGCACCTTTAAATATATAATCGACTTTGTGTAAAAATTCTAAAAATAATATAATGGATCTGGTAGATGATTTTTCTGCTAAACAATAATTGAGTATATAAACACAAGCTTTTGGTAGTTTGCGATTAATTTCACTAAAAGTAACTTCACTGGGTTCCCACGGCAGGGGCTCTTCAAATTCATTGGCTTGTTTCTGTCCCACAATTTTAGGCACCAAAGCGCCAAATAATTGTAAGGCCGCATTGCATACAGTCCATTCGGGATTGTCTATTTGCTTAACGGCGGCCATCATAATTTCATTGTAGTATTTTGACATGGATTCACGCAACTCTGTGTCTCGTACTAAAACGCAAAGAAAATGTAGATATAAAGCTTCTAAACTGTCGCAATTTAGGTCATTTTTAGAATCTTTACTTTTAACCGGAGGATTTAAGAGATTTTCTACGGCTTTTTTTAAAATAGGTCTACCAAGATGTTCCTCATTTTTTACTATATGCAAAAACATTATAGAAAATCCGGCTCCTCGGCGTGTGGTACTAACATTTGATTCCTGTACTTTATATAATTGCTCCAAAATTGAGTGCAATAAATTAAACTCATTTGTATTCTCACTTAAATGCTTTGTTATGTTTTTAGTTAATTTTCCTATGGCAACTCCCGCAGATTCTATTGCTCCTTTGTGGCGACACTTTGTTAGAACCATTGCAATGACTTGTAAACATCTTTGAAGAAAACTGCATCTGTGTTCTGTAATAACTTTTGCAATAACCTCATAGCTGGCCATTGAAGACGACAAATCACAACAGGCTTTTAGGGTCAGCCAAAAAGACATAAGCAAGTATTTACGACACAATTCGTGATTATCAGCCACGTAAGCACTTTGCCTTACCAATATTTCTAGACTTTTGTCCATGTCCTCAAAAGAGGCAGCAGATAAAATTTCTTCAACGTTTTCTAAAACTGCTACGTTAAGCTTCTTTATTACCACACTCTCTATGTCCTCCACAAGCTTTAACACATTCATAAATTCCGAGGCACATAACTCTGGCCTAAATTCTGTTACCTCATACAAAACATTGATCAGACCAAATAAATGTCCACCTTGAGTTTTACATGAATTTAGAGGATCTCTATTAAATTGAACTAGATTTGCCTTAAGGCTTGACATGGTAATATCGAAATACTGCTTCAGTTTCTCTTCATCCAGACAATTTTGTACAGCAACCCGGGCATATATTAAACTAAGATTACATTTATCTACGTCTGATATACCGCATGCTTTTTGACTTAAATCGAATGCTAAATTTACCACATCTTCTTGTGGTCTTAACATTTTTAGCAAACATACTATTAAATCTTGGGCATCATCGAAACCCATCGGATCATTTATTAGCTCTATTAAGCGCAAAGCCATTTCATTATTGTCAAATACTTTATGATCTTTTAAGAATAAGCCCAATTGTTGATTTTGTGAAACACAACAGTTTTTAGAATTTTTGATTACTCTCTCAGTATACAAGGATTTTAAAAGAATTTCCAACAGTTTAAGACAAAAAATTTTTGGTTGATATACATCACTGGCTATGCCCTGGTCAATATCCTTCTGTAAATGCACAAAAAAATTTAAAATACTGGACTCCAATGAAGAGGTTTGTTCACACAATTTGCAAAATTTTTTGGCTATATAATTGATAATATTAGGCATTTTACTCAACATCGTGTTACGAAACTGGGCATTATCTACTGAGCTGTGGGTCCTTAAAAACAACTCAACAAATTCCATACAATCTTCTATTGCAAAATTAGCTAAATTATCCACAATAAATTTAAAAATCAATAATTGACACTTTGTATCATACTGAAAGCAGTTAGTCAATAATTCAGTACTCAATTTGAAAAAATGCAATTTCGATAACTGAAATACTTGTTTGGAGAACATGCTGAATATCAAAATTAAGCGATAACTATGTTCATTATCCATTAAATAATCTGATGAATTATCTATGAATAAAGCAATTTCGGGTTTTTGTTGTAACATCTCAAATAATATATCCTTTTGCTGTATGCGTGTAAACCATTGGGCATGGAAGTTTTGTATTTCTTTCTTATTACCCAAAGTTAAGATGTTAACAGACATGTCCAACAGTTCCATTGATCTTTGACCACTCAAAGCTCTTATCACACACTGACTGGGAGCTAATAGATTTTTATAATTTAGAGTAGATCGCAAACCTAAAAACACATCTTTCTTAGAATGTGATCTTGCATGAAGTAGCTCATCTAAAGGATGTTTGTTTAAAATACATCCCAGTACAAATAATTTATTACGATTTGTCCATGGCCAGTAATTCACCACACTGTAAAAGTACTGCAAAGCCAGTTCCCGGTTTGAGCAAATATTTTGTAGCAGAGACATGCTTTCATCTCTCATGCCCACTTGATTTGATTGTAAACAAAAGTATAGGTGATCTAAGGACAACTCCATATTAAAATTAAGCTGAGAAAATTTTCTAAACAATAAATTTAATGTTTTTAAAATGGACATTAAGGAAACATGATTAGCATCGACTGCCAAAATAAAAGCTTGCAGTAGACCTTTAAGTACTATCTCTGCCTTAAATTCCAATTTTTGTTTTGTAAGTAAAATGCACTGCAGCACTATAAAATTTTTCTCATTCAAATGTATGTCCTGTGTGAAGTGGTCTTTAACAAAATCTCCATAAAAGCGATCTTCCAAGCTGTTTATACTTAACAGCTGGTAGTAGCAACGAAAAGATACATTTATCACAACCTGATTGTATTGTATGCTGCTTCTGACATCTGTTTGCCGCAGTTCCTTGTCAATAACTGCCTTTATATGCAAAAGCAAATGGTCAACATCACTCTGGCCACCAGTAAAATTTTTTAGTTGCTAAAAAATGTTATTATTTTATTAAAATCCTTTCCCTCATTTATTTTTCACTTACTGCTATATATTTAACACACTCCTGTGTGTTTTCTATTTGCTTACTCTCTGTGGGCAAGTCTTCCACTTTTATAAAATTTTTAGTCATTTTAACACTTTTCTTAAAATAACTTTTGTTAAATTATTTTAAATTTTGCTTCAAATTATGTTGTCCGCTTTTTCGAAGTTACTTTCTGTGACCACTATACTTATTCCAAATCCAATTTTTTTCAATTTTATAATACAGTCTACATTTTTCACGTTTTTTTATTAATGAGGAATTTTGTTATTGTTTTTTTTTTTGACAGATATGTAAATAAAGCGCCAGAGTTGACAAGTCAATTATTAAAGCAGACCATACACGATTCAATTCAATTCAATTGTCAACTGAGTCGGTTGTTGTCCAAATCAAAGCGTGTATGGCCTTGTCAGTTGATTAGTTTGACGGTTGTTGAGTTGGTTGAAGAAAAATCAAAAGATTTTGATTTCTTCAAGTTGACTCCAAGTCTTTCAATTCGATTGTACTGTGTGTGCTTAAGTCTCTTGATCAGCTGTCAAAATTTATGTTTGTAATTTTTTTTTGCAAAGAAAAAGTGAAATATTTTTAAAATTGTCTTTAATTTCAATAACATTTTAAATAAAAAAATGACATTGGTGGCAAACATGGATACTTGGAGAGAAAATAAATTTTTGTAAAATTGTAAAAAAAATCTAAATTTGACAGTTGAATTAAAATCTTTCAATTCAGTTGAAGAAGTGTGTGGCCAAGTATCAATTCAGTTGAAAGACTCAGTTGACAATTGAATTGAAAAGTGTATGGGGCGCATAAGAATGTTTGATAAAAAGAAATTTTCGCAACAGAGTGCAAAAGGTATTAAGTCATTAAAAAAGCGGAAATTTCTAAAGGTACCCACATATTTTCAAGTCTGAGTTTAGACGAGCGGAAATTGGAAGGAAAACATCCGGAATTCTCATTTGTTTTTTCATTCGCGGTCACACAGACGAACTTGCTGCCGGAAACATTCTGTTATTTTTGTCAACAAGCAAAGTGAGTGCCGGTTCACACACGTCAAGTTTGACTCGTCAAGTCTTGAGTTTTTAGGAGAGAGGGGAAAAGAAATGGCATACTCTCTTCCCTTCTCTCCTATAAGCTCAAGACTTGATGAGTCAAAATTGACGTGTGTGAACCGGCACTGAATGCCAACAACGAAAATGTGATCAAAGCGTGTCGCCGAGTGCCGAACACAAAAACTATACTCTCTTCCACACCCGCAATAAGTTACCAAACATGAATCGTGAAGCGGATGATGCAGTTGCATATTTGATAATTTATTTGGGTACACAACAAAAAAAGAAATTGAAGAAATTAAGTAAATGGACGAATGACTGGCTTTTAAGATAATATACATATGTAGGTGTTTACATGTAGTTGAGCAGTAAAATGAAAAAAAATTGTAGAATGTTCGCACGCAAGCCCACTAACGCATCGAGCAAATCACTAGAAATTTAATATTTTCAATTATGTGCCTTTTATACGATGTCTTTTCAGACATTTCTGTTTTATTCATTCTCTTTTAAACATCCTACTAAAAACCTGTCTTTCCAAAAATGTCTATTTTTATGTCTCATTAAAAAGCATGAAAAATCATATTACCAGACATAAAAACTTGTTTCGAGTCTGATTGGCAACCCTCTTTCTTCTCTGACCCGATCTCCAACAAAAAGAATTAACGTCTTTTTTGGACAAATCTGAAAAGACATCGTGTAAATTTTGCTTAACTTGTGATGTGTTTGCGCACAGCCCATTGATAAATAAGAAGACGTCGAGCACGAACAAATCACACGCACAAATCACTCGATTAAAGCTGCTCACACAAGCGACTAGTTTTGGTTTAGTTACATAATTATATTAATAGACCTTGGTAAATAGTTGATAATTATTAAAACGGTTCTCAATAGAAAATTTAAAAAATAAAAATGTTTAATACAATTGTGAGAAGATTCCGTGAGATAATTATAAAAAAATTCTAAAAAGTAACTAATCTTAGTGCCGGTTCACGCAATCTCTTTTCCCTCCTCTCCTAAAAGCGCAAGACTTGACGAGTCAAACTTGACGTGTGTGAACCGGCACTTATATTTTGTGAAAAAAAGCAGACGATGGCATAAATTTTTTAGCGCCGTTTGCATTAATATCTTACTTTGTAGTTTAGAAATTTCTCTTTTCGGAAGAGCAAAAACCGGTTAAGGCCTCGTTACTCTTACGTAAACGTATACGTTGCTAATCAGCTGTTCCGTTTTCCTTACCAAGCTACTGTGCAAATAGGTACTCTTACGTAAACGTAACGTTGCGTTGCGGATGAACCTGATAAAATTAAAATTTCTCTCCGTTTTTACGTATCAGCTGTTAAGAATTGTATTTTTGTTTTGAAGCAGTGTTGTCAACAAAACTTTTTAACCAGCGGTTTACTTTTAAATTTTATTAATGAAATTCTCATCAAAACATTAATTTAAATTTGATGTAATGAAATCCAATGTTATGGGTTTGTTGTTCGAACTGAAATTAATGTTGGCTTTATGTGTCACAGAAACCAAAGTTATCGGGTTTTTATTGAAAATAAAAGAAGCAGCTTACAGCTCTTGTTTATTTGTTGGAAATAAATATTGTTGTTAAAAGTTTAATTTTTTATTTTATTTTATCCAACAGTTAGATTATTTCCGTAAATGGAAGTAAATAAAATTGATAAATGTTAAAATGGTATTTTTGTATGTTTTCGGCAGCGAGCTGCTGCAAATTTGCAAAAGCCTTTTTCTCACTTTTTCTATGGTCATTTTATTTATGTATAAGTTTGAAACAACAAATGTTTTTGTATTTTAACTAAATTCGCTTTATATATGTACAAAACAATAAAATTACACAAATATAAACAACAAATGCAAGTTATACAACGATGGCATTTATTTCATATGTACATTTGTATGTTTACTGTATTTCTACTTCTTATTTTCTTTTCTATAATTTTCATTTACATTTACAATACAATTTTTAACAATATTTTAACGCAAAAATCATAATTTATAATATTATTAAATAAAAATTATATTAAAAGCTGTAAACACATGAGCCAAAACATAAAACAGCTGATTCGATTATTGATTTTATTATAAAATAATTATTTGCATACATTTTTAACAATGCAAATAGAAAAAAATCAGCGCATAGTTCCGAATATTCGCCTTGACCTTATTATATTAAATATATATATTATTTATTGTTATTTGACCTTTCTTTTTTTATAATTATTTTGAATTATTCAGGCTTTTTTAAAAAGCATATATTATATTTTTTTATTTTCTTCATTATTGCGCTAACCTTTGGTTAGCATCTTTAGAAAATTAAATTAAGTTTACAGTAAAATATTATAAAATTTTTTTTTTCAATTTTTGCTTAGACACATATTGGTTGTATCAAGTTTCATTTGAAGAGATATTAATAAGGTCTAAAAATATGATAAGGTCCATAACTCCAAAACTAGATTCTCAGGCGCAATAAAAACTAGATAAAAAATCAAATTTTTTAAAGCAATTTTAGTGCTGGATATGCAAATATCATACATGTTAAATTCCAATTAGAATTAGCAATTGATGCAATTGGTTTATATTCTCTAATTCATCAAACAATTAGAATTAGTTCAACTAATTCCCATTAGATTATTGAAATTTTAATTCCAATTGTAAAACTAATTGCAATTAGTTGCCATTAGCAAAAAAAATGGGTTTACCTTTACAATTAGAAATCTAATTGACTTCTGATAATGCAATGAGATATTCAATTAGCTCGAATTAGAATCAATTATTTTGATATTTTCAAAAACAAAAAAAAAACTAAAATATTAATAATATGAATTTCACACATACATATATATATAAATATATATTACATACTTATGTACATGCACACATATTTAACTGTTTAATAACTACAATGACCGGTATAGTCGCTCCACAGGGCCTGAAGACGTAAGCGGTGTCAAGGCCCATTGAAAAGGTCTGCGCAAGAAGCCTGATGATCATTTTTTATGTTCTTTTTAGTTGTCAAAAGTTGTTTACATTTTGCTTACATGTGCATGTATGCGATTGTTTACGTTTATGGTATGCCACACATACACGTTTTTTCCTTTTGCTTTGTATATGTGGTAGTTAATTTTTGACAACTAAAAAGAATCGTTTTTTGTTTTTGTACAAGTAAGCAGACCTGATAGATGGGCCTTGAGCGGTGTGTTGCAAAACAGTGCTATTTCACTTCAATAATTAAAAATAATTGATTCTAATTCGAGCTAATTGAATACCTAATTGCATTAGCAGAAGTCAATTAGATTTCTAATTTTAAAGGTAAACCAATTTTTGTTTTGCTAATGGCAACTAATTGCAATTAATTTTACCATTGGAATACAAATTTCAATTATCTAATGGGAATTATTTGAACTAATTCTAATTGTTTGATGAATAAGAGAATTTCACAAAAGAAGGTTAATTAGCAATAATTAGCATTATCTAATCATTACTTAACATCTTTAGTAAATATATATCTATGGCATTTTGACAAAACATCTTAAGTCAAATTCAAAAAGTCGAAAAAAATGTTGCTAATCATACGAATTTTCATTCAAAAAACATTTTTGTTTACATTTTTAAAATTTTGTATTATAAACGAAATTGTTCTTTAAGTTTGGTTTTTTTTATTATTTGGAAAAATGATTTTTTCAGCGAGTTTTTTTTAAATTTTTTGCTATCTTATCACGACTTAAGATGTTTTGTCAAAATGCCACAGATATGTATAAGTATTTTATTTTTTTTTACAAAAGCGCCGGTATCGGTATGTATTGGCGATTATAAACAAGAATGTTAGCAGCATGGCTTGCAACAAGGCTGTGAGCAAAATCAAAGCAAATAATAATTTACATACATACATATGTATGTTTTAAGCATTATATACTGTTCTTAAGTATGTATGTACGTAATGCATGGTAAAACAAACTTCGATGTGTTCACTTCAGCACATTAATGTTCGTTCGTTTGACCCCTTTCAGACTTGGCAAGTTAGTTGCCGAGTACAACAAAGGCTGTACAAATTGTTTTCCTTACCGCTGACGTCTACAAGCAGAGAGTTGAGCAAGAGACATGCGCAAGTAACTTGCCGAGTGTGAAAAGGGCATTTCCGTTGCAGTTCAAAACACATTATGAACGGTATTAAAAGCTGTGTACTTACACACAAATACTTAAAAAAAAAATAGATACCCTTTCTGGGTGGTTAACATACGCTTTTTCGAACAGTGGTTTAAAGCATAGCATATTTTCTAGAATGGAAAGAGAAAGAGTCAAAGAAAATATAACGCTATGATCGTGTTATAAAATGTGCGTACTTTGTTGTTGATGTACGTACTTTCTTGTTGCAAAGTGTTGGAAAGTGGAAGAAATTTCGTAGTTTTCTCCACAAAATAAATAAAATTTAATTTTAAGAAGCTAAAACAAATCCGATCGGAATTGCAACTAGAAAATAAAACCATATCTATTAAATTGTTGTTGCATTTCACCTGGTCTATCACAGAAATCTATTGCGATGGAAAGGGGAAGAAATTTCGTAGTTTGCTCCTCAAAATAAATAAAATTTAATTTTAAGAAGCTAAAACAAATCCGATCGGAATTGCAACTACGAAAATAAAACCATATCTATTAAAATGTGTGACAGGCCTGCTAGGCTGATTTAAAAAATTATTTCTAAGATTGTTTTGACAACGCAATGCAATACATAAAATGGAAGCTCATTTTTCTGATGAATTTCTTCAAGTAAATACCAAAACTAACAAACCCCCATTTGGGATTCGCAAATTTTAGGTGTTGTTCGAATTTCGTTGCCTGGTGTATATTTTTACGAAAAACATGAAATTTTTCTCATAGCTATGCCTCGGAAACCAATTCGAATTTTGGTATCCTTTCTTTGTCATAATTGTAGCCACAAACGGGAAGAAATATGTGTAAAGCACACTAGCCCATAAAAACTGCATCCAATGCTACAAAAGTTCCAAAACTCGAAAAATTTACATTTTGCACTTTTTTCTCCTAGTCTGCAGCTACAATTGTGACGAAGACAAAAAAACAAAATTCAAATTGGTATCCGAGTGAGAAAAATTTCATATTTTAAAACCAATAAATCCGAACAGCAGCTAAAACTAGTGAAATCCAAATTGGATTTTTTTTCCAAACGAGAAGGAGTTTACACTCGATGATCTCATAAATGTTGTCGTAATTTTTAATATTATCAAAGTACTATATTAAAATAGTTTTCGAATGTGATTCTATGAGTGATATTTCAATTTATTAAGCTTTCTTACAAAAGTCTTATTCACTCAATATTTCAAATACTGTTGTAAGAAATCTTTACATGGGGTCTTCACCTGACAATTTTTGTAATAATAAACGTCAAACATTTTAGAGTTTTTTTTTGTATAGACTTTGACGTTTGGTATGACAAAAAATTGTCAGCTGAAGACCCCATGTTATAATGCTATGTTCAAACGACGATATAAACCACTGGATTCGCTCTCTGAAACTACATAGGTTGCCAAACATGCTGTTCATACGATTCGTTGTTTTTTCATTTTGACATTTTTTTTGTTGTTAGTGTGATTCATTTTAAAATAGATAAAAAAAAGTAAATAAAACTTAAGAATATATTATTTAATACTTTTATTAACATTATTATCACTTTATTTTATTAAACATCAATTTTTATTTTGTTTTTTTCTTGGTTTTGATTTTTTTGAGAGCTAGTTCAGATAAACTAACGATAACTGTTATCAAAATTGGAGATGATAGTACATTTTTCCTGTTTCGCAGCCTGTAGCCCGTTTCTGTATTTTTCGCATCGTAAAATTTTCCGCATGAAACCAGTGAATCGGGACAGAAACAGTGCAAAATGAAACAAAAAATGGTTTTTCTCACACAAGTGTTTCTGTATCTTTCCGTTGCGAGAATTATCTGTCATTTTAATAATTTTCCAGCAATTATTGAAGGATGCGAGAAAAAGTGTTTCTATAACAATATTTTGCGAAAAGTTTCTTTCAAGAACTGTCAAAATAAGTCACATTTGAAATTGGTGGCGAGAAAAACAAAATGTAGATATTTTGAATTTAAAATATGTTTATATACTATTTTTTTTAAATAAATAAAAAAAATAGAAGGAATATAAATGATAAATGCATAATTTATATGATGAAAATAAACAAAAATACACTTTTCAATTCAATTGTCAACTGAGTCTTTCAACTGAATTGATACTTGGCCACACACTTCTTCAACTGAATTGAAAGATTTTAATTCAACTGTCAAATTTAGATTTTTTTACAATTTTACAAAAATTTATTTTCTCTCCAAGTATCCATGTTTTTATTGAAATTAAAGACAATTTTAAAAATATTTCACTTTTTCTTTGCAAAAAAAAATTACAAACATAAATTTTGACAGCTGATCAAGAGACTTAAGCACACACAGTACAATCGAATTGAAAGACTTGGAGTCAACTTGAAAAAATCAAAATCTTTTACAGCGTTATGTATAATGAAAAATTGGCAAGAAGTTAGCACAGAGTTGAATTATAATACACTTACAGACTGTGGATAGCAAACTGCTAAACTCTGACTAGTGAGTTGCCAAATATCTGCTAATTTGGAAAAAACAGCTGTATGAAAACAGTATGAAATGTCAAAATCAGGGATGATTTCAGCAAAAATAATGTTTTTTTTTTTAATACAGTATGGCATCGTTATATATCAGAGTTGATTTATTAAAAATTTGCACCAGTGAAAAAGTATATTATACATGAACATTTTGCTAACAAGCTGCTAAGCTTAATCGGTATTCTAGTTGGCAGCTCGTTGTACGTAGTGTATAAACTGTGGCTAACTTTTCATTATACATACCGCTGTTAATTTTTCTTCAACCAACTCGACAACCGTCAAACTAATCAACTGACAAGGCCCTACACGCTTTGATTTGGACAACAACCGACTCAGTTGACAATTGAATTGAATCGTGTTTGGTCTGCTTTAGCTTAAATTTTTGTTAGCCTTTTCTTGTTTTGGTTTTAATCAGTGCTGCCAGATAAATTTGTGTCAAAATCGTCAATTTCCTGAGAAAAAAATAAAAAAGATCGTCTCTTTTGTTTTAAAAATCGTGCAATTTAAAATCAATTTTAAACAAATTTGTTTAGACTTTTATTAAAAAATAATCAAACGAAAACATAGTTAAAGTTCATGGGTATTTTTTTTAATTTACCTATTCCTATAATCTTTTTCTTTTTTACCTAAAATAGACTTAGTAGAATACCTTGTAGTTAAAATTAAAAAAATCGGTTCATAACTAAACGGGTTAAAGACTCAGTAAAATCTTCGCCTACAAAATAATATGTTTAGTAATCAGAAACACATAAAAGCACTTCATACAATTCTACTGAAAAACTAATGAATTTTACAAGGGTTGTGCCAAAAAGAACAAATTCAAAAGTAAGTCATTTATTTTATCTTAATACATCCAGAAAAAAGTAGTTATCGAAGTTCTTATGGAAGAAAGCTACTTAATAACGAGTGAAAGAAGTTATCCATTTTGAAAAAGTTTTTACTGGGAGACAAACAAATTTCTTTCTTGCCGGAATAATGGTTTTGGCACAAAAATGTACATATAAGATAAGAATATCAAATATCAATCATATTTTGTATATGTATATAAGAAGTATTAAATGTTCAAAATAAGCCAAGTCGGTCCATTACTTTCCCTCGAAATTTCGCTTTTGCCGATACATTTTTTAGGGAAGAAACAAACAATTTCGAGGACAATTTTCACAATAGGGATATATATAAAAATTTAAGCAGCCTTGTTTCTAAAGATCTTTTTTTCTAATAAACAAACATATAAAACTATTTACAATTATCTTATTTCAAAGACTAAGGGGCTTATAGTGTAAAACGCAACGCCAACAATTTCATTAAAAGCAAAAATAAAATCAAATATATTTTATAAATTTGTTGTTGCTTTCTACAGACATTCATATTATTTTTTTTTCAATTTTCAACGCCACAAAATAGAAGTGTTTGAAATTTAAAAATTCAAGATGAATTTCTATAGAAAGTAACAACAAAATTATAAAATATTTTTGATTTTGTTTTTGCTTTCGTCACTTTTTTAGAAAAAATCATCAAAACGTCACTTTGTTAATATCGGAACAAAAAATCGTCAAGATGACGATAACTCGTCAAATCTGGCAGCCCTGTTTTTATTATATTTATTTCTTTTGTTGACGTTTCGCTTTTATTTGACACTTACCCTGCTTTTACACATGCAAGTAATTACTTGCAAGTAGTGCATACGTATTATCAACGATAATGTCGAAGATAAAGCTGAAAGTCTTGCAAGTAGCTTGAGTGTTTACACAGTCAGTTGTAAGTTCATTTTTCAAATGATCTCGAAGCGAAAACATCTTATTAAAATTGTTTGTTTTTCGGTTTAAAAACATTACCATGTTAAAAACATTACCATGCTATAGCAAAATATATTTAATAATTTCTTCTTTATTTAATTTTCGGTCCATCTTGATGAAACAATTATGTTTATTTTATAAAATATGTGACACCAGTATTGCCGTAGTGGCGATGCCATAATATTACTGAGAAAATATTTTGATTAACAATTTTTTTTTTCAAAATGCTTAAAATTTATGATTAATATTGACATTAAGATGCGATGTTGTATAGTTGTGCTTTTTTTTATTTGTTATTTTTTATAAATACACTTAAAATCCGCTATAAACATTACTTTTATATTACTAAGTACTAGTAAATTGATACAAAATTCATCCACGGTAACACTGTTTTTCCATTTGTCATGTTACTTGCTACAAGTGTCAAATATTTACTTGCAAGCAAATTCTCTTGCAAGTTGGGCTGCAAGTACGAAAAATGTGATGGTGTTAGTGAAAAAGTGTGAGTGTATTGAGTTTTTCGAACTTGCACTTGCAAGTGTAAACCCTAGGTTAATTACCTAGCGTTTCCACATGCAAGTACAAGTTCGAAAAACTCAATACACTCACACTTTTTTCACTATCATTCACACAATTTGTGTACTTTCAGCCAATCGGCTGTTTTCTCGATTTTTCGTTGATAATACGTATACACTACTTGCAAGTAATTACTTGCATGTGGAAACGCCGGGTTACTGGAAATATTCCAGTATAAACAGAATTTGTTGAGTCTGTTTTCGCATTCAAATACAGAAACACTTATCTCATAAATCGAGAAACGATGGAATTTTTTGTTTCACACTTCATGTAAGAAATTTTACGATGCGAGAAATACAGAAACGAGCTACTGTTTTCAAATGAAACGACCTGTTTCGCTCTCAAAATTTTGTATGGGGAAACAAGTCGTTTTAATCATGTTTGTGGTGCGAAACAGGAATAAGAGAGCGAAACACGAATATTGCTGTCCGTGTGAACATGGTATTAGTGTTTACGGCTCGAAATGTCAATCATTCTTAGCAAAACAATAACAAATCAAAACAAATAAGCTCGAACTGTAAAAATCAGATGCCATTTCGGCACCACCTGTAGTTAATTCGCCTTGGTGTGAACATGGTATAAATTGAAACTCGACTCCAGGGCTGCCAGAGTGATTTTGATTTTTTTCGCCAAATTCAATGTCAAAAATCGCCAAAGTCTATATTTTTCAGTTTTGGACAATAAAAAACATATGCTTTAAATAAATATAAATATTTTTTTAAATCCTAAAAAATAAATTTGTTCCGTATCGCTAAAATACTCCAAAAATTCAAAAAAAGTCGCCATGATGTATGTTTTATTTAATTTTTATTTAAAACAGAGTAAAAATGATTAGTGCATACAAAAAAATTAATTTAAATTAGATGGAATATAATCTTTCAAAAATAGTATTTCCAATTAACAAGCGGTAATTTTTCCACTGTGTTTCATTAACATCCAAAAGTACGTTAGGATTATACAAATCTTTAAAATATCTTTAACAACAACGAATTTTATATGTGATAACAAATTGCCACATTTAATAGTGGACAAATGTTCATAAACTTCAAATATATTCATGTTTTAAGGAATTTTAGTTATTGATTCTTTTAAGAGCACTTTTAAATATGAAAAACATTTTGCTCGAAAGTTTTCATTATCATCATCAGCCATTTCAACATAAAAAAACTGACCATACATATTATATCAAGCAGTTATTATACCAAATTTTATACACAAAAATACTAGAGTAAAAATAAATAATAATTCTTCGTATTAAATTTAACGAATTTTAAAACTAATAATGACGAAACTCCCACAATCTATAATCTAAATACTTCATGATTTTATTACGATTCCTTAAACTGTTCCGGGCGGTGAAGCAGCTCGCGCATCTTTGTCGAACAACCCGAGTTTGCTTGTTTCCTTTTCGTACGTTTTACGTTTCACCCCGCATTGGCTAATGGCTTGGTGTCATATAACTGTACCGAAATACTATTTACTATTTATGTATTCGGTTTTCAGCATAAGCCATATACAATCGTTTGAAAAATTACATTTTTAATGTGTTTATATGGTCCTTTCCCAGCTGAAGTGAACCATGATATATAGTATTAATAAATATTTTATTTATTCAGTTCTGTAACGGACTAAATCAGAAAAGGTTTCCTTCCTAAAGTAACGGTAATAAATACAAGTCAGTGGCTCCAGAAATTAATAGCAGTTCACTCACTCAACCTCAATTATTTTTGAATTATATTTTTTGATTTGGTTCGCTTCAGATCTGAGCCCACCCTATAAAACTCTGACTTTTTACTTCTGTACACCAATTTAATTTTATTATCAGGTAAATTTCCATACATATTGAAAATTTTAATAAACTTTAATAAAAAATCAAAAGTCTTTTGATTGTTGCAGTGTTCCCACCAGCAAAATTCAAAATTACACTTGAGATGAAGCAAAATTACCCAATTGAAATGAAATTACACCTGATATAAAATTTAAGTTTTATTGAATAAAAAGACATTTGCAAAGAAGCAAGAAAACAACTAACTCATTGAAAGAAGATCAATATTAGCCAAACTGTTAAGATTCTTATTGCAATTTTAAATAAATTAACAAAAATAACATTAACGACTTTAAAAGCAATTAATAACACATAAAATAAAACACCTAAAATAATGCGTTTACCTTCCACATTTGGTTGCATATATCTAGGAAAGGTTCAAAATGCTGGTTTCCATTCCTTTATAATGGGTGTTTTTAGAGCTTACGAAAGGTTAGCTGTCAAAGGAACTGTCATAATGCTTTTTGCTCAGACACATCATCATGAATAGATTCATGCTTGAATAACGCCACCAAATTATCCAAATTTACTTTGAAAATCAGCCATAGATTTTCGCAACTTATTAGAGAAAATAAACAATCAATCACACTTTAAGGCCGTTTGATGTGACACCTCTTGATTGTTTTCTGCAGGGTTGTGAAGTCACTGGTGTATGCTGATAAACCAAAATCAACATTGTTCATTTTATTCGTGACATGCAGCCAGCAATGCTCAAAAAAAGGAAAAAAATTGGACGTGCCTATTTGTTTTAAATCAGTTTCAAATTGAAACGCCGTGTATTAATCTGTGACTTAAATTTAATTTTTTTTTGTGTTGTCTACCATTTTAAGTTTAATGGTCTTAAAAAATAAACTTACTTAAAGTTGCCAGATGAAAATAAAATTAATTATATGTTGGAATATATCTTCCCCCAGGATAATTTTTAGTTTCAATAACTTTTTTCAATTGAGTTTAGGTTCTAAATCACTACTATAGTCATCTTTATCCAAATCTAAGAGTCCATCTTGCGACATTCATAACCGAACTTTTGAAAATATGTATTAAATGATCGAATCTTGATTTTATTTGGGTATCTGAAGGAAGAATTTCAAATTATATAAGAGAATAAGAGAATTTACCCACGCTCTACCCACGACAATAAAATTATACCAAATTCGGGTAATTACCCACAAAGTGGAAACACTGGATTGTTGCCAATATATAGTGTCCCTACTAATATCACATACACATTGGCGATATAATTGTACAAAACGTAAAATTGAACAATTTATATTGCAAGTGTATGAGCCGCTTAAAAGTAGAACTACACAATGATTTCCATCTCTGATTGGTATAACAAAAATTCCGGTTCTGCTTGCTGGGTAAATCGTCGTCATCATCATTTATAAACGCCCTTCAGGTTTTCCTTCTTCTAACTCTGGGGACAATATAAAATTAATAATCGAATAGAACAAAAGGAGAAGTTTAAGGCCGGTAAGTAAAAAAAGTCTAGTGAAAAAGAAAGTTCTTAAAAGTCTACATACATGAACTTTAAACTGTTATAAATTATAAAACAATAAAACAGAAAACAAAGAAACCGCAGTCGTGTCTTATTTTAATTTTACCTATAAAATCGAATTTTCGCATTTCATTTAAGGTAAAGAAAAGTTAAAAAGTTGGTGTTTTTTTATTGGAGCCACAAAATTTTTGTTAAAATTGGAACCACTTAGTTTTTGTTAAAATTTAAAAAGTAAGACTAAGATACACAACACAAACATGGGTCTATTATACGGTTTGGGTATTAGAATTATGAACTTAATGGTTATATTTCTAATTGTTGTTTTATTGCCTGGTCTGCCGCCACGTACAACTTTCCCCTTCAAAGAATTTGAGTATGTATTTGAAGTTTTCCTAATTAACACAGAATGTCAAAAGAAAGTTATCATTTTATTTTTTCAATAGAGTTGCTCCTCCCAAAGCTTTAAGTGGTGCGTTGGAACCCAATTATCATTTAGACGCTGCCGATCGTTTGTTACAGGGTCGCGTTTATGGTCCTGAATGTTTAATAGCCCGTAAAAATGACATTTACACGGGCATACATGGCGGCGAAGTTATAAAAATTAATGCCGGCCATGTAACACATGTTACCAAAATTGGACAACCTTGCGGTAAGTGCCGTAATATTATCTTTTTGTTATTTTTACAAAACTAAAAATGATAAACAGGCTGATTATTTTACAGTTAATATAAGATGAGATAAACCCACTGTTTATTGTTGATGTGTTTTTGTTTAAACTTTGATATTATTACAAGTAGAACTGTTGCTTTAATTCTTATACGTTTAACAGTTTTATTTGCTTTAATACCTATCTTTAGTTTTTCTAAAATCTTTATGGATGAAGTTTCCTGATGATCTGGCCTAAGCAACCAGTGAAATGCGCATAGGAATAGCTTATCCCATCAATAATTAAAACTGGGAATTAAGCACGAATAACAAAAACAAAATCTTTTGAAAAGTTAATAAATAAGTAATAATTTTTATTAATTTTTAGAAGACATCACCGAAGAATCTCGTTGTGGTCGTCCCTTGGGCTTGTCTTTTGACAGCCAGGGCAATAATTTATTAATAGCCGATGCCTACTATGGCTTGTGGCAAGTTGATCTCACCACCAATAAAAAGAAACTATTGGTATCACCCCAACAGGAATTGCCCGGCAAAGATAATAACAATCGTAAAGCTAAAACGTTCAATTCTGTCACTGTTGACAAACAGGGTAATATTTATTGGACAGACTCTTCTTCAGACTTTACATTACAAGATTTAGTATTCACTGCTTTTGCTAATCCCTCGGGACGGTAAGTACATGCACTTTTGTTACATATTATGGCTTTTTATATTTTATTAGCTTAATTATTTTTTTTGTGCGTCATGTTTTTATATAGGTACCTAATTATTTTTAGAACGCACAATTAATTAATCATTTCCGTTACACTTATAAGCAGTTATTATACCTAAAATATTAAAAATATGTATTTAGAACATGTCTTCCATTTCGTTATTGCTTGTTTAGCTGCAGAGTTGTTTTAAGTAAAAAAATTAACATGATTTATAATTTTATATATTTTTGCACAAATCCAAAAATGTTTAAAACTAAATTTAAACATTATTATAAGACGTACAGTACAAATCATAACGATGTGCTGTCGAACGGTGACAATTAAAATGTTACTTTTCGAAATTACCTTTTATCTTTGTGTAAATTGTAATCGCTTTTTTTTATCGAATTTTTCAATCGCAAAACTTAAGTCGGAAACTTTTCTTTTAATTGATTGTTTAAAATGTGTCATCTCAATACGATCCTATTACACTTGGAAAACTCCTTTAATTTTTATTTAAAATCAGGGCTTTGGAGTCGGAGTTAAGGTTTTTGTAACAGAGTCAAAGTGCCCACAAAAACTCGCGACACCGACTCCAACATTTGTCGGCATAAAAAATTAAAAAAGTTTATAATTTTCGAAATTGGCGATGCAATATTATTTTAATTAAAAGGTTTAAAAAAAGATACTGCTTCAATAGAAGAGTAGGATTCGGAGTTGGAGTCGGACTTTAAAAATTTCAGAGGTTGGAGTCGGAGTTAGAACTATTTTTTGACGTCTCTTATCCCTGTTCAAAACAGCTGTGCAGTCCTTTTATAAATTTTTAATATTTAGTTATATTATTTGTTTGCCTAAGTTTTTTTCTTTATTCTTAACAACTGTTAATACCAATATCTATTTAATCAAACATAACCTATACATTGCAAAAAAAAAAGAAAATTATAGCCTTAGAAACATAACTTTTCGTATTAACAAATTTCTTTGTTTAGCAAGATATTAACACCTATCGTGAATAAAGTATCTCAAAATTTTTTCCATTTTCCCTAAAAATTGTATAGGGAAAACCACAACTTCGGGGAATAATAACGGACATGCTCGTAAATGCGCTGTATCTGAGTTCAAATGTGAAGTAGATGTGAACCAACAAATTTTCAAATACTTCGCAAAAATAATAGTCACACAAAAAACAATTATAATATTTTTTATTGACATTAAAAAAAGTTTGTTTTTCTGATGCAGCGTAGTGATGCATTTACGAACATGCCCTACTGTTCACTTTTTATTTATGTGGGACGTTAAACTATAAATTTCATTATAACAATCAAATAACTTTAGGATACATTTGAATATGTAGTTCTTAATAAGCAATTTATTTAAAGCTAAAGTTTTGAATGTGGCATAACGTTAAAATCGAACCAATTTTTAAACGTATTCTGTTTAAAGGTTCATAAAAATATTCCTTTTTATAAACGTCATACTTTGAGTGCTTTTTATTAGAATTCTTCTAAAAATCATGAAAAACTACGGCAATTTAAAAAAAAATTTAACTGAAAATTTCCTACTACATATTTCAATTTTACTCGATTTAGATATCCAGAGCGTAGCCGATACGGCCATTAAAGCTTTTATTTTATTTATTTATTTAATCAATACAAAGAAAGCCTATAAGGCCAATTATTCATGTATTGTAAGATAAGGGAAAATTTTCGAACTTCATATGTTTTAACATGTAATGTACCTATGTTGAAATAATATTCAAATAAAATAGGGGTGTATTTTTTGTACTATTTTCAACGATCTTTTTTCTTTTGACCTAGTAACAAAGAAAGAAAGAAATTTTTTCGAATTCGTAGTTAAAACATGTTAATGCTCTAAAATATTTATTATAAATCGAAACGCACAATATCTCTCTGATATACCCAAATATCCTCAGATTATCCCTTGGAACCCATGTATTTGCTACTTCTCTCGCATCTCTTTTTCTATATGAAATATTCGTCCCTTTTAAATCCTAAAAGAATACCAAACTATAGTGAAATATTGCAATTCCTAAATAACAGTTGAATTGGGAGTATTGCATGTAATTTTTCATGCGTTCAGTTATGAACAATTTATTAAAATTTTGAAACGTATTTTTGATTCATTGAAGTAAATTCAAGTATACGAAAATATCCCTTCTTGAAAAACTTCACATTTTTTTTGCTGGGATAGTTGGTAGTTAAATATTTTTCCTTATTTAACTACCTATTTACAATAAAATTATATACATTTTAATTATTAACATATTTATTAATAGTCTTATTCATCTTTATTAAATTAACCTTTCTTTGGCTTAAAATCATTGTGTCCATCTTTAAAATCATTATTATCATCATTTTATACTAACTATACGCAACATCTTTTTCTTTTACATTTTAAAAGAATTTTTGTTGTTTTTTTGTGTTTATATAGATAAGATTAAACTTAGAATGTACATATTTTGCAAAAATAAAATTAATTTCGTATAGCTGTTTGTTGTTTTCATGTTAGCTCAATTGTATTTAATCATTTATACATTTATTGTATTCCTAACTTTCAATTTATTCCAAGATATAGAAATGAGATACTTTTTATAGTACATATATGCAAAGTTTGTGTATTTATTTTTGTTTAATATACCAAATCATTTATTTAAAAAATAAATAATCATAGGATTTGAAGTTATGTAGGTGTGTAATGCTTAGATAAATCTTAGTTTTGTAATAATTAGGGCAAAGGTAATTATGACCCAAAGTAAGTTTTATTAATATTTCAAATTATTGTATGCATTTACGTTTAAGGGATTTATTGCTTTAAAATATGTATTAGTAACTTGCGGTGCACCATACAAAATCAACAATTTTTTTGTTTTAATACACAGTGGTGGTCAAAACATTTCACACCGTAATCATATTACATATTATAAATTTTATTTATTTATTTATTTTGATATTTTTAGTTAGGCTTGAGCTCATCAAATTTAGTTTTCATTAAATTATTTTTACTGAAAGAAGGAATTTTACAACTTGGACAGAAAGAAAACA
The DNA here is from genome assembly GCA_949318255.1 of Pollenia labialis. Taxonomy (NCBI): domain Eukaryota; kingdom Metazoa; phylum Arthropoda; class Insecta; order Diptera; family Polleniidae; genus Pollenia; species Pollenia labialis. Next base: position 201,350,892 of record OX439139.1, on the reverse strand, counting down.
AAAAAAAAAAAAAAAAAAAAACAGGAAATTGCTTCCTTTCCTCTGTTGTAATATAAAATTGAAAATGAAAATAACATCAAATTTCGAACCACCAGTACCACTGGTTAAATATTGATATTTGACTGTTGGCTGGCACCGCAGTGGTGCAGATGTTAGAACTCAAAGAATTTAACTTAATGAAGTTAAAAGTTCAACTAATAATCAGAATTGATTTTAATTAATTATTACTTAACTTTTGACAAAATGGATTTCATTTGCTTGAATAGACAGACAACTTTATAAAAATAAGAAAAATGAGGGTTAACAATATTTTGAACAATTTCTTACTTTGATTTTCTTACTCTTACCTAAACAAGAGCGGCTACCTAAACAACATAGTGATCTATCAAATAAGATTTTTCAGCCGGGTGGTGATAAATTCGCGTTCAAAAGGTTTGTTTCGTAAACTATGAGAAATTGAGAAGATTTGACATAAAAACAACGCTTGCCGCTCTTACAGCTGTACCAAAACAAAAGCGGCACGCGTTTTCTGGGTGTCAAAAATTGTCATGCCCATACAATTTGTATGAAGCATTCCTAAATAGCACGGCGTCAACGCTTTGCAATTGGAAAATATTTTGATAGCGGAGTTGGCCGCTATTGTTAATAAATAATGGCAATTTAGCTATTTTTGATCAATAGCGGTTTTATATCCATATTTTATTTCTAACTACTGTTCGTGACAAAACGTTGAGCTACTCAATAATATGTGCGTCCGTTTACTTTTCCAGTAAAATCCAGTAGGTGAGTTATATGAAAATTTAACAAATTTATGTGTACGCGAACGCATTTCAGTACAATCCAGTACAAATTTTGGGATAAACGAACGCATTTATTCATTTTTCATTTTCCTTATTATGAAAGCAACAGTATTTGATTTATCACTCAGCAAAACATAACTTAACTAAATTTCTGATTAACCGAATAATTTATTAATCATAACTTTGATTAATCGATGAATCGCACATTCATCCTATGTTCCAAAAAAAACAAACTTTATAGAAAAATTGCTTGTCACCTGGAAACAGCATAAATTAGTTCTAAATTCTAAACATTCGCCTAATCCCATTAAATATATGCCATTATCTTATCCTTGGCATTTATTTCGTTCATTAACCCGGCTTTGTTTAAATATTCCAGTTTGCTTCTTGGTATCTCGCAATTAAACGAAAAAAGGAGTTATAGCGCTGAAGCACTAATTCTGACATGGCGAATTTATTTCATGTGTCATTCAAGTTTTAAGTTCTTAAATGATTCTTATTACATGCCTTTAAAATGAATAGAAACTGTCATATGTACTAATCCCAATCATTCCGAAAGCTTTTTTACTATTTGACTTCGATCTTAATCCACGTGTTTAAACTTTAAACCAGGGTCCAGTTCTGCAGCAAGTGTACACAACTTTCCCTAGCATTTTTTTTCATAAAAAATTATTGAGCAAATTAAGGTAATACCTTACATGTAACGGTGCATGTTTTACACGCCGGTCAGAAAGTATGCTACTCCCAAATTCTTCATGTGCCTTATAGTGGCAAATGGTCTTAACACGCTTCGCCAAATGCCATTCATTTCAAAATTGTATAAATATGTGTACTTCCGATATCATTTACTTTTTGTTTGCCTTTACTTCAATTCAATTTAACAAAATTTGACGCGGTTTATTATAATCTCCCAGGCCACAATAAGACTCAAGTATCTTTTATTGATGTCCGTTATTAATTTTTGTTTGGCATTTTTGTCTACATTTTGCTAATTTTTGCAATTCCCTAACCGGCTTAGTTTATTTTTTGTATGTTACGTATTGTAATCCTTTTTGCTTATTATATTAATTTTTACCATAAAGAAGAACTACGTTAAAATAACTCAACTTGGCTTACTTCTGGAGAATCCTTACTAGCCAAGTTGGGTTTTAAATGTACTTTACCCAGTAATGATGCTCTCTGAGGTAGAATTTAAAACTGATCATCGTCATCATCAGATTCATTCGGGCTATTTACTGCGTTTCTGTTACAACCGATTATAAAATTTTCATTTTGGCGAAGTTTCGATAAAGCAACATCAATCATACCTATGCCATGTGATATTAAAGTTTCATTTGTAACTGGTGCCATATTTAGATGGTTTTGTTCCTATCAATATTAACTTTAGCTGAAAAGCTTTTTATCATAATTGATATATTATTTGGAATAGTTGAAGAAATTAAACTGTAATGAAAACTGATATGAAAAATTAACTTATTTTGATTAATATGTATGTATGTATATACATACATTTCACATAAGCACTTAAATGAACATAGGTTGCTTTGTAAAAAAAACATATTAAAATTAATTCGAAAAATTTTGTTTTCAACATTTTTTTAAAATTTATAAAATTTTAGAAGAAAGTTGTTTTGCCAAAAACAAATCAACAACAACTATAATAAGGTGGATTACTTTTTGTGTGATATCTCACAAACTAAAATTCCTTTAAATACGCTGATTAGTGTAAACAAAGCGCAATGGAAAGTTTTCTTTATGAAATTTCTTATTTCGACTTAAGATGTTTTGCTAAAAGTCCACAGATTTGTTTTTTAGAACCATTATCATTTTAAGCTCTATTTAGAATTATGTACCTACATATTTGTTATCCACCAAAACATTTCACTAACGCTTAACCTTCATGTACGCATCGCACGTTTCCTTAATAGTTAACATCAATATCACGCTTGTTTAATTTATTTTCGGTTTTGGTTTGTGTCTGTACTAATCGTTTAGAAAAAAAGAAATATTAATATTAAACGGAATAAAAACTAACTTATGTATATTCCAGCCTCTTCAAATACGATCGTGTCAAGAACGACAGCAAATTATTATTGGACGAATTGTTCTTTGCAAACGGTGTTGCATTGAGTCCTGAGGAAGATTTCATTGTTGTAGCTGAAAGCGGAGCCTTACGTTTAACCAAATATTGGCTAAAGGGTAGCAAAGTTGGCAAGAGTGAAGTATTCGTTGAGGGATTACCTGGTAATCCTGACAATTTGACTCCTGATGCTGAAGGTATTTGGGTACCTTTGGTCATGGCTGCCGATAGTGAACATCCCAATGGTTTTACCATGTTCTCTCGTTTCCCCAACATTCGTCTGTTTTTGGCTCGTATGTTGGCTTTGTTGGAATTACCTTTAAAATTAATCAACAATGCTTATCCCAATAAGGTTTCTCAACGCTTTATACACTTTATTGGACATGGTGAAAGTATTCAATTGCTGTCGCCAAAACGTTCGACTATTGTACGTGTTGATTGGAATGGTCATATTGTGGGTTCCCTACATGGTACTGATAAGAGTGTTGGTTCCGTATCACATGTTCTGGAATTTAATGACAATCTTTTGTTGGGTTCACCCTTCAATCGTTTCATGGCTCGTGTGAAGAACCCAAAACCCGCTAAGCAACAAACTGTAAAAATTGGTAATGTACGTTATGAAGGTGCTGGTATTGAACCGGTTGTAAAGCCACAAACTGAGTCAACGACTGCCAAACCCAAGCTGACAACCACAACCACAGCTAAGGCAACAACCACTACTACCACAACAACGACTACACCTAAACCTACTACAACCACACAAAAACCCACCTCTGCCGCTACCAAATCGTCAACTACAACCAAATCTACCACACCAAAACCTACCACAACCACACCGAAACCTACCACAACCACACCAAAACCTACCACAACCACACCAAAGCCAACAACAACTACACCAAAACCTACCACAACTACACAAAAACCTACCACAACTACACCAAAACCATCCGCGCCAACAACCACAGCAAAACCTCCAACTACAACCACTACTAGGAAAACTGTGGCCAGCAGTACTCGTGTACCATCCAAGAATCCTGCTCCTGTAGAAGAAAACATTCCTAGCGATACTCCTGCACCAAAACAGGAGAAAATGAAAGTCATAAACAAACATGGTGACCATGTTGAGCTTTAAAAACTTCAATTCGTTATTGCAATTACGAACAACACCATCTGCATCGTCGCTAACCAGCAACACTAATCATCTTGAGTCAAAACTGGTTTTATGCTGAGCTTTTCATACGTTTAACCAAATCGACTACAACGAAAGCCTAATTCCATATGACTGTAATATAATATGAAAGCTCAAAAAAATTGGCAGAATCTTTTGCCAAATTTATATCCAACTCAAATGTTCTTTGTGTTATGAGAACATAATTTTAGAGAATTAATTCCCTAAAACTTCTCCTCAATAATTTAAGCGTTTAAGTCACTAACATCAGGTTAATAAATTTTAAACAACTATGTATTTATGTAAAACAATTTACATATAATTTATATAACTGTCCTGTTTTTGGTTTCGGTAAATAGAAAAGTAAACACTTAACATTCCAAATTTCTTTGTGCTGCTTTTTTGTATTTAAATAAATTCTAATAATTTAATTTCTTGTATAAATGTATTAAATACATGCACAGAAAAAATTATCTTATTTTTTACTTTAAAATAAAATAAAAAAACCTTAAAACGACTTTTCTAGATTTAGTTTTATTTATAATCTATTGGTAGTATAACAATTGAATAATTTACTATTTTAACTAAAAAACATTACTGCGTCTTTGGACGACTTGGTGGTTCTGCAGGTTCAGTCCATTCCCATTCCTTGTAGTGAACACATTTCCCATGTTTATCCGAATACAATTCGGATGCTCCACAACGCTTCAGTGACGCCGATTTACCTTGTTCTTCGCATTCCCAATACGATGTGGGATCCCAGAAATGTCTAAAGTGCTTTTTAACTTCAGCCGCCGTGGTACAGCCAGGTTCACCACTATGTTCGCTGTAATTCTTTTTGGAAAGCCCTGATGAAGACATTTGCTGTAAAAATTGAAGAAATAGAGCTGAAATTAAAAAAAAATTAAATTATTACAAATGACGGTTATTTATACACACATCTACATATACATATATGTAAAAGTGTAACGTTACTGACTGACTGATTCATCATCGCACAGCCTAAACGCCTGAAGCTTAAAACTTGAAATTTAGACCGGAGGTGGGTCTCTCCCCAAAAGGGTAAATTCGATAACCTTATATTTCCAAAACTAATAGAGATACAAAAAGTACCAAAATGGGAAATACGGGAAATTTAATATCTTTCTTGAGCTTTTGGGTTCTATTACTGGTATTTTTTTTAATAACCGTTAATACTGGACCTTAAAACATACAATTCAACATGCAATGTCCTCAGTGTTTAAGAATCTATAAGAGGAAAGTTTTTGGTACTTTTTTTGTATATTAATTGGTACTTTTGAATTTCCGTTAGTATTGGACCTAAAAACATAAAATTAATCATGCATGATCCTGTGTGAATGATAATTTGTTAGAGGAATATTTTTGGTACTTTTGTATTCTTCAACTCGTACTTTTTGAATTTCGGTAGTTATTGGACCTAGAAACATAAAATTAAACATGCAATTTCCTGAGTGAATGAGAATCTGTAAGAGGGATTTTTTGGTACTTTTTGTTCTCTTACTGGTCATTTTTTTAATTTAATACTTATTGTTGTTCATTAAATAAAAAAACAAACATGCGACCGGTACTTTGGAATTATAATAATCTGACTAGGTTCTACTATTTTAATGCTTAACATATCGTTGATCTTATATAGAAACATAATTGCAACTATACATAAAAGAAACTGTATGAATCAAAATGTAAAATTACTTGTACAACTGCTTGTATGCCAGTTTTTTGGATACTAAAGAATGGCCCGCTTAAAATCTGGAGGAATTTGAAATAACTAAACGAAAGGACGCACTTGTATAAATAATATATTGAATTAAGGGAAAATTAATTTCGGATATGCAGAAATTGACCGTCTTTCCTTTAACATTCTTAGCTTTGAAAAAAAAAAATATAAAGCCTGTGTTTTGATTTTCGGAGAGACATTAATTTTCCCTATGTCTCCCTCTTGGTCCTAGTTTTTAGCTCAGTTAAGCTATTTAGCTGATAAAGAGTAGCAAATTCGAAAGTCACTTTCGCATTCTGTCAGAAGACGATCGAGTGCCCCGGTAGGCTAGCTGGTAGTTAGCTAGCCTATCAGCGCCGGGGTTGCGGGTTCGATTCCCGCCAGAGACTCTGGTTCCTGCAGACAAGCGTAGAGCTTCGCGGGATTAGCTTAGGGAATTAAAAAAAAAGAGATTGGAGGCGGAATGGATTGTGAACAGTGAACTCACGTTAAATGGCTTTATTTTTCTTTTGGGTACGGAAACTATTGATCTCTTCTAAAACGATAATACATTTTTTGAGTATAGGAAGGTAAGCAACCCTGGACCCTATCCTAGGCACTTTAGTGGAACATATAGTCTATGTCCGTTAGGAGGTTTCGTTCTTCATTATGATAAAAAAAATTTTTTAATCGGATTGGCGGTTCCGGATTGTACCTACAACATAAAAAATATCACATCTTATAAATTATAATATTAGTATAGATAAAAATTATAATTTTTGCTATTACGAATGAAAGAACGAACATGTTTGTGTATATCTTTCGGGCCCACCTCTGCAGACTTGTTCCCTTTGCATTAAACATTGTTTTTTTGCTTCTTTTTACTTTTGCTTAATCTTTTTTTAATACAGGGTCCGCCAAATAACTTTTTTTTTTGAAAATGCTATAAAAAAACTACTGAATATTTTCTCAAATTTCTTTTTTTATTTGAAAGTACAATCCTTCCGGTTAATAATGGAAAATAATTTCATTCAAATGGCTGCCTCGGCTGGCCATGCAGTAGCCTACACGATCGGTCCAATTTTAAGCACATTATCGATTGTGTGCAGCTGTATTTCACCAATGGCTTCACGAATATTGTCCTTTAAAGCGTCAACTGTCTCTGGCTTGTCGGCGTAACACTTATCTTTGACGGCACCCCACAAATAATAGTCCAACGGTGTCAAATCGCAGCTCCGAGGTGGCCAAACGACATCAGCTCTACGGCTGATAATGCGATCTTCAAAAACAGGGCGCAAAACATCGTGTGTGTGGCACGTAGCGCCGTCCTGTTGAATCCAAATGTTGCCAATATGCTCCTCTTCAATTTTTGTGAACAAAAATTCGTTCAACATGGCCCGATAACGATCGCCATTGACTGTAACGGCCACTCCTTGTCCATTTTCGAAGAAAAATGGCCCAATTATGCCTCTGGACCAAAATCCGCACAAAACAGTGACTCGTTTTGGGTGCAACGGCTTTTTAATGTATGCGTGCGGGTTTTCTGTGCCCCAAATGCGACAATTTAGCTTGTTTACATATCCGCCAAGATCAAAATGAGCTTCATCTGAAAAGATGATTTTTTGGCAAATCGGCATCTTCTGTAAGTCGTTATATGTATTCCGGAGTTAAATCTACCCCCTCGTCTTTGTACCACTTTATGGCAACATTTGAATAATCCCATGACGAAAGATCAAGCCACCAACATTTTACTGAGTGTTTGTGCCGTTTAATAAGTTGTAATATTCTTTTTGGTAGGCATTCATTTGCACTTGTATTTGGAGGCGAGGTTTCCTCGCAATACAAAATTTGTGTCCAGGTAACTGCTTTAAATTACATTTTACGCATGTTTCATCATCCATCATTAGTGCTGGTTCACACTCTTCAAGTTTCAGCCGTCAAGTCTTGAACTTTAAGGAAAGAAGGGATGAGAGAATGCAATTTATTTTCCTCTCTCTCCTACAAACTCAAGACTTGACGGCTAAAACTTGAAGGGTGTGAACCAGCACTTATGAAACTTTTTAAACTTTGTTAAAACTTTGATTAATAATAAGCGAGCAAGTTATTTGTCAGCAGACTCTTGTTTTATTGTGCAGTTTTGGTGTTTGATCACTCGGTAGGACTGTAATGCACTGATTCCACGAATACGCTGAATGATAATTTTTTTAACTCGGTCAAGGTCGGTCATCCCAGGATAAATTGTAATTAAAATTAATATAGGTATATTCATTCTTCTTTAAAGTTGGGATCTTGAACATAATTTTCTTAACCATGTGGTATGGTATAATGCATTTGTGCTGATGTTTGTAACACCTTAAAATATTGGCTCTAGACCCACCTTTAAGTATAACGAATGGTTAAGAATCACTTTCTGCATCAAATTAACGTTGTTCGTCCAGCTTGCAGGCTGGCTGTCCATGTACGCAAAGTACATAAATTTTGGAGTGAATTTGATGAAATTTTGTACATAGGCTCTAATTGGAACAAGGACCACTCCTATTGAAAATAAGGGAGAATTTGCTCCATAATTAAACATAGCCCCCATATAAGCTTCTCTCCGGAATAGGTCCTTTGTGCCCATTAACAATCTTATTATGTTGGTATTTAGATTAAATTTGGTCCAAACTGATTATATTGCAAAATTTCATTGGAATCGGTCCATATTTGACCAAAGTCCCAAACATAAAATACTCCCGAAAATAGCTTTTAATGCCATAATTTCCTTATAAATGTTGGTATTTAGCTTCTATGTCATGACAAAATTTTGTCCTTGTGGGTCCAAAATAAACAATAGGTCCCATATAAACCCCTATCCTAAAATCTCAATTAGATGAAGATATCTAAATAAAATCACCCTTATTGTGTTTGGCGTAGTCGAAAAACGACGGGTGTCGTAGTTGTCGTCGTATTACAATTTTATGTTACCGTCTGAAATTTTCGACTAGCAAAATTTTGTAAAAATTTACAATGTAAAAGAATACACCTTATTAAATTATTTGGAAACACCCTGTCAAACAAGTGTTTGAATTAAAAATAATACGTTCTAGTTCGGCTTTGCGTGTTTCTAAATGAGCTTTTCTGTTTTTCTCTTTGCTTTTGAGTTGCACCTAGGGTTTTTCCCGAGATTTCCCGTTATTTTGTTATTGTTATGGTTGGCTCCACGAAAAGCCCCCCCAATGAAATAACACCCAAACGAGAAATGAAATATTCCCCAAATTTTTTTCATACATTTTTGGGTGTAATTTCATATGAAATAACACCCAATTTTTTGGGCCCTTTTACATTTTTTTTCGGAATTATTTCATTCCTCATTTGTGGTTTTTAAATTATGGAATAATCTCCAATGAAATAACACCCAACAAATTTTTAAAATTCGGGGCTTGTTTCATAGGGTGTATAATTTGGGTGTTATTTCATTTTTTATTTGGGGGTTATTTCAGTTTTAAAGCTGTTGGTTTTTGGGGGGGATGAAACTGACTCTTTTATGAATTTTGGGCATAATTTCATTTTTGTTGCTGATGGGGTTTATTTCATTGGGGTTATTTTATTTTCATCATTGGGTGTTATTTCATATGAAATAACTCCCAAATATTGGGGGCTGTTTCGTTTTCGCTTTGGGGTTTATTTAATTTATTTTTCGATGTTATTTCATTCACTGTTTTTGGGATTTATTTCATTGGGGGTTATTTCCTGGGCGTTATTTCATTGGGGGGATTTTCGTGGAGCCGTTATGTTTATGTTATCTTTTTATCTTGTATCTAGAGCATAATAATACGGAATAAAAGCATAATAATAGCGTGAGGTAATAGTAATTCAAGTTCCTATTTCAATCTTCAATTAATATTATAGTATTGAACCATTTCTTTTACTTTCTTTGTAAACAAGTTCCTTTACGTATTTTTATAAAAGTTTTTTTCATTAATTAAAAACAAAATTTACTTTGTATTATTTATGTGGAGCGGGATCCCGAGAAGCTTAAAAAATTTCCCGCTTTCCCGGGAATCGAAAAAGTCCGAGAAAAAAAAAACTCTAGTTCCGCCTTATATAAACCAATTTCTCCTCTTTAGCATTCCCCGTGTGCAACGTTCCAATTCCAACAATTTATTTTTCGGACCCAAGCATAACTCTTTTTGAGGTTTTTCTTGTTATTTTAAAAGTCCTAGTTTCGCTTGGTTTTTATTTTTTTTTAAGCGGAGGTGTCACAGGTGAAGTACACGGGCTTTCAATTTAGGTAATGTCAGTTATTGTGGTCGGGGTCTGGTGAAATCCTTTGGTTTTTCTTAATTCCAAATGGATCTTTATGTTCAACAATAGCACGCATGTCTAATAGATCAATTGCTGCTTCTTCGACAGCTGGAAAAGTATTTTGTTTGAACCGCCCACCACCTGTTGCATAGCTTTCAGCTCTGTTATGAGCGAGTTTTTTCTTCAATTTAAATTTAAAATCAGCCCATACCTTCATCTAACCCTCTCCGGAACGAGTGTTCCACTCCTCTTTAATATTACTTTGCTTAAACTTTTATGGAAGGCCTTTTCCAAATAAGGTGTTTGCTCCTTTATTGCTACTGCTTTGCAAATTGTGCGGCAGTTGTGGCCTTTATCCTAAAATATACACCAGACACAGGCACATAAAAACAAAATTATATTTCAATGATAATACATTTTTTGCATGTTTACATTTTATTTCCTTTCATTGAAATTATTTCTCAAATAATTTGATTAACGTCGTGATCAAAATGTTTAACGACAATTTTTTACACTTTTGACAGACAAATCGCTTTTGTAATAGATTTGAAAAGTGTCGTATTCATTGTCGTTTTTCGCCAATCACGGTACCGTTTTTAAAAAACGACTAGTTTACGCCGCAAAAACGCCAAAGACAATAAGGGTGAATATTCGGCACACAGAACTTTTACATGAATCTTAACTTCCAAAGAAGAATACATTTAAATAGAATTTTATCAAAATATCTTCTATATTACATAGGGTGATCGATTATTCGACTTTTTTCAATAACCGGTTTTCGGTTAAGCATTTTAAAAATAACCGGTTAACCGGTTTTAATTCGACTACATAAAAATACAAAAATTAAATTAGTTTTTGTAATAAAAAGTTAATTAGGGCCATTATTACAACTTGCCAATAGTTAAGAGTCGAGTTTTGTTGGACCGATAAATAGCTTTGCATTATTACAACTTCCATTTTTAATTGCTGTTATTTTCAATAATAATAATATTTAATAGATGAAAACATAATAAATGAAGGTTTTATAATGCAAAGCTATTTATCGGTCCGACAAAATCCGACTTTTAACTATTGGCAAGTTATAATAATGGCCCTTAGAATAAAAACAAAACAATTCACGAAGGTAAGGAACCAACAATCCTATAAATCCGTCGATCCTATAAGGAACATAGGGCCTCAATACATAGATATGACTTAAGGTATGTTCAGACCACAAATATTTGACGATAAAATTAAAAAAAAAGCGTGACCAGTAAATTGATTAAGCATTATGTTGAACAATTTCTAGTTATTTGCTAAACTTTATGTCTAAGATGATAATTGCATTTATGTATAATGTAGTTAAGAAACCGCTAAATAATGTTTGCTCTAGCCAAACGTTTTGCAAAAGCAAACAATTCTTTAAGAAAACTAGTGGTTACGTTAGGAGTCAAATATGAAATAGTTGTGAAAATAGCTTTAGAATTTTTGAAAAACTTTGGTTTAAAAAATATAGGAATTTAATAAATTTATTATTTGACATATTTTCCCGAATTTATTGTAAATGAGTTTTAATTTGTTGGTGGTTAAGCATGTCTATATGAAGCAGTACACTTCAGCCATATTTTGAAAAGTGTCAAACAAAACCTCTTATCCAGGATTATATACATATTAAAATTTTTTTTTGTTTCAGCATTATAGAAACAATAGTAATACGAACATGCTTTTTGTATGAAATATCTGTCAATTCGTCGATCATACAATTTCAACCCTTCCAGGACATTTTTGATTCCTTCAATTTGCTTTTTAAGTTGAACTTTTTTTGTAGTACTTCAAATTGTTTTTGGTTTTTGTTACAAGAACACACGCTTATATAATTATATAATCGATTTTTATTTACATTGCTCATACCCAACAAACACGGAGGTTTGATTTCAAATTGAAAATGATTTGAAATCAAACGTTTTTTCAAACGACAAACGTTTTATAATGATTTGATAATCATTTTTTTCAACTTGCTTTCAAACGAAATTCTCAAATGTTTTTCAAATGTGGATTATAATACAATGTGGAATATAAATAAAACTATTTAATTTTTTTTAATTTAAATTTATTATTATTAATTAAATAAACTTTGAGATAAACATTCGGTAAAAGATGAAATAGTGTTCTTTCCGTCCTCTTATTCTTGGAAAGACAAAATACTTGGCTCCCTTTTATTTTGAGGATTGCAGCACCGCGATCGTTCAGCAAACTTTCTTCACTTTCCCGTTTTATTATTTTTTTTTGTCGTATTTTTAATCAATGTAATTTCTCACAAATAATTTTTATTTTTCACAAGAAATAAACTGTTCACTTTATATTAAAATTTATTTATTTTTAATAGTAAAACACATGTAACTACAAAGTAAAAAAATTTTACTTTAATCGCTTTAGTATTGCCAAGTTTATTTTTGATTTGATTTTAACATTTGACAAACATTTGACATCAAATTGATAAAACATTTGATATCAAATGTTTATTTTCAAATCATTATCAATTTGAATTTAAATGTTAAATCAAACAATTGAAAAACATTTGAAAATTGCGTTTGATGTCAAATGATAAAGTCATTTCATATCAAAGGTTTGACTTCTTGCTTGTTGGGTAATGTTTTTTTGACTTTTGTTTCATTTTGTTTTGACATTTTTTATAAAAAGTTTAAGTTTGCCAAATATTCAATTAGAAAAATACTTAAATTACGGGTACATTTATAACAAAAGTAAGGAAAACGTATATAAATTGCACAATACTAAAATAACCGGGTTATTTTACTAAAATAACCGGTTTATTCGATATTCGAAAAATGGACATTTTAAAATATTCGACTTGGGCAAAACTAAAATAACCGGTTAAAACCAGTCGAATACTATTCGATCGATCACCCTAATATTACATCGAATCGAAATATATAATTAGGGGATTCTCAAGGTGTCATAAAGTCATAAAGGGCAAATTAAACCACACAAATGGCTTGGCAAATATGTCAAAATTTTACGTTTGTACAAACATTTTGTGTTGTAAATTGGGGTGTTTGCTGTTTGTACAAACATTTGAAGCAATGTTTGTAGAAATATTAAAAATGTTTAATAATTGGCAGACATATTGGATATTTGTCAAACTTTTTGCAGTGTATAGTGTTAAATGTAATCATTTCAGTGAAAATTTTGCATAGTGAAGACGTATAAGAAGAACCATTAAGAAATGGACAAGGAAAAAATATTTTTAAATGAATTTATTGACCTCTATAAAAGTCTATGATTGTGTTGTTTGTTGGCAAACAGAAGCAAAAATAAAGCGCAAGTTTGCCAAGCCAATTGTGTGGTTTATAATGCCCTTAAGTCTTAAAATAATAACATGAAAATATACGACAGTTGTGAACAACCCCTCATAATTTAGTGTTCTATTTTGAATTTAAGTCAGCTGATTTAAAACAAATATAAAAAAATAAATATTTACCAAAAATAAAAATATTTTTTTATTCTAATCCATGAATTAATAAATTAAATTAGATCTTTCCTGACTATTTTCCATTTTTCAGACGCAAACCACAAATAAATTTTATTTTGTTTGTTTACTAAACATAGGTGTCCTAAGCCGATCTAATTAGACGCCGCAAGTGTTTTGTTGCAAAAATTGCTAGCCGCAGGTTCAATTCGGATGTTAGCCGGATAAAACTATACCATCAACGGCGACGACATGATAGCACACCTTGTGAATACCCCAAATATTAAATTAAGAACCCTTAAGATTTCATATGACGTGGAGCTTCATAGCTTCATATTAGAATCTTATTACTTTCAATGAAACTTCATTATTTAAATGGACTTTGCGACGTTCTTATTCCTTAGAAATTCATGGATTTATAATGTATTTGAAGAAAAATTTGTAAAGAAAATATAACCGAAAACAATTTGAACCTATTTAATTTTTTAAAAATATGGCAATTCCTCAGCTCATTATTATACATAATAATACATAATAGCCCGACAATGAAAATATTCCCTCTTCTTTTTTTTGCTGGGAAGAAGTATTTTTTTATATAAAATTAATAATTTTTACTTTTTTGCCTTTGTTATAAACAATTTGATTTAAAAAAAATTTTTGTAGATTTTTCTCTTCAAGAAAATCATATTTTAGCCAAATGATGATTTTTTTTACCAAACTTTCTGGTAATGCTATATATTAATTTAAAGTTGCAGCCAACTTCAGGTAAAAAATACGAACCGAAAACAAAAGGAATTTGCGAGTACAGCAAAGTATGTACTCCCCGCTATTCTCTTTTCCCCTCCCTTCCATAAACCCAAGACTGCAAAGTAAACTTTGCCTGTCTAAAAGGGGACTTACATGGCCTTTATTCGTTCGTTCGTGGCAGTGTTGCCATAACTTAGTTAATTTTTGGTTTGGGAAATGAAAGTAAATTGGCAATACTGAAAACAATTTATAAGGCAAAAGCTAACATTTTTTAAAAGCAAAATATCTGATTTAACCAAAGAAACAATTGTGAACCTAACTGAAATTGCAGCACTGCTCATACATAACAACCCAAGGCGAGCTCACTAGAAGGTGAGTTAAACTCTGTAACACCACTGCTTCTGTGGTAGGATTGTCAACAATTTTGCTAGTAAAAAAGGTTTTTTTTTCATAAAAAACTAGTTTGTATACAAATTTTGACACCCGACCACCGAAAAAACACCATCTGTTGACTTGACCCCACTTTCTAGTGAATTCGCCTTGATAAAATAACAAAAATACGAGGAGAAAAAATATGTAAAGAGAAGTGTCAATATTGTTAGTAGAATTCCTTAATACAAACGGCTTCTGTAAAATTAATTGATTATTTCGAGGGCTGTGTAATATTGCACCATCCTGCTAAAACCATATGTCAGTAGCACTCATTTGGTCGTTGTGGTTAGACCCAATTATTAGTAACGTAAAGGAAATTACGAATTCGAATCATCTTTTCGAATCATGATTCCGATGTTTTCACTTAAGCGCTTGTTTCTAGCAAGCGTTTGTGTTGGAAAGTCTATTCACTCAAATTTATCAACTTATGTGCGGAACAGAATAGTCGCTGTAGAACAACGTAACGAATAGCGCTCCAAGCCTTAAGGCCACGTCAGATCAAACTTTTACTTCGCGTTGCGTTAGAGATTCGCTTTGACATCTAAGATGAAATATTCATACTTATACGAAACATGTCACATAAAGTACTTTTAACGCAGAGCGAAGCGAAAAGTTAAGCAACTCTCATCTTTTTGCGCGCTTTGACAGTCTGCTAGTATAATTTTTTTAAATATTTATTTTTTACAAACAATTCGTGTGTGTTGTCAAAGTGTTTATTGTGAAATACCTTTGCGTTACGCTTTTCGGTCAAAGTTAGGCTCAATTAGCTTAGAGTAACAAAAATTTAAGGCACGTTCAGACTAATGAAATATTTGACAAAAATATTTGTTCTGATACTTGCTTCAAACTGTGTGAAACAAAAAAATATTTTGTTTGATGTTCAAACTAAGCTCAAATATTTGACAATTTTTGTTTGTTGAAACAATTGGCAAATAGTTTCAAATAAAATAAATTAATTCATGTTTGCCATGCGTTCAGACTAAAACAAATATTTGCATCAAATAATTATTTAATCAAAGTGTTCAAAAATTAAAATATATTTCACAAATAGTAAAAATTCGCGCAGAAGCCTAATTATTTGTTTTATTCTGTGGAGCAGCATCTATTATATAGGTAGAACAGGAGTATGTAAAAGAAAAACAAAACTGGAAGACAAATGGTTAACCGAAACATGGCTAAAATTTGCGAAAAATTGGAAACAACCCCTAAAATATATAATTCGGTTAAAAACAAAATGTCGGGAAAAAACCAAAAAAAAATGTTGCAAAAACAGCGAAAATTCGCGAAAAATTTTGATATTTCAAACAAGCCATAAAATTGATTACAAATCCCTAAAAGTATAAGAAATGGCAAAAATTTTTAAAAATTGCTAAATTAGCGAAAATTCGCAAAAATTTGCTAATAGCAAACACCAAAATTTATTTGAAATCGCTAAATCGGTTAAAAAACAAAATGTCGGGGAAAAACCAAAAAAAAAAAAAAATGTTGCAAAAATAGCGAAAATTCGCGAACAATTTTAATATTTCATACAAGCCATAAAATTGATTAAAATTCCCTAAAAGTATAAGGACTGGCAAAAATTCGGTGAAAATTGCTAAGCTAGAAAAAATTCGCAAAAATTGGCTAATAGCGGCATGATATCAAAGTCTAATAATTATTAAAAATCTTTAAAACTGTAAAAAATCCGAAAACTTACAGGAAAAATTGCTTCTATCGGGTACATGGCTAAAATTATTTGTCGTTGTTTGCTCTTACAATTTTTTTGTAATATCAAATAAATGTTTGCTCAAAAATTACTAAAATATTTGATATTTTGTGTTCACACTATGTTCACATTGGACAAATATTTGTTTGCCGGCAAATACTTTTATTTGCTCAAAATCAGCTGTTATTTTATTTGACACTCAAAAATATTTTGTGTTCAGACTACGTTAATGAAATATTTGATGTTTGCTATCAAATATTTCATCAGTCTGAACGTACCTTTAACCTTACCGCAAAAAGTAAGACCAATCTATTCTTACAGATTGTGACGAAACATCTTACTAATTGATTTACACACAACAAAATAAAGCAGCTAATTTGCAACGTTACTATCAGCTAACTAAGCCTTTAGGCGTGGTACAGAATAAAGTAGTTGTAGTAGTAGCTGAAGCTAACGAATGCTCTGCGCAACAAAGTTCAAAATTTCGAATTTTGCATTTCAACTTCAACTGCAATGGCTACAACAACTACGTATTCTTTTGACACTACTTTGACAGTTTTTAACTTTTGACAGCTTGTGACTATTCTGTTTCTGTTTTAAAAAAAGACGATAATTTTGAGCGAAAATATCACAAATTTTACGAAATGTAGCCTTAACTGATCCATTATATGTATTTATAGAAGAATTTTTATATTTTAGTGCGTGTTTTGAGCAAAATTAAATTCTATGTAACATTTGGCAAAGCTTCTACGTTTCATATGAAAATCAAGTAAAATGTCAAAATTGTCATATTATTGCAATATGCCCTTGTTGGAAAACTAGGTTCTTGTTGAAAAACCCGTTATTTAAAATATATTTTTATTGTGGTTTATGACAATATAAATTATTACATACATACATATCAGCTAAAAATACAAATTGTGAAAGCGTGTTTCTCATTTTATTGTTGACATACATACCTACTACATACTATTTGTTGGGTTAGGAAAAAAGTAACTTTGGCAAATTTTTAAGTGATAGCCTGATTTAGATTGATGATGTTTGGTTAAAAAGTAAAATCTAAAGAAATAAGACACAGTTTTGCATAATTTTTCTCTTAAAGAAAAAATTTAAAGAAAACTATTTTTTCTCTAACCCAACCCTAGTTCATGAAGAACAAATTTTAATGCTGAGGCCATGGGAATTTTTTTTGCAAATAAAAGATATTGTGCTAAAACAATTTCTGGACATTCTGTTTGTTAAAGAGACGAGTTGTCAGGCGAAATTCTCATTATGCCGAAGACATGAATGCTTGATTAAATTTTCTTCTAATTTATTATTTTGTTTTTTTTTTTTTTCTAAATTTAGAGTACCAAACAAGACTTAATCATATTTGTTTACTTTGGCATATTTTATGTTGTTTCACGGTCTACTTTCCTTTATTCCTTCTTATCTTTTTAATTGAGGTAGGTTATAGTAAAACACTTGATAATTTCAACAAATTATTTGAAAAATTTGGAAAACAAATCCAAAAAGTTTTTCAGCAATACGTTCGAATTAGGGAATGGTGAATCGATTGCGATTCCAATCGATTTTTTGCAATCGAATTAACGTATGCGATTTTATACTGAAATCGATTATTGGGCTTTTAAAATCAATTTTTTTATTTTTATCAAAATTTTGGCAATTTTTAATTTGAATCTTAAATAAATCTACAGATAATGTGCATGCACAATAAAACTTATATTTAGGTATGCTTATGCAGTTTTCGAAGTCTAAAGTTGTAGTTTTACGTATTTATCTATAAGTACCCTTGATATACTTCTAAGTTTGGACAGTGAACAAAAAAGTCCTAAACATATCGTACCGAATTAAACACTGAAAGTCAGCTTCGTGAAAATCAAAATATTATAGAAACACAACAGGTTATTTAAATCTAGTTATAAGCAGAGTTTGTTTTTCAAAGTATGCAATTTATCATATCAAATACGAAATTGCAAGGAAATATCTCTGCATCTTTCTGACATCAATGAAATGCAAACGTTTGTTAAAACAGTGGCCACCGATAAGGAACTATTGTCATAATCCTTACAGAAATCAATTCCGATCAAAGTGATTTCGTTTTATGTGAAGCAAGATACAAAATCACTTCCATTTTCGATTGGAATTAATACAATTTCAATATGTGAAATGAACATGCACTTGTTCATCTAAAGGCTATCCCAAAATTTACACATTTTCACTTTTCAATATGTGAAATGAACATGCACTTGTTCATCTAAAGGCTATCCCAAAATTTACACATTTTCACTTTTTACAGGAAAATTATAAAATGTAGTCATTTCTACCCACTGTAAAAATCTCAGTTCCATTTCTATATCAAATTTTTAAGACTTGAATTAAATTAAACAACACTACCAACTGATTTTTAATAGTTCTTTGTAATGAATTATTTGTTTTTTGTTTTAAGTATACAAAATCAAAATTCACCTGAAATTATTATTAGCTGGTTTAAATTATTTTTTGTTAATTTTCCTTTTTTATATACAAATTTTACAAAGTTGTTTTATAATTCTGTTTTTTTTTCACTTGCTTCTGCACCACAAAATTTTCTTTGTTCAGAATTTAAATTTCATTGACAAGTTTCTTTGAATTTCCTTGTCGCTATTGGTCTTTTCGTAATTCGAAAGGAAAAACAATTGTTTGAAATTTCTTGTTCTCACAAAAAAAAAAAAAAAAATTAAATTAAAATCCCAAGCAGACGTCTTGACAATGTCCGGGCGAATAAAACAATTTTGGCCGTTTGTAAAGAAATTGTGAAAAAATTCTATTAACTCGTCATGAAAATATTCTTGTTAAAATTATATTCTCGCAAAATTTCCACGTTTTCTTGCCTGATCTCTTGTCTAATAAACTCAAACACACTTATACATACATATATTTACAATCAGTACTAATTATTTAAGAATTATATTTGAAAAAGCAAATCTAAAAATTGTCTACATATTTATCATTAACAATTACATGAAAATGGTATTAACGTTGAGGGGTAGTGTGAGTGAGTCTACGATCCGCGTGCTACCAAAGTGATGTATGTCTGTTTGAGGTAATTTGTGTACTTAAGTCTCAGTTACAGTGGCTGGAAAAAGTTTGTGTATGGATTTGGCATTAGCTGGTTTATGAGAACCACTTCAAAAAATTAATTTTGGGAGAAACAAGATGGTTAAATGAGTTGTTTTATTAGTTCACAGAAAAAAATAAAAATTGATTTTAATTAAAAAAATTTGTGATATTAATTAAAAAATCAATTTAATTTTCACCAGTAAAATTTTTAATAATATCAATTAAACGTTTAAATTACTTAATTGAACATTCAATTTACTCGATTAAGCGTTTAATTCATTTGATTTAAGTTTTAATTAAAACTGATTTTATTTTTGATTAATGCTTTAATTGGTGAAACATTTTGGAGAATTTTGGAGAAATTGTGTTAGTTTAATATACTCTCTCCAAACCACACTAGGTGGAGTACAGTCTTAAGAGATTGTGCTTATATGTGTAGCATATACAAACGTTGATACATCGATAACTATGCCAAACGACTTGGAATTACTTTCTGAATAGATCTTAGAATGTCCGTTTGTCCGGTTGCTCATGTTAACTTTGTGCGCAAAGTACTGGTCGCAATTTTGGAGATAGTTTGATAACATTTTTTATATACAAGATTTCGTTTGTCCTGCTTAATTCGCAATAAAAACATTGAAATTTATTGTTGATGGTATAAGCTCTTCCTATGCTTAGGCCAAATAATCAGGAAACTTCATCCAAAGTTTTTGGAAAAACTAAGGATTTTAAACAAATTAAACTGGCCCTAAGCTCCTTGCAGGAGTAAAAGGAATAAATATATATATATAAACTGTTAAGCGAATAAGAATTATAAGAACCACTTTTAATTGTAACAATATAAAAGCTAAAAAGCAAACAACAACATTAAACAGTGAATTTATCTTTTCTTACATTCCCCACTACAATTGATTGGAATTCTTCCAACATTAATTGTAGTTGTAAGTAGGTTACGAAAAAACAAAATAAAAACAAAAACAACTTGCCTAATTATTTTAAGATTTATGTATGACGTGCTAAATTCCCAATTTTCTATATTTTGAAAATACACTGAAATGTATTGCTTTATTGTTTTCGCAAGAAAAGCAAAAAATAAAGTATGTTCCCATTCCCTTTTTTAAGGCCGTGCACATGCCATTTTAATATCAAAGTAATTTTTAGGAATACAAAATTTACAATTTTTTACGTCCTTGAAGTCAAATTGACAGTTGATTTTCTCTAAATCAACACATAGCCTTCATTTGTAAAAAAATAAGTTGCGTCAGTTTAATCATGAAGTTGCCTATAAGTTGCGAAAATCGATGGCTGATTTTTAGAGTAAATTTGGATAATTTGGTGGCGTTGTTCAAGCATGAATCTATTCATGATGACGTGCCTAAGAAAAAAATTGAAAGCAGTATGACAGTTCGTTTGACAGCTAACCTTTCGTAAGCTCTATGGGGATAAAAAGCACCGATTATAAAGGAATTGCAATGAACATTATAAACCTTCCCTAGATATATGCAACCAACTGTGGAAGCTTAACTCATTATTTTAGGAGTTTAATTTATGTTTTATTAAGTGTTTTTAATTCTTTTTTGTTAATTTATTTAAAATTACAATAAGAATCTTAACAATCTGAATAATATTGATCTTCTTTCAATGAGTTTGTTGTGTTTTTGCTTCTTTGTAAATGTCTTTTTATTAAATAAAACTTCAATTTAATATCAGGTGTAATTTCATTTAAATCGGGTAATTTTGCTTCAGCTCAAGTGTAATTTTGAATTTTGCTGGTGGTAACACTGGAATTGAGTGCCATTATCAGAGACAATAGTATCAGGGTTTCCATATCTAGCGAACATTTCAGTGAGTCTTGAAATAATAGTTATAGATGAAATATTTGAAATTTCAAAGATTTCGGGCCATTTTGAATAAGCATCAATGATAACAAAGTAATATAAACCATTACAGGGACCAGCAATATCTATGTGAATGCGTTCCATAGGTTAATTTGCTAAAGGCCATGATTGTAGAGTATGTTTAACTGGTGCAGAGCAAATCTCAGCACATTGATGACAATTACGGACACGATATCTTCGTCGATTTCTTTCGTTATTTTCCTGGATGCCTTCGATGAAGTTCTTTCAGAATGGAGTTTCTAAATTTGGTTGGTATAACAATCCTATCGTTACACATTCTTGCATAATATGGAGTAAGTGTTGACGAAAACTTATTTTTCCATCCACTATTAAGTGCTGACTGAAGTGTATTCCATTTGTTTGTTGCATGCAAAACCATATTAAACGTTAGTGGTAGTGAATTAAAATGAGCGGATAACATTTCAGTACAATCTTCTTCCAATGTAGTGCAAGCAATAATGATATCTTCATCGGGTTTCATGTTAGAATCGATGAGCCTTGATAAAACATCTACACAACCAAAGTCTTTGGTGTTAACGTATTCGATTTTGAAATCATACATCATAAGTGTTAGCGCCCATCGCTGCAATCTATTTGCTGCATAAGCTGGAATACCAGATTTCCTGCCGAAAATTGTCAGTACACAATATGTGATGAGTACACAATATGATTTGTCGACCAAAAATGCAACGGTGAAACTTCTTTACGGCAAATATTATAGCAAGGCCTTCTTTCTTAATTTGAGAATAGTTTTGCTCAGCTGGTGTGAGTGTGCGTGAAGCATAAGCAATGACTTTCTCTGACTTGTCTGGATATATGTGACAAATAAACGCTCCAATGCCTTTACCTGATGCATTTGCTGCAAGCTTTATTGGCAATAGATTTTTTTTTTTTTTTTTTTTTTTTTTTTTTTTCAATATTATTTATTGAATCTTCATACATTTAATATGAACTAACAATAATTAATCAAATCTTAACCTAATACTTTATTTTATGTCCTGCCAGTGCCAGACAAAAATTTTCTTTATCACGGGTTCTGTTCACTTATCTAGGTGTTTATCGCTCATCTAATTGGACAAGTGCTGCAGTGTCTCTTCTTCTTAAGCGAGTGTGGCCGCTATCATTTAAAATATTTCGAGCTAGTGGGTTCGGATGCAATTCGAGCCTTGTTAAGTATTTTACTGCATATTTCGTAATCACAGTTTTAACTAATGGAACATTGAGATCCTTGTGAATATTTGAATTTTTAACATACCAAGGGGCAGCTGTGATTATTCGAAGAAGTTTATTTTGGCGCCTTTGAATTTTTTCGATATTAGAAGCCGAGGCAGTGCCCCATAACTGAATACCGTAGCACCAGATAGGCTTTAAGATAGAGTTGTAAAGTAGGAGTTTACAGTCGAGACTAAGGACAGAGTTTCTTCCAATAAGCCAATGAATTTGTATGGCTTTTAGTTTCATTTGAGTTAATTTTGCCTCTATATGGCTTTTCCACGTCAAACGGCGATCTAAATGTATACCGAGATATTTTACATGCGAATTTTGAGGTATTATTTGATTATTGATTTTAATAGGGGGGCATGATTCCCGACGCAAGGTGAATGTTATATGTACGCATTTTTGCTCATTGACTTTTATCCTCCATTGTTTTAACCATATTTCTAGTTGAAATATATGATCCTGTAAGTAACGAGATGCTTCATAACTGTTTTCGTGGACGCTTAGAAAAGCTGTATCGTCTGCAAATGTTGAAGTTTGTGTGTAGTTGCTCGTTGGCATGTCCGAAGTATAAATTAAGTATAATAGAGGCCCCAGAATGCTTCCCTGTGGGACTCCAGCGCGAATTGGCTGAGGTGAACTAAGAAAATTTCCTTCTTTTATAATAAATTGTCGACCGACTAAGTAGCTTTCTAGCAGCTTGTGTATGTTTGCTGGAAAATTTTGCTTCAATTTATGTAATAAGCCTTCATGCCAGACTTTATCAAAAGCTTGAGAAACATCGATGAAGAGAGCGGAACAATATTTTCTTTCTTCAAAGGCTTTTCTTATGGCGTTTACTATACGATGGGTTTGTTCAATTGTGCTGTGTTCTCTTCTAAAGCCGAATTGGTGGTTAGGTATACATCTATTTTCACTTAAAATTGGAGTTAATTTTGACACTAACAGCCTCTCAAACAGCTTTGATATATTAGAAAGTAAGCTTATAGGCCTATATGACTCAACTTTTGTGTGATCCTTTCCTGGTTTAGGTATCATGGTGACTAAGGAAACCTTCCATTTTTGAGGATAGTATTGAAGACGTAAGATAGCATTGAAAATTAAAAGAATAATTTTCTTTGCTGTGCTGGGTAGCTCCAAAAGCATTTTGTTGCTGATCTTATCAAAACCAGGGGCTTTTTTGGGGTTTAATTCACAAACAGCCTTTTCGATTTCTCTTATCTCAAATCTTAGGGGAACAGCCGCTCTAGCAGGAACAGGTGGTAACACGACCGCAGTATCGTGAGATATATTTGGGGTAAATACGTTTTTTAAGTGATTAACAAACAGATTTCCCTTTTCGTTATCATTTCTTGCCCAACTTCCGTTCAAGTTTCTTAATGGTGGCTTAGAGGCGACTGGCCTTTTTAGATTTTTAGCTGCACGCCATAATGAGTAGTCTGATTGCGGAGTTGCATCAAGTTCCTTAAGATATTTTTGCAGAGAAGCCGTTTTTTGAGTCTGTAGTAACTTTCTTAGCCTTTTTGTACAATCTTTTAATAAACTCTTTAGTTGAGGGGATCTGTGCAATTGCCACTCTCTTCGAGCTCTTCTTTTTTCAGTCAGGAGACGCTCAACATCTGTGGAATAAATTTTAATATTTTTAGTTTTTTTTGGGGTATTACTGGAATGTTGCACAGCTAGCTTCAGAAAACTGTCAAAATTAAGAATAGCGCGATCTACGTATTCCGGTGTACTAAGCAGAATATTTTCTGTGCAATGGGTGCTGAGATATTTTTTATATTTTAGCCAATTGATTTGTGTAGCTGGCGTCGCTAAGTAACCAGTTGGAGATACAATTCTATTGGGGTTCATTAAAGTAACAATTGTTGGTGTGTGGTCGGAAGATAATTCTAAGGAAGCTTCAACATAAATCGTTTCTAAGGGAATGTTTTTAACCACGCCAAAATCGATGACATCTGGTATTTTTTGCTGATCAGTAGGCCAATATGTTGGTTGTCCGCTCGCTATCACATTCAAATCCATTTTAGAAATAGTATTAAATAGAACACGACCCTTTGGTGTTATAAGTCGGGA
Source organism: Pollenia labialis (assembly GCA_949318255.1). Taxonomy (NCBI): domain Eukaryota; kingdom Metazoa; phylum Arthropoda; class Insecta; order Diptera; family Polleniidae; genus Pollenia; species Pollenia labialis. Next base: position 201,326,196 of record OX439139.1, on the reverse strand, counting down.
CCCCCAGAAGGTATGTTTAGCGTTATAATCGCCAGCGGCCAGGAAACAAGGTCCTAATGATTTAAAATAATTATAATATTGGCCTTCAGATATTGAATATCTAGGTGGGGAGTATAACGATGAGATTACTACGTTTCTATTTAATTCTTCAACGCAAATGTTTGTTGCTTGAAGATAATCTTCACAATGATCACCCATGAGGTAGTGTTTGACTCTGGTTTTTATTAAAATGGCAGAACCTCCACAAGCTCTATCTCGAGGGTCCTTGGTATCATATAGTGTATAACCATTAATTTTAAACGTATTTCTTGAGGACAAATGAGTTTCAGAAACCATCATGACATCAATTTGTTTATTTTTAAGAAAGTATTCTAATTCATTTTTATGTTGGCGGATGCCGTTTGCGTTCCAAAAACAAATTTTTAAACAGTTCATGGTTTGTTAAGTACAGCTTGCAATAACATCGATTGCATTCTAAGAATCTCCTGCATCATATTACCCATTGTGTTTGTAAAATTATTTACTGTTTGCACTAATGTTTCCATTGTTTTTTCTAAACGACTTAAATTAGAGACTGGAGTTTCAGCATTACCTGGCGAGGCACCTTGCATTGGCACATGGTTTGATTTTAGCACGTTAGCGTAAGAAATTCTGTTATTACCAGGCTGGGGGGCTTGAATTGCATTTGTGTTTACTTGATTTGGTACCTGCATTTGAGGGGGATTAGTTTTCGGTCCAGCCGACTGCTTGACGATAGTATACACAGGGCATCCTCTATAATTGGCAGTGTGATTGCCGCCACAGTTACTACATTTTTTTACGTTGGGGTCGGTTTTAGACTTATCGCAGAGAACTGTACCATGTAATTCACCACATACTACACAAACAGGGGGTAAATAGCAGTATGCCTTAGTATGACCATATTCTTGACAGTTTAAACATTGAACGGGACCATTTCTTTTGTGTGGCTCTTCTATAGTTATTCTTTTATAGAGAATATATTTCAAATTGTAAATAGGATGCGTTTCGTTTTTTTTAAGCTTTACGTCGCCGGGTTCAAACTCCACTCGAAAAAGTGGTTGGGGATTTTTTTCTCTATTTTTAATATTTACTACATGTTTTATTTTGAAGCCTTTTTCTTCTAGGAATGTTTTTACCTCTTCAGGGTCCACACATGAGTCAATTTCCTTAATCACTACCTGAAGACCTTTACTGCTCTTCAGTTGGTATGTATAAAAGTTTTTTTTAAGTGCTTCAAATTTGGTTATTATTTTGCGAAAATCATTCTCATGATTGACTTGTATTTTAGTCTCGTTTATACTACCACGCTTGATAGCAGCTACGTAAAACGAATTTTCTCCAATTAACGAAATTAAACTCTTTATAAGCTCATTTGAGTTTTGCTCCCTAAGATATATCGGGGGAGGCTTGGACGATTTTATGACGTTTGGTGCTTCAGAGGATTCATCCTCCAGAATTGCAAAACGATTTTGAGAATTTATTTTATCAAAAGATGGTACTTTTGAGGCCGAAGCAACTGCTGCAGAGGTAGGGCTGCGACCACGTTTAAGCACTGTTATGTACCTGTCCATACCAAATTGTACTTGAGGCTTTTGACAACTTTTTACTTGAGATTTTTCCATTGCGTCTGTGTTTGAATTCATGGTAACATTTGTTACTAAAATTGTTTTTGCCGAAGCGGCAACACTTGCAGGCACTAGCGAGAGATTAATATTTTTTAATGTCTCAGCATCAACCGTCTTTGTAAAAACAGAGGGTGAAAGGGAACGTGTACGAGCAATAGGTTTAGCCGTTAGGTAGTTAATATTGTTTTGTTTTGTTTTATTTGTTTCAGTATTGCACTCTTTAGCATTAACTGTTACGTATGCATTTCTTTCATCTAGTTTTATTGTTGTTACATTGTGACTACTCATGCAAAAAGTTGTTTTTGTTTATCACTGTTTTACTGTGCTTTTTTTATTTTTATTATTTAATGTATTGCACCAAAAAAGAATTTTAAACAAAATGTTTTTGTACAGTATATGTGTACATATGTATGTACATTTATACATATATTTTTTTTATTAATTTTTTCGTTTTTGATTATTGTTCACTTTTATGTTAAAGATTTATTTAAAAAAAATGCGTCCATTCGCTAATTTGTTATATTAAAATATCAAATGTAATTAATAATTCAATTGTATGCGGGATTAAGAATACGCGTCAGTATCGCAACAAAGCACAAACCGAACTTGAAACATTTTTGAATTGTTGAAATTATCTTTGGCATGCAGAATTCTACTCAAATGTGATATTTTCCTTTAATAGATTATCAAGTGGTGCTCTTTGATTAGTCATTTGATGAATGTATTTCGCATAATAGTTTATCGCCCCATGGAATGATCTTAGTTCTGATATTAATTTTGGTGGTGGTAAATCCAAAATAGTTGTCAGGATCTGGTCGTAATCCATTTTCTGACATTATGTTACCAAGAAATTTGACTTCTTTGGCGAAAAACTTGCATTTCTCATACTTGATATGAAAATTGAACTCACGTAGTTTTTGCAAAACCTTGTTGACATTTTCTTAATGTTTTTCAATTATTGAACCACCAATAATTATATCGTCGATATAAGCTGCTGCATCATCTATACCAGTGAGCATTGTATCCATGATTTGCTGAAAAGCGCCCGGAGCACTTTTTACACCAGGAGCTAACCGGTTAAAAGTAAATAATAATATTTTTGCTCTATTTTCAAATTCCTTATTACTTTTACTTGAAGCCACAATTCAAGTTTACATTTTTCTTAAACGCGATTTGTTTGACGAAGCGGTTTGGAAATTTAAAAAATATTGGATTATTGTGTATAATTCCTTTAAAAGCCACATCGCTTTTAGTAGAATTAGAGATATATTACAAATTGTTAAATTTTCTTACATCTATAAATGAAAAACCTGCATAATATTTGTTGTAAAGTTCATTAGCGCTATAATCCATTTTCGCTTAAACGTCACCTAAATCTGGTGTGAAATTTTTTAATCTTTTAAGATAAATCAAAAATTATAATTTAATCAAATATCTTTTTATTATGTGTTTGCTTTTATTTATTTTTTATTAACTGAAATAATGAGTTTTCAATTTTGCAAATGACAACATTAAATTTTAAGCTTTCGATTCTTAATTTCTGATACCTTCAAATCTTCAAATTTGTTTAACAAATTAAATTAATTGTAATTTCATATTTTAAAAAAATCGAGGACAAAGTACTCAATACAGTAGTAAAATAAAATCAGTCATTATGTATTTCAAACAAGTTTTTAGCCTCGAAGAAATATCTTTCATAAGTTACAAAAAGATTACTACATACACCTACAAAAATTTTAACCAAAATTTTTGTCAATTAAATGAAGTAATGCTGTTTCAAACTATTTTTTAATTGTTTCAATTAATTTGCTTAATTGAAAAACATGAAAACATACACACAAACTTGAAAATATTTTAAAGTTTGAAACAATTTTTAATTGTTTAAATTAACTGTGTTGATTGAAAAAATATTTTGATTTGTCACATTTCAATTAAACCTATTTGTTGAATCTGAATCGCATGAAACGATTAATTTACAAAATATGTTAATTGATATGATCAATTTGTTTGCAGGCGGGAAATCAGTATGGAATTTAATTAATAGTACAATTTTTTTCTGCGCACCTTGTAGGAAAAATTTAAATAATATTTGTTGGTAATTTACATATAAGACAAAAAGTGGCTTTTATAAAATTAAAGCTAAAGTCCAATTCAAAGCAGTGGACTATATGAGAATTGTACTGTTATTAGTATTGTGGTTATTTTGTTGAACTGTTCTATGGGTTTTAATCCAAATTTTGATATTTTAATTAGGCTTAAGTTCATCAAATTTAATTTTCATTAAATTACTTTTATGAAGAAAGGAATTTTACAACATGAAATTAATTAAAATTTATTGATAATTTTTCATTCTTGACTGCCAAAATTTAGTTATGAATTTGATAAATCTTGGAAAAACAGCAGAAAAATTTAATAAAACCAAACAAAGCTACATGGTTTATAGATATTAAACTTCCAGTGTACACCAACTTTTTGTATACACTGTAAACGCTCATATAATTATATGAGTAACCCTGATAATGAATAATATTTTTTAAAATTTTGTTTATACATATGTATAAAAATTATAACACATTATAATAATTTTTTGTTCTAAGCAACAGAAGAGACAAAAGAAAAAAACAAATAGTATTTTAGTTTATCTTTTATACACACAAATATATACAATTCAATAGTTTTGTATATTTAGTTTATTTACTAGATGGTTTTTAACGAAATAAAATAAACAACTTGTGCTAAATTTACTGTTGTCACCCGAAGCAAAAGAGTGAGGTGCAGATAAAAAACGCGTGGAAATTGTGATTTTTATGACGGTCATATTTTGGCAAATCGATGTTCAGTGTCATTTTAATATTCAAGTTCAAGGCAGTTGGAATAGAAATGCCTTTGTAATGTGGAAGACAGGTGGTTCATAAGATGCTTTTGTGGAAGCAAGTAAATAGAATTATTAAGAAAAAATATACAAATGTATATTTGTGTATCTATAAATCGTTACCTGAAACGCAAAAGGCCCTAAGTAACAAAAAATTAAAAATCAACTTTAAAATCGATTCTGATGTTCACAAACAATTTTGGAATCTTTTGACCAAAAGTTGCGATTTGATTAGCAAAAATCAAAAACCCTTTCTACAAAAGTTTTCATAATATGCAAAATTGTCAATTGTCAAAACAACTGGTAGGCTTTACAAGAAAAATAAATTATAAACAGTTAAAGGCGATTTATCAATTTATCATTGAAAATAGTTTTTGCTTCTCCTGTAAAATTTTTAAAATGTAAGATAGGTCCTTTTGCGTTTAGGGTGACAATATATATACATTTCCCTGAAGGAAATGTCGATAGTAAAACTGTAATGATTTACTACTGACTCCATCGCCAATACTACTGACCACTTATATTCCAGGCAATGCTACTACTGTAGATATTTATATGTGCTTGTCATCGAGAATCCACTAGTACCCCATGGTTCTTATCGAATCACATTGAAACCATAGATTCACTAGAACATTTTAATAATTCTTGTCTACATTTTTGCAACTTTTTATAAAACTTCTACACTAGTACATACTTAATTAAGGCGACCAGATTGTGAAATTAAAAATAGAGAATAGAGAAACAAAAATTACTTGACTTTTGAAGATTTTTTTACATACTTTACAGACAAATTTACATTCACATATTTATGTATGTAAAGTAAATTAAAAAATAACATACATATATGAAAATTTACATTAACTTATAAATAAGTAAAATTATTTAAACAATAACGAAACATTCAAATTTATTGCACTAACTTAGTGCCGGTTCACACACGTCAAGTTTGTCTCGTCAAGTCTTTAGTTTTTTTCTAAATGCTCAAGACTTGACGAGTCAAACTTGACGTGTGTGAACCAGCACTTATTCAAAATATCAAACTGCAAGTTTATGAGAGTTCAGTAGGAGCATGAACAGAACAATCCATACGATTTGACAGAAAAAACGGTGACCGCCGTTAAATAAAATTTTTTTTTATTTATAAAAATAAAAGTTGAACATGCTTTTAAAAATAAACTTGACAAAGATGACAGATTATGAAAAAGGATGACAAATATAGGGCACAAATTTTATAGATGATATCCAGTTAAAATAGACAATTGTCCTCAAAAAAAAGAGTACCTTAAGTTAACAGTGCCTTTTGACTATGTACTTGGTCTGTTGTTATATGGATCTTGTCACCAAAACAGTCTACAAAAGTGGTGACTTGGAGACACTTTACTGGGAAACTATCGATATTCTTAAAATATCGAAAATATCCATATCGATACTATTATTTAAAATACACCTACGTAAACATGTAACAGCAGCTAGAATCACAGTTTTTCTCCGCAAGTTTACTGGCAAATAATTCACGCTGAATAACAGTATGTATTGCCTACCAACAAGAAGTTTGTTTACATAGGGACTGAAATGTCAAATGTTTTTGTAATATTGTAAAAGAGAAAAAATGAAAATGCAATTGGTAGCGTAAGGCAACACAATAAACGACAATTGGAGGTAAAGTCCACTAGAGCGATTAACTTTTTGGTGGAGAATCAAAACCAATTTAGAACATTATCTAAAGTTTCAATAAGATATCTTATAGTCCCTGCTACTTCGGTTCCTTCAGAAAGGTGCTTTTCAAGTGAATGTGGATGTTTGTGTGTAGAAGTGTAGAATGAGCTCTGGATGGAAATTTGTTAATTAGTCTCTGAGCCGATCGAATAAACAAAATAATGTATGTATTTATTTTGTTTACTCAGAATTTGTCAAAAGCCCAATAGGAAATATTTGCAAGAATGAAAATAGAAAACAAAACAAGTAGGTATTAGGATTTTGGATAAGTAAATTAAATTTATTAATTAGATTTCTGTGGGGTTTTCCTTTCGCTAACGTAAAAGGTAAAACGGAAACAGCATTTTTGACATTAAGGTCAAGATGACGGACGACTTAGGCATTATGCGCAAGTGAGAAAGAATGAATATTTGTAGCATTCAGCCCTTATATACGTTAATTAAAAAGGGGAAAAACTTTGTACCGAAACTTTTAATGTCGACAATCAGAGGTGGGATTGTGGCATTGACATTGCCGCCCGCTTTGTAGGATATATGCAAGGGAAAATCGGCTTGATGATGTCAAAGATGCTGAATCAAATTTAAGGATATAAGTAGATAATCAGAAAATAAAATTCAAATAAATACTTAAATTATGTAATTCATTTAAAAAAAAAAGTTACTTAACAAATTTTAAAAAAAAATTTATAAAAAAGAAAGAATTCAAATACAATACAATTAATTTTTTCTTACTTAAAAAATGAAAAATTAGATATAAATTTTATACGTTTTGTAGTTTGCTTGTTGTTTATATCACATATGTGCTTTCCATATTATTTCCATATATTAAATGGAACATGGAACATAAATTGTCCACCCAAACAACGTACTTTGGGCTGTGGGAAAAGTTGTTCTAACGAAAACTCCTTGACAGATGACCTTTTGATATAAATCCACACCAATTACTATATCTATGGGTGCTGACTCATAGAATTTTGAATCAGCCAAATACATATCCTTAAAATTTGCTCTGTACGATTCAGGCAGATAATGTGCTGGTGTTCGTAGCGCAATACGGTTATCAACCCTGAAGGTGCCTTCTATTTTTGAAGATGAGTTAAATCTCGATTTCAATACGATCGGACAAATGTTTCATCATGCAAGGTGTAAGCTGTCAGGTCCAATTTATCGACAAGCTTTTTAGATACCCGACTGACTGGAGACCCAGGGTCCAGTAAACAACGGGCATGATACGTAGTGGAACCTATCTTTAATAATACAGTGGGTAGCAGTATCAAGGTGTTTTGACGCAGTATCAAAGTTAATGTCGAGGATTTGGAAGTAAGTGCCGGAGAAGCATAGTTTTTAGTTTTAGGCACGGTGGTGACCGAGACTTCGAGCGGGAGCGTAAGCGTAAGCGCGACTTAAGTAGGTCTTTGGCTAATCTTGGATTAACATGGAGAAACGTGTGATGAAACTTGTGATAATCTTTGCGTTCATGTTTGGAAAAACAGGTTCCATTGGATTGGTCATGTGCACGACAATTGAAGCAATATTTGTTCTCCCGTACTGCACGAATACGGTCGGAAATATTCATGGCCAGAAATTTCCGGCAAGTGCGGGGAGGATGCGGGCGAAGTGGACAACCCCGGCGTGCAACGAATCGGCTAAAAGCTGCAAGAAATGCCTGGGCAGATAAGTCCGAAGTGGGCTCTAAGTGAATTGCTTTTGTGGAATCCAATACTGTGTTCGTTAAAGACGTAGAACTAGCTGGTTTCCTCCGTGTAGGCTTATGTCGTGCGCAAATTTAACCAAGAGTCTGGCGTAGTGGCAGTTGTATGGGATAATAATTGGATGTTTTTCATTATACGTTAACCCTGGGGAAGATTGAAGCCGACCGCAGGAGCAAATAATACCTTCGGGATCCAAGAATGGATTTAAACTAAGGATGTTAATGGTGGAGGAAATAGTTTGTCATGCATCAAGAGCTTTGCACTCATCAGAATAACAAAACTTTTGACAAATAGAAATGAGCTGGTCTCGAACAGAACTTATCTCAGAGCTGGATAGTGTTAACGATTCCTTGAAGAAGTTTAAGCGATAACGACGATGAGTTCGATAGAAAAACCTGTAGACGTATGCCCTCTGATACGAGGAGAATCTTGCCAACAAATCTTCAAAATCCGTAAAATATGAAAAAAGAACTTTGATCGTTTTAATTTCTATGCTGGTATTCGGAATATAGGACAACGGAAAGTTAGGCCAATCCGATTCTATTTTCTTTAGCCATGGTGGGCCAAACCACCATAAGTTATTGCCAATAAGTTCTTGGGGACAAACCCCTCTACTTGCCAGGTCTGCGGGATTGTTTTCTGAACTGACATGATGCCTCTGCGAATAATTAATGACCTGAGAAATTTTCGAAACTCAGCTAACAAAACTGCCCCACACAGTTCAAGTCTTGGAATGGAAATCGTTTTAATAGGAGCTACTTTCGTCTTGGATGTTATTAAGTGAGTTGAAATGGAGCCAGAATAGGCTATACGAACGTATAATGCTGCTGCGTATGCTTTTTCGGATGCATCGCAAAATCCATGAAATTGAATATCAGCATTTGGACAATAATCAATCCATCGAATGGTATTGATCACGGAATAGTTATTTTGAAAAGTTTTCCACTGAGCAAGAGCATCTTTAGCCAGGACATCATCCCAATCAGTACGATCGATCCATATTTTTTGCATTAATATTTTAGCTTGAACAATACAAGGAGCTAGCCAGCCATTTTTAAAAAAAATCATTCAAACAAAAACATAATTACTTCATACCCAAATAGAATTTTCAATCGTGTAAGAGATACTGGGAGGCTTATACAGAGCGTCTTTGATCGTCGATGACCGCATTGTTTAATCGTAGAAATCACATGGGAAATCACATGGGAAAACAACTTAAAAGTCGAATAAATATCTTTCCTGGGGACTCAATTAATTCCTTAAGAACACTTACTGCAACAAGTTGCCGTTTTGTTCTCAATGAAATAGATATGGAGGATGTTAGTAATATTGTTTTAAATATGAATGCAAATAAATGCCCTGGCTTTGACAACATTACGGTTAAAATGGTAAAGGAATGTTTAAATGTTATTTTACCTATTTTAGTTGAAATATTTAACAAAATTATAAGAACTTCAGAATACCCTAGGGAATTAAAAATTCATAAGATAGTACCAATACCGAAGGCTGTTAATGCAACTACTGAGGATAAATATCGGCCGATTGCTGTGCTTTCAACAATAGATAAAATATTTCAAAAAATGTTGTATGACAGACTATTGATTTATCTTGAGCATAATAAATTCTTATACAAATATCAATTTGGATTTAGAAAAGGTGTTAGTACGCAGGACGCTGTATTAAATGTAGTAAGGTATGTTTGCAAAGGCTTAGATGACGGTTTTACTGGAGTTGCAGGGATGTTTTTTGATTTTTCAAAGGCATTTGACCTTATCGATCATGAAATAATGCTGCAAAAGTTAGGATTTTATGGAATTCAAGGGCGAGAATTATTATTGTTTAAAAATTTTTTCATGAACAGGCAACAGTTTGTTCAAATTGGACAGAATAGAAGTTTTTTTGGTTCTGTAGATTATGGTGTACCGCAAGGAAGTGGTCTTGGTCCTTTATTATTCTCCATTTACATACATGATTTGGAAAACTTAAATCTAACCGGTCAATTATTCATGTTTGCAGATGATATATGCTTGTTTTACCCTTTTAAGTATGATTTGGTTCTGAAAATAAATATTGAAAGAGACACTGCTTTATTAGTGGAATTTGCTCGCTTAAATCGTTTATTGCTTAACTCTGCGTTTTAGACCCCACTCAGCAAGTTAAAATAACAACTTTTCTGTATGTGTAGATGGAACATCAATTAGTGAAACTAATTCGATTAAATACTTAGGCATTACGCTGCAGACTAATCTGTGCTGGGATATACATATAAATGAGGTGAAGAACAAAATGGCTCCGGCCATTTGCATTTTATATAAGTTCAAAAATAAACTAAGTGAAAAATCAAAATTAATGATTTATAACGGTCTGATACAACCACATCTCAATTACTTGACCAGTGTCTATGCATTTAATAAACATAATACAGTTCAAAAATCTCTAGAATGTCTGCAAAATAAGGCATTAAAAATTGTTTACAATTTACCAAGAAATTTTTCAACAGTATCATTATACAAAAATGTAAGCAAAACTATTTTACCAATTTATGGTTTAAATCAACACCATATTGTATGTTTATAATGCCCAATTTTCAGGATAGTATTTAAATCTATATTAAGTTAATTTTCATAACAAACTTAAATCGTATTTAAAACAGATTGGTTTTTTGAGTTTTATTTGAAAAGTCTTATTTAATTAAGATAAAAGTATGGTAGCACTACTAAATACAAAAAAAAAAAATATAAAAAAGTGTATTTATATTATATGTATTTTATTCGACCTTTATTATTATATGTAATACAACTAAATTTTCAAGCTTGAGGTCTTTTTTTATTTTATATAAAAAACTTTGACTTTTATTTTTAACCAATATTTCGGCACTTCTTTGAGTGCCTTCTTCAGGGTTCTTTTTTAACAAAAAATTAACAATTTTTTTAAAATAAAACAAATTTAACAAAAATTGACAAACTTATAAAAATTTTTTTTGGAATTGAATAAAAAATATTTTTCAATACAAACTTGATCTATTACAATATACAAAAATTTTTTACCTTCCGTTTCTGTTTTTATAAATTAAGTGTCTATAATTTTGTGCTACATTCTCAGTGTCAGACTTAAAATTAATTCTCGACATTATCGGTACATTTATGATTTGTAACATTTCTAACATAAATCTACGTTTATAATTATTTTCTGTGTTTAAAACAGTTGAATTTTCAAAATCTGGATAATGGTTTAGATTAGCACAATGGGATGATAAAGCTGTTTTTTGTGATGAAATATGTCTATATTTTTGATCTGACTTATGCCCTGCTATCCTAGTCTTTAGTTTATTTTTTGTTGTACCTATATATACCATATTACACTGTCCACTATCATTACCCTTACAAGGTATTTTATAAACAATATTTGACATTTCCATCTTCTTTATTTTGTCTTTCATTTTAGTAAAGAGTTTACCTACTGTGTTAAAAGATTTATGAGCTATTTTATATATTTTACTATCATATATATTTGATTTTTCTAATCTTTCTGACAATTTTGGTATATATGTTACAGATTTATAAATTTTCTGTTCTGTTATACTATTTCGGTTATATATTCTACAATTATTATACTGTTTTAATAAATCTGATATTAATTGTTTAGGAAAGCTATTATCTGTTAAAATGTTTGAAATCTTTCTCTTATTATCTCTATGAAATTCTGAATCACTTATCCTTAGAACTCTTTCTATAAAATTTTTAGCTGTATTAATTATTATTCTCCTCGGATGTTTCGAGAAAAAATTAATAATTCTACCAGAAGATGTTGGCTTTTGATACCAATCTGTTAATATCCTATTCCCTCTTCTTATTATCAATGTGTCCAAATATGAAAGTCTTGAATTAGATTCCCTTTCAATTGTAAATTTAATGTCCGAATGAAATGAGTTAAAAATATCCAACATTTGCCCTATTCCTGATTCCTGAATTATGCAAAATAAATCATCAACATACTTTATCAATATCCTCGGTTTTATAATTAATTTTTCAACACATATATCTAATAATTTTTCCATAACTATATCTGCTACAATTGGAGAAGCTGGTGAGCCCATAGGAAGGCCTTTCATTTGACTATATACATGATTATTCATTTGAAAATATCTACTATCTATTATACAAAATTTAAGAATACGTAAGAATAAATCCCTTTCCATATTCGTATGTTCCCTTATTATATTCCATTTTTCCTTTACTATATTCATAGCTAAGTCTACTGGTACACTTGGAAACAATGAAACTACATCAAGAGAAATTAACTTCTCATTATTATCCAATACAATATTCTTAATTCTATCCTTAAATTGAAGTGAATCCCTAACATTGTATTTTGAATTTTCTGTAATTTTCCTAAGAATCCTTGTTATATATTTACATAGTTCATATGATGGAGAATTTATCATTGAACATATTGGTCTCAATGGAAAATCGATTTTATGAATTTTTGGAACACCGTATAACCTAGGTGCCATTGCTGTATTTGTTTTAAGTTTATTCCTTTCTGTGCTTGTAATTATTTCATTATTAAAAAGTTCTTGAACTAAATTATTATTTGCCTTTTCTAGTTTACTAGTAGGGTCCTTATCTAATCTCCTATAATTTGAATTATCCTTTACTATATCATTAATTCTTGCCTCATAATCAACTCTATTCATTGCCACCGTTGTATTCCCTTTGTCCGCATTTAAAATAATAATGTCCCTATTAGATCTCAAAAATCTATCTGTTTCATTTACTTTGTCCAATATAAACTTATCCCTATTAGTTAGTCTCATTTTATTAATGTGATTATCTATATTTGTGGTCAGTTTTGTTCTGGCTATTTCCTGTTCCTCTTTTTCCCTAAGTGTCTGTACTAAATCCTCTCCTTCAGTTATAATTTTCAAAACTGGAAAACGTTTCCTTTCCATTGGTAGCATGTGTTTACGACCTAATGAGAGAACCCATTGTGCCTCCATTGGTATATTTATGTTAGATTTGTTAACAAACCATTTATTATTAAATTTTATACCTATTTCCCTTTTCTGTAAATTAACAAGCTCTTGAAATTTATTTCTATGCCTAAATTTGATCTTCTCATTTAAATTATTAGCTAACTTATCTTCATATTGTATGAATCTTGCATATTCCACCTCATCAAAATAATTCTGTAGCTGTCCTTCTATTATCGAACATTCCTTTGTTGCCTCCTTCAGTTGCTCATGTTTGTACTTTATTCTTATATTTAGAATTTTGTTTTGTAATTCTTGAACATAATTTGACGTTTTTTGTCGGTATGACGGTAAATGACCATTTTCATAAAAAAGATTAGAAACGTTTTTAGTAGCATTTTTTATAAATTTTGGAATTATACCTGCATTACGGCAACGAATCAAAAAAGTTATAGTTGCTTTTATTTTAATTAATTTGTCCCTCATTAGGTCGTAAACACATGCTACCAATGGAAAGGAAACGTTTTCCAGTTTTGAAAATTATAACTGAAGGAGAGGATTTAGTACAGACACTTAGGGAAAAAGAGGAACAGGAAATAGCCAGAACAAAACTGACCACAAATATAGATAATCACATTAATAAAATGAGACTAACTAATAGGGATAAGTTTATATTGGACAAAGTAAATGAAACAGATAGATTTTTGAGATCTAATAGGGACATTATTATTTTAAATGCGGACAAAGGGAATACAACGGTGGCAATGAATAGAGTTGATTATGAGGCAAGAATTAATGATATAGTAAAGGATAATTCAAATTATAGGAGATTAGATAAGGACCCTACTAGTAAACTAGAAAAGGCAAATAATAATTTAGTTCAAGAACTTTTTAATAATGAAATAATTACAAGCACAGAAAGGAATAAACTTAAAACAAATACAGCAATGGCACCTAGGTTATACGGTGTTCCAAAAATTCATAAAATCGATTTTCCATTGAGACCAATATGTTCAATGATAAATTCTCCATCATATGAACTATGTAAATATATAACAAGGATTCTTAGGAAAATTACAGAAAATTCAAAATACAATGTTAGGGATTCACTTCAATTTAAGGATAGAATTAAGAATATTGTATTGGATAATAATGAGAAGTTAATTTCTCTTGATGTAGTTTCATTGTTTCCAAGTGTACCAGTAGACTTAGCTATGAATATAGTAAAGGAAAAATGGAATATAATAAGGGAACATACGAATATGGAAAGGGATTTATTCTTACGTATTCTTAAATTTTGTATAATAGATAGTAGATATTTTCAAATGAATAATCATGTATATAGTCAAATGAAAGGCCTTCCTATGGGCTCACCAGCTTCTCCAATTGTAGCAGATATAGTTATGGAAAAATTATTAGATATATGTGTTGAAAAATTAATTATAAAACCGAGGATATTGATAAAGTATGTTGATGATTTATTTTGCATAATTCAGGAATCAGGAATAGGGCAAATGTTGGATATTTTTAACTCATTTCATTCGGACATTAAATTTACAATTGAAAGGGAATCTAATTCAAGACTTTCATATTTGGACACATTGATAATAAGAAGAGGGAATAGGATATTAACAGATTGGTATCAAAAGCCAACATCTTCTGGTAGAATTATTAATTTTTTCTCGAAACATCCGAGGAGAATAATAATTAATACAGCTAAAAATTTTATAGAAAGAGTTCTAAGGATAAGTGATTCAGAATTTCATAGAGATAATAAGAGAAAGATTTCAAACATTTTAACAGATAATAGCTTTCCTAAACAATTAATATCAGATTTATTAAAACAGTATAATAATTGTAGAATATATAACCGAAATAGTATAACAGAACAGAAAATTTATAAATCTGTAACATATATACCAAAATTGTCAGAAAGATTAGAAAAATCAAATATATATGATAGTAAAATATATAAAATAGCTCATAAATCTTTTAACACAGTAGGTAAACTCTTTACTAAAATGAAAGACAAAATAAAGAAGATGGAAATGTCAAATATTGTTTATAAAATACCTTGTAAGGGTAATGATAGTGGACAGTGTAATATGGTATATATAGGTACAACAAAAAATAAACTAAAGACTAGGATAGCAGGGCATAAGTCAGATCAAAAATATAGACATATTTCATCACAAAAAACAGCTTTATCATCCCATTGTGCTAATCTAAACCATTATCCAGATTTTGAAAATTCAACTGTTTTAAACACAGAAAATAATTATAAACGTAGATTTATGTTAGAAATGTTACAAATCATAAATGTACCGATAATGTCGAGAATTAATTTTAAGTCTGACACTGAGAATGTAGCACAAAATTATAGACACTTAATTTATAAAAACAGAAACGGAAGGTAAAAAATTTTTGTATATTGTAATAGATCAAGTTTGTATTGAAAAATATTTTTTATTCAATTCCAAAAAAAATTTTTATAAGTTTGTCAATTTTTGTTAAATTTGTTTTATTTTAAAAAAATTGTTAATTTTTTGTTAAAAAAGAACCCTGAAGAAGGCACTCAAAGAAGTGCCGAAATATTGGTTAAAAATAAAAGTCAAAGTTTTTTATATAAAATAAAAAAAGACCTCAAGCTTGAAAATTTAGTTGTATTACATATAAAAAAGTGTAATTATCTACAAGGTGGTCTGAAAAAACAGCTGACTGTTAATGCTTTGCCTGTTGTTGTTGTATTGTTGTGATATTGAGGCCACCTTGCTAAAATATTACAATGGAAATTTAAGTTGAAATTAAGTGTACCACATCGGTGACTTAAGTTTCACTTAAGTTTTTAGTGAAGAAGAGAATTTTGTATTAAAAACGATTTTAAAAATAAATGTGTTTTAATATCAATCCTGAAAATTGGCCATAAGAGTTTACATGAAACAGGTGAACATATAATTCCTTTTTTGCAAAACCAGTTATATTTTTATACGAGAAATGTATCAAATCTTAGGGTTCCAAGGTGCCGATTGGAAAGAACTAAGCAACGTATAGATTATGTAGGAGGTAATCTTTATAATAACTTACCTGCTAATTTGAAATCTATTGAGCGAATATCAAGTTTTAAAAGAGAATGCAAAGAATATTTATATAGCTTAATGGAAATGCTTCTTTTGTAAATATGTACATATGTAACTATAATTATAATTTAATTTATAATCATAAGAAGATTTATTTACTTTTTATATTGTACAGCTAAGAAGATGTTTGCAAACTTGCCTCAAAAATGCCTTTATGGCGCTGAGGCCCAAATTTTAAAATGTAAATATTTTGTACAATTATAATGTTAACTAATAAATATACATATAAGAAAAAAAAAAAAAAAAAAAAAAAAAACTGTAAAACGACAGAGATTCCTCCATAGCACAGTGAAAGACGCTTCTTAAATCGTTGTGGGAATCGTTTAAGACATGGGTAAAGATTATCTTACGAGTCTTTCATGTCAAGAATCGTATCCCAGACTGGGATTACCAGTAATAAATGGAGCTTACTGATAAGCAGTTTTGTAAGGGAGAGCAGCACAATACCCCCTTACAAACCTGCTTACAAGAGGCATGATTTTAATATGGCAAATTCCCAATTGGAATCACTACTTTTTTCCTCTCTGCTAAAAAACAATATGTTCAGTTATATTTCGGGCATGATCGTAAACACATTTGGGCTATTCACAAGGTGTGCTATCAAGTCATATCGTCATAATGTCCTAAAAAATTTTTACAATTGTTGAAAAAAAATGTTGTTGTGTTTGAAACAAAATAAAAATTTTAATTATTTTGTCGTAGCTGTATATTAGAAATCTTAATTATAAGCGGTTGCCCACAGCAGTTATATATATTTCTTTGAAATATTTTAAGACATCAGACTTTACAACTTTATGACTACCTTGTGAATAGCCCAATTATAAAATCATTGCAATACAACCTGCTCCGATGTAAGGGAATAACAGAAGCACATAAAACATTGTTTTTGAATTTTTTCTTTAAATTGATTTTAATTATTCACTTACAACTTTAGTTATAAGGGATAATGCGAAGTTATTCAATCATTAAATTAAAAATTCACTTAAATGGTATTCGCTTCTATGCTGCTTCTTAGAAGTGTGTAATAGCCAGCGCATATATCAGCGCTCATGTAGTTTTCATGCTTACAGAAACATAATTTTTTTTTACTGTGATGAGACTCATGTAAATATTATCTTACAGCTCGTGAAAATATGATTTATAGAGAGTCGTAAAAGATTCATTCGATGATGGTTTAACGAACGATTTTCACTGGTTGCTTAAGCCAGATCATCACGAAACTTCATCCATAAAGATTTTAGAAAAACTAATATTAAACCAAATAAAACTGTTAAGCGTATAAGAATTACAGAAACAGTTCTATTTGTAACAATATCAAGGTTTAAACAAAATCATCAACAATAAACAGTGAGTTTATCTCTCCTTACATTCCCCACTACAATTGATTGGAAATCTTCTAACATTAATTGTAGTTGTAAGTAGGTTAAGAAAAAACAAAATAAAAACAAAAACAACTCGCTTTATTTAAAAATGCGCATAGGAATAGCTTATCCCATCAACAATAAATTTCAGTGTTTTTATCCTGAACACTGGTTGAGATATTAACTAGTGTTTTGTTTTTTAATTGTTTAAGAGAGTTTCGTTAACCTTCGTGTTGTGTGCGGAATGCCTACATGAGTTAAGGCCTCGTTACTCTTACATAAACGTATACGTTGCTAATCAGCTATGCCCTTTTCCTTACCAAGCTACTGTGCAAATAAGTACTCTTACGTAAACGTAACGTTGCGTTGCGGATGAACCTGATAAGGCCTCGTTACTCTTACGTAAACGTATACGTTGCACGTTGCTAATCAGCTGTTCCGTTTTCCTTACCAAGCTACTGTGCAAATAGGTTTGCGTTGCGGATGAACCTGATAAAATTAAAATTTCTCTCCGTTTTTACGTATCAGCTGTTAAGAATTGTATTTTTGTTTTGAAGCAGTGTTGTCAACAAAACTTATGAACCAGCGGTTTACTTTTAAATTTTATTAATGAGATTCTCATCAAATCATTAATTTTAATTTGATGTAATGAAATCCAATGTTATGGTTTTTTGTTCGAACTGAAATTAATGTTGGCTTTATGTGTCACAGAAACCAAAGTTATCGGGTTTTTATTGAAAATAAAAGAAGCAACTTACAGCTCTTGTTTATTTGTTGGAAATAAATATTGTTGTTTAAAGTTTAATTTTGTTTATTTTGTTATTTTGCTGAACTATTTATGGGTTTTAATCCAAATTTTTAATATTTTAATTCGGCTCAAGTTCATCGAATTTAATTTTCATTATTTTTATGAAGAAAATAATTTTAAAACATGAAAATTAATTAACATTGTTATTGATAATCTTTCATTCTTGACCGTGGCCGGTGAACTTGAGCCGAATTAAAATATTATAAATTTGGATTAAAAACCACAGATAGTTCAACAAATTAACCACAATACTTAGTATTGATAAAGCTAAGGCACGAGCTCTATGTGTACATTTGCCCTTCAAATTGGCTGAAAAAGGTCAACAAGAAAAAGAAAGACAAAAATGAAAAAACACAAAAAAAAAAATTTATAAATGTTAATTAATTTTCATGTTGTAAAATTTCTTTCTTCATAAAAATTAAATTTGATAAACTTGAGCCGAATTACAATATTAAAAATTTAATTTTTTATTTTATTTTATCCAATAGTTAGATTATTTCCATAGATGGAAGTAAATAAAATTGATAAATATTATCAAAGTTATTTTCGGGAATACAAAATTTATTAATAATACGATTTCCGTATGACGTGCTAAATTCCCAGTTTTTCATATTTGATAAATACACTGAAATTTATTGTTGAGGGAAAGCTAGCTTCTATGCGCATTTCACTGGTTGCTTAGGCCAGCTCATCAGGAAACCTTTTCCAAAGATTTTAGAAAGGCCAAAAATATTATACAATTGTAGGGGAATCTAAGAAAAGATAAACTCACTGTTTATTGTTGGTGTTTTGTTTTGGCTTTGATATTGTTACAAGTAAGACTTTGAGTGTTTATAATTCTTATTCGCTTTAGGGTTTTATTTGTATAATATTTTTGGTCTTTCTAAAATCTTTGGAAAAGGTTTCCTGATGAGCTGGCCTAAGCAACCAGTGAAATGCGCATAGAAGCTAGCTTTCCCTCAACAATAAATTTCAGTGTATTTATCAAATATGAAAAACTGGGAATTTAGCACGTCATACGGAAATCGTATTAATAATTGATAAATGTTAAAATAGCATTTTTGCATGTTTCCGGCAGCAGGCTGCTGCAAATTTGCAAAAGCCTTTTTCTCACTTTTGCTATGGTCATTTTATTTATTTATAAGTTTGAAACAATTTTTTTTTGTATTTTAACAATAAAATAACACAAATATAAACAACAAATGCAAGTTATACAACGATGGCATATTTTTCATATGTATTTACATTTGTATGTTTATTGTATTTCCACTTCTTATTTTCTTTTCTATAATTTTCATTTACGTTTACAACATATTAATAATATTTTAACGCAAAAATCATAATTTATAAAATTATTAAATAAAAATTTAATTTAAAGCTGTAAGCACATGAGCCAAGACATAAAACAGCTGATTCGATTATTGATTTTATTATAAAAAAATTATTTGCATACATTTTGGACAATGCAAATGAAAAAAATCAGCGCAAAGTAGTTCCGAATATGCGACTTAACCTTATTATATTAAATAAATATATTATTTAGTTTTATTTGACCTTTCTTTTTTTATAATTATTTTGAATTATTTAAGCTTGAGTCCTTTTTTAAAAAAAATATATTATATTATATTCAACATTTTTATATTTTTCGAATTTATTCTATTAGCTAAATTTCAGTTATGTATGTATTTTATAAAGCTTTTTTGTAATAGTCATATTCCTTCAATTTTTCAGAAATGACTTCATACACTATCAGACTATTATATTGTATTTTCTTGTTACATTTTACCTTAGCTTTCCGTTGGAAAGCAATGAGGTATATTGTATGTATATGTATTCATTTCTGAAAAATTGAAGGAATATGACTATTACAAAAATCTTTATAAAATACATAACTGAAATTTAGCTCATAGAACAAATTCGAAAAATATAAAAATGTTGAATATAATATAAAGTAACCTCCAGAAGGAAATAATTCCCAGTTTCAAAATATATTATATTTATTTATTTTTCTCATTATTGCGCTAACCTTTGGTTAGCAGCATCTTTAGGAAATTAAATTAAGTTTACAATAAAAAATTTTTTTTTTTAAATTATGCTTAACACATATGGGTTATATCAAGTTTCATTTAATTAATAACGGCTAAAAATATTTAAGGTCCATAGCTCCAAAACTAGATTCGCAGGCGCAATAAAATCTAAATAAAAAATTAAATTTTTCAAAGCAATTTTAGTGCTGTATATGTTAATATATATCTGTGGCATTTTGACAAAACATCATAAGTCAAATTCAAAAAGTTGAAAAAAATGTTGTTTATCATACGAATTTTCATTCAAAAACATATTATAAACGAAATTTTTCTTTAAGTTTGGTTTTTTTTATTATTTGATAAAAATGATTTTTTCAGCGAGTTTTTTTAAAAGCTTTTTGCTATCTTATTACATACGACTTAAGATGTTTTGTCAAAATTCCACAGATATGTATAATGTATTTTATTTTTTTGTACAAAAGCGCCGATATCGGTATGTATTGGCGATTGTAAACAAAAATGTTAGCAAATCCAAAAGTTTTCGCACTGAAAAATATGAGGTTGGGGATAACAATAATTATGCATACATATTTTTTTTTTAATTCCGAGTACCTCCGGGTTGAGCCCAAACTTTTATTACAGTACCCATTTATCACTATTTTTGTTCCTGTTTATATTTAAATAACAACAAAATCTGACTTTATGTTCCCAACTGAATTTCTTCGATACCTATAATTATTACCTTTCCAACGAGCCGCCATAGTCTGCTGATAAACTACGGATAATCTATTTTTTAAATTTTTTTTATTGTTGATAACTTACTTATGAAGCCTTTTTGTGGGCTTATCCTCTTCGTCGTATGTCAATGCCCGATAAAAATCTAATTAGTTTTTAGTAATTGCTCTTTCTGCCGGGTCATTAACAACGGTTAAGTGTTGCCATATTCGTTTTGCGGGATCAGGGATCTAGCGCAAAAATCCATTTCATTGATGATCGAATGTTAGCAAGCATGGATAAATGCCGCATCAGTGATCGCGATGCAATGCATTTAACATCTGCTACAATTACAGCCGTCTTGCAGAAGTTGCAGGAAATGAAACCTGACTCAAACAACATAAAAGTTGAAGATTTCGTCTTTAACCGAACATCGTTTCAAACAATGCGAAAGGAATAGCAGCGCATACAAGCGAAGCAGATCATAGATGAATTCAAGGTACATATTTTATAATTAAATATAAATAAATATCTTGAAGGTAATTAACATAATATTTAATTTCAACATAGATTCCTGAAGTATTTGTCTTGCACTGGGACGGTAAAATGCTTCCAGATATGAAAGGCAAGGACAAAGTTGATCGATTGGCTCTCGTAATAACCAACCGTAGAGAACGAAGAAAAACTCATGGCATTGCAAAACTTGAAGAATCTTGTGATAAAAATATTACTGAAGGTATTGACAAATTCCTACGCAAATGGAAGATTGATAATTTAGTGCAAATTTTGGCTTTTGACACAAGATCTACAAACACTGGTATTGAAAAAGGCTCAGCATATTTACTTGAAAGTAAATTGGGTAGCGATTTACTTTTTCTACCGTGTCGCCATCATATCAGCGAATTGCTTATTAAAGCTATTTGAATTAAATTTCGGAAAAACATCAGCTCCAGAAGTCACTCTCTTCAATCGTTTTTCAAAAGACTGGAAAAATATGAATATCAATACTTTCAAGAGTGGAGTATTGGATGAAGCAGTGCAAAATAACTTAACAGCAGCCGAAATAGAGACGCACAAGAACTTTTGTCTTGAGGAGTTGAAATCTCATTATGTGCGAGCCGATTATAAGGAGTTGTTGCAACTTTCGCTATTTTTCTTGGTAAGGAAGTACCAAATTTTACGCAGTTGCGTTTGCCTGGCGCAACAATTCATGCAAGGTTTATGTCCAAAGCTATATACTGCTATAAGATTTTTTTGCTTCGCGAACAATTCGAGATGACATCCTCCGAACTGAAAGGCATTCGAAACATTTGCATTTTCTTGACGCGAATTTATGTTTCGTATTGGTTCGGATGCGTTAACGCTGTATCTGCACCGCGTCAAGATTTACAATTTAATATTTAATATTTCGATCTAAATGTTTCAAATGCCTTATTGACAAAAATCAAAAACCATTTATGGTATTTAACCGAAGAGGCGGTGGCTTTTGGATTTTTCGATGAAATTATATCTATTGAAGTGAAGCGGAAAATGGTTGAAGCTCTTGGCAATCATGATGACGAAAATGACAAAGTTATTCCAAAAATATTAAACTTAACGCTGGAACAAGTGAAATCGTTTGAAAATAAGGATTTAAGTTCTTTCGATACTCCTCGCACCAAGCGTTTTTTCCATCGTTTAGAAATCGATGTGACATTTTTTGAATTGGATACATCAATTCGGAAGGACCAAGAAGAATACTGCACCGCAAAACACTAAACCGTTGTAAATGACCCGGCAGAAAGAGCAATAAAACTAATTACAGATTTCAATCGGGCATTGACATACGACGAAGAGGATAAGCAGTATTTGCTTCAAGTTGTGGAGCACTACAGAAAAAACTTTTCCTCCCACAAAAAATCTTCATTAGTATAATATTAATTTTTTTTTTGGTTTTAGGGTATTCCGGTATTCCGATCCGTAGTTTATCTGCAGACTATTGCGGCTCGTTTGAAAGGTAATAATTATAGGTATCGAAGAAATTCAGTTGGGAACATAAAGTCAGATTTTGTTGTTATTTAAATATAAACAGGAACAAAAATAGTGATAAATGGGTAATGTAACAAAAGTTTGGGCTCAACCCGGAGGTACTCGGAATTAAAAAAAAAAAAAAAAAAAATAAAATATGCATAATTATTGTTATTCCCAACCTCATATTTTTCAGTGCGAAAAATTTAACTTTTCAAAAAAATTTCCACTATGGCCACTCTAATATGTATGTACGAGTACACGCATACATCTCAACAACATATGACACGTTTACGTTTTTGTAGTAACTACCAACATTTCAAGTCGACCGCAATGTTTACGTATCCGCAACATTAACGTAAGAGTAACGAGGCCTTAATGATTGGTTGATTTCTGGCTTTTTTGTTTGTATTTTTTTTTCTTTACCAAAACAATCATTGTCGGACCAAACACAAAATCATCTTAATTGACAAACGAAGCTAAACGATGGAATAAATAACAAAGCACGATGTGAATTATTTGAATGACTGCAAACCAGCAGCGCTGATAGACTAGCTCGCTACCAGCTAGCCTACCGGGGCACTTTGTAACTTAACCACCCTACACCAATAATAGTACGCACTAAGGCAACCCGCCACGGCACAACTAATTCATATTTATTTATTATACGTAAATAAGATAATAAAAAATTAGAACTTCTTACACTTTTTCCTGGTAGTGACGAATGAAACCTCCAAGCATAAACACATTAAAAAAATTTTTATATTTCTAATGTAAAAATCAATGTACAGATGGAATGTTAAAATTGTTGTGCATAATTGTATTTTAACCCCACTGTAAATACTAAAATTTTCGTTATAGATAACTTAATTTATTGTTACACCTAAAAGTATACCTTAGTTTATGATGATAATAACTCAATTTTAATTTAGCCATATAGATAATGCACAATTTAAATAACTATATACTGCGTTTATACGCACCACTTATTCGCAATAAATTTATTGGAAGTAGAGAATATTCCCGTATAAACAGTAAATTAAAATTTTATTTACGAATAGCTAAAGGCTCAGTTAGCCGGGAGTAACAGTAACGTTGCAAATTAGCTGATTAATTTTGTTGTGTGTAAAGCAATTAGAACGATTATAGTTAGCAGTAAGATGTTACATCTCAATCTGTAAGAAATAGATAGTAAGGTTACTGTTACTGATACTCCCGGCTAACTGAGCCTTAACTCATGAAAACAATTCCTGATTAACGACACTATTTTCAAATAAGATTTGAAGCATATGACAACAAAAGTAACATCAAATCAAAAATGTGCAAATAAATTTAAAAATATACAATAATTTTTGATCTTTTTCATTTAAAAATTAAAAAGTTTATATACGTGCTACTAAATGAATTAATTTTCCATCTGGCATCATTTAAAAATAAGAATTTTCATTAAGAAAATTTACAAATAAACAGTAAGTTAGTTAATCACGAATAATTTTTATTCGCGATTAGGCTACGTACAAACGTAGTAATAGTTGCATAACCCTACAAATAACACTGGACCACCTGATCCATTTTGATAAAATGGACTACTCCATGGACTGGTCCGATGTAATGCAAGCATGGACCATGTCATTGTTAAAAAGTGTTTGTAGTGAGACGACATGTCTTCGTTTTTTAACGACATGTTTTCGTTTTTAAACGAAGTTAAAACTAACCCTCTTGTGTATACAATGGAGTAGTTTTAAAACTACTTTGTAGTTCAAAGCTGGGTTATATGGTCCTGCCCTAGGACATCGTAATGTTAAATAGACCATTATTATTTTATTATTTATTTATTAATAGATTTGTATAATTTAAATATAAAATGTTTTTTACAAATATTTATAAATTACAATCTATATTTGGCGTAGCAATATTGCTGTAAGCCAGATTGGCAAAAAAAAAGTTCCTAATGTTTATTTATTATAAAAAGAAGATTAAACATCAAATTCATTTAATATAAGATATCTATATTTAATACATGTTTCAAGATATTTATAGAGTGAGTTAAAATTGGTGCCATTTAATATATTTAATACTTCATTATAACTTAGAGAGTTTTGACTAAAATATATATTTCTAAATTCTCTGTATACTGGACAAATGCCTATAAAATGGAACGTATTTTCTGATTCATGCATGTTACAAACTGTACATATACCATCAGTATTATTTTTGAAGCATCTAGCATTAAGATCTAAAAGACCGCCTCTAGCCCTTATAATTAATAATTAAACTTGTAGCTCTTGAAGAAAATCCTGCAGTAAGTACAGGAGTTATGTCATACTTTAGTTGTGAATACAGATTGTGAAATTGTGAATTTGAAGCAGCGGAGATAAAGTCATTTTTGTCTTTTAATTCCAATAGGCAAATTATATCTTTCCAATAAAAGCATAAGGGATTACTGTTGTTTGGAGATGAGTATTGCAGCACGTTACGCAGATTAGACCACTCTTTTGCCCAGAGCAGGTTCAGTTCTATAACTTTCTCGGCCAATATTCGTGGTAATCTTTCCGAACTTAAAGAAAGTACTTTCTTTATATAACAAAAATGCATTTTTATGGTTGAAATAAATAAGGAGTTAAAATCGGTTTCTAAGTACAACATGTAGTTAGGAGTAGTGGCAGGAAGGTACAACATTTTTTTAATAAAAAATCGGAAAAGCTTTTCGACATCATCGTATTTCTCATAGCCCCAAACTTGAGCAGCATAAAACATAATGGATTTAGAACCAGCCTCAAATATTTTTAACTTGTTCTTTTTTGATATATTTGGATGATTGATATACTTAGACCAGGTAGATGCTATGGCAATTTTAGAAGCAGATAGTTTGTTTTGTAGATGCTTTTTAAAAGAAAGATTATATGTTATATCAACCCCTAGGTAGGTATAGCTGTTGACGATTTCTATATTATTATTTCCATATTGCCACAATAGGTCAGCAGAAATTCTTGGGCTGTTACGAAATACAACAATTTTTGACTTAGATAAATTAACTTTTAAGCTCCACATTAAGCAATATCTATGAAGAGCATCAATCATTTCTTGTAGACCACTAGGTGTATCTGATAGGATGACAATATCGTCTGCATAAAGTAAAACTTTAACATTTACGCTCGCCACATTTAAACCACCAGGTAGAACATCAGGAAGATCATTAATGTATAATGAAAACAGTACTGACCTTGCTTTACACCAGATTCCACTTCAAAATATTCAGAAAAAGTAGATCCATCCCAAACTCTGCTCTCAGTATTATCATATAAAGATTGAAGTATTCTTATAATTTTGGATGATATGCCAATGCATGATAATTTATAAAACAGACTATTTCTAGGAATCATGTCGAAAGCACACGAGAAGTCTACAAAAAATCCATATGTATATTTACTTTTTAATTTGTTTAAACCAACAATGTTAACAAGGTTAAATATATTGTCAACCGTAGAGTAATCCTTTCTGAACCCAGCTTGAAACTCGTTTAAAATACTATTTTTTGTAAGCCAATCCGATATGCGATTTAGTAAAATGTTATTAAAAATTTTGCAGATTGTATCTAGTAACGATAGCCCTCTATAATTTGTTGCTACGTTTTGGTCGCCCTTTTTAAATAATGGTATCAAGATAGATTGCTTAAAAGAAGACGGAATTTTCTCCCAAAGAAAGATATTATTAAATACCAACAATATGTTTTTTAGAATGCCATGTGGAGCATATTTATAAAATTCATACGGAATACCATCCTGTCCTGGAGATTTGTTAAGCTTCAGTTTATTTACAACTGCATATAGTTCACAGAATTCAAAGGGAGAATCTAAAAAAGCGTCCACAAAATAAGGCATACAGCAGTTTATAGTTTGGGATTTCTCTCGGTTCTGAAAAACAGAGCCGAAGTGCAAAAGGAAATCATCAGCGTCTAAATTTCCTTTTGACGCATGAGTACGTGTTTTTAAAGAATTTGATAATTTCCACCATTCTTTGCTGCATTTTACTTTATCAAGTTGTTTAAGGTTATTATTATAAAACTCCAACTTCTTATTCGCACACAACTGTAGGTATTTAGATCTTGCTGAATAATAACATGATTTGTTGGAAGTTGTATGATTTTTCCTATATTTTTTTAGATTTTTAAGCATAACGGATCGAAAACGGAAGCATTTCCAGTCGAACCATTTTTGTTTAGGCTCATATAATGTTTTATTGACTTTTTTAACATTAGCTCGCTTGATACTATCAGTTATTGTTGTAACCATTTCGTCAACGGTCATATTATTTTGAATAAGCTGGGTATTTGACAATACATTGAGGTTTCTGTTATATTGAACAGCGTACTTATTATCCCAGTATATTTTTTGTAACGAAGACTTCCATGTTATTACTACTCATGTGAATTGGAATTGCTATTTTGAGACATAAAGGCATGTGATCAGAAAAGGGTTTAGATGCCACTTTGAAATCATCAACATATTGTAGAAAATTATATGAACAAATACAATAATCGATAACAGAATTTCCCATAACTCCACAAAAGCTGTATTCCCCTTCGGCATCACTTCTTGTCCTACCATTCACCACTATCCCACCAACATTTTCAATCACATTCATTAGTTGTTTTCCTTGAGCATTAATAGTTTTATCTTTGGACCGTCTAAAATCATTTATATTTGACAAACCATGTAGTAAATTTTCTTCCAAAACTTGTTCCTCACCAATACGCGCATTTAAATCTCCCATTATGCAAAATTCAGTAGGGCTGAGTTCATCTAAAAATTGCTCAAAGTTATTTAGATCCTTCTTCCAGTTTGAGCAGTTTAAGTATTTAGGAATAAAATAGAAAATATTGCCGTCAAGTTTGGCAGATAATATTGTATAGTTATGTACGTTAATAAATTTTAGTGCATATTTTTTCTGGATTTCCTTTTTAAATCCATATAGACACCCACCACTTGCACGACCAGCTTTATGAGTTTTAGAAGCATCAACCCAATGTATACAATAATTTTGAAAAAACGACGAGAAATAAGATTGTTTATTAGAAATTACATGCGTTTCAAACAAAAAGAAAATATCAAAATTATTAATATATGATATGAAATTACCGAACTTTAAAGAGCTTTCTAAATTTGCTATATTATACCTATGATATGAAATGGCACGTATTAAATTGCTATTGTAACGAGGAGCTAATTGCTTTACTTATATTATTATTTTTATAATTATCAATAAAACATACATCTAAAGTGCACCCACATTCGCCAAGCAGCTTTCTTAAATACTCCGAATCATTTACAGATGACGCCATCACTTTGCCGTTGTACCAGGTGAATTTGTTATCATTAATAAAGATGCAGAACTCTCCAAGGCGAACCTTTACATCTTTCTTAGTTTTAGATATTGTTTTGCTTAATGGCCTTAACTTGTATCTTGTACTTTGTTCATCATCAGTATAGTCTTTCTGTATGTAAATCTCTTGGCCTCTTAACTTTCCTTTTGCTGCTAATATATTAACAGCTTGGGCACTCGATTCTAGGCTAAATACAAAAGATTTACCTGAAGCTAATATTCTGGCTGAAATTATGCGAACTTCCACATTTAGTTCCTTATTAATAGACCATGTTTTTTGCATACGTTTGGGTTACATTTGGACTAGTCCTAGTCCCTTGTGGACTACTCATTACACGCGTGTTTGGTCTGGTCCTACATATTATTTGCAGGGAAGTTTAATTATCAAAATATACGTTAGGGCTCGTTCGTTCTGGAGCCATCTAGACGTCAAAGCTCAAACGTTCTATAGTCATTTGCCCGTCTGGGGCAGAGTATAAATAGAATCGCAAAAGATGGCATAAGATTATTCTTAGTTCAGGCTTTGTCAAGTTGATATCACATAACGCGGAGGAAATTATAAACATTGAAGTGTGTTGATCACAAAAGTGAGTTCTAAATAAAAACCGTAAATTACGGTTGTTAAAGTGACTAAGTTCTTAATAAATAAGTGTTATAAATTAAAGTAAACCGTTTCGGTTTATTATAAAGGAAATAAACCAAAGCGTTATTGAAAGGCAGTAACGTAACAATATATATACAGGGTCCGCCAAATAACTTTTTTTTTTTGAAAATGCTATAAAAAAAACTATAGAATATTTTCTAAAATTTCTTTTTTTATTTGAAAGTACAATCCTTCCGGTTAATAATGGAAAATAATTTCATTTATATGGCTGCCTCGGCTGGCCATGCAGTAGCCTACACGATCGGTCCAATTTTTAAGCACATTATCGATTGTGTGCAGCTGTATTTCACCAATGGCTTCACGAATATTGTCCTTTAAAGCGTCAATTGGCTCTGGCTTGTCGGCGTAACACTTATCTTTGACGGCACCCCACACATAATAGTCCAACGGTGTCAAATCGCAGCTCCGAGGTGGCCAAACGACATCAGCTCTTGTGCTGATAATGCGATCTTCAGAAACAGGGCGAAAAACATCGAGTGTAGCTTCGGCTGTGTCCTGTGGAAACCAAATGTTGCCAATATCCTCCTCTTCAATTTTTGTGAAAAAAATTCGTTCAACATGGCCCGATAACGACCGCTATTGACTGTAACGGCCACTCCTTGTCCATTTTCAAAGAAAAATGGCCCAATAATGCCTCTGGACCAAAATCCGCACCAAACAGTGACTCGTTTTGGGTGCAACGGTTTTTCAATGGTTGCGTAAGGGTTTTCTGTGCCCCAAATGCGACAATTTTGCTTGTTTACATGTCCGCCAAAATCAAAATGAGCTTCATCTGAAAAGATAATTTTTTGGCAAAATCGGGATCTTCTGAAGTCAATCGCAGGCCCACTTAGCGAAGCGAAAACGCATATTTCCCAGCGTTGTTCAAGCGTATACACAGAAGTATTCGTTCAGCGGAAGGATAAAACTAATTATCTGTCAAATCAGACATGAGCTAAGTCTTACCATTCACGAAATAAGCACTAATGTTTCTTTTATTAACACTAAAATTTGTTCCCTATTTTTTTTAATTGCTTTCAATTCCCGCTTTTTTTTTGGAAATTAATTGCGAGATTCCTGTGAAATTTTAAAGAACAACTTTTTTTTATTACTTTTATAAATCTATTTGTTATTTGCTGCAGCTCAAGGCTTATTAAGCTGATTTTTAAGAACGGGCATATGGTAAATTATAGACCAATATTCACGAAATTTTATTTCTTGCCTTAGCAAACTGTAGTTGACTAAATTTTACAACAATATTATTAAGTTTTGCGGTTAAGGGCGTTAAAATTGTGTTTTACTTGAGGCATTCCGAGTGCCTTCGAATCAATTGAAAGACGCTTGTGCTAACTTGCACCACAAAAGCTTTATTCCTAACGTTTTAACCATACTTACATGATTTCTAAGAGTGGTCTCGACATGAGGCCGTAGGTAAATTATGGACCTACCATAAAGAAATTTTGTAACATATAACACGAACTAGTTGAAATTTAATCACAATCGGCGCATTCCGTTATAAATTGATGTTTGTATTTGTTAAGTTTTCAATACTTTCATTCTAATTATGTAAATGAGCTCTGAATTTGACAATTGGTACATATATGTAGATATATTGATTCTATAATCCTATCGGCATTTAGAATGACCTCTTAAGGGCTAATAAATCAGTGCAAGTTAAACTCTGTTTTAAGTTAAAATGTGTTTAAACAAGCAAATCTATAATTAATTAAACCATCTCTAAACGCATAAAATTAGGCGTTAAAACTACCAATACAAACCATATGAATTTAACAACAACAGTTATCGCCACATTATTATTTTTGCACTACATATAATCAGGCTTGTCGTGGTTGGCGAATTAAAATTACGCCTGCGATAGTAAAATAAATAAGCTCATGTTCTCTTTAATCTATTACAGTTGCAGGCGTATTTTAAATTCGCCAACCATGATATGATGATTATAGTAAATATTCACCCATATACACCATATCGATGGCTAAATATAAAAAAGGCGTAACTCGATTTTTTATGTTTACAAGGGAAGGAAAAAACTAATTAAAATCCATATAATTTTTGATTAATAAAAAGTTTTAATGCAATAAATAATAAAAAGATGCAACAATTTTTTTATACTATAGCCCCCGAAACCTTAAAGCAAGATGCGTTTGGTATTTATCTACCAGAATAAACGAAAACTCTTTTTTTGAAAGAAATTGACTTACGCCTTTTTTATATTAAGCCATCGATATACGCCTACGACTGTTTGGTAATAGATTAAAGAAAATAAGTTCACCTTCTCTTTAATCTATTACGAAACAGTCGCAGGCGTATTTTAAATACGCCAACCACGATAAGGGTGATTATGTATCCTAATGAGCTGCAGAGTTAATTAAACTGTATCCGCCAGTCCACCCGTCAATTTGTCCGACCATGTGTATGTTGAAATGGGGTTTCCAAAGACCCCAAATATTATTCATTTCGAATATAGTCCGGAATAGTTTTCTTATGAATTTAACAAAAAAAAAACTACGTCCGTCTCTAATTGTTACCCCTTGTATTTAGTATTTGGCACATTAACTTGTTAATATTTCTAGAAACTATGTTTTTGAAACCCATCTTAAAACGAAACTACAGATTAATGTGTCGTTTTCAGGGGACATACCACTGAGTGGTCTACTTCCACTCACCGCTAAGTAAAAATAAAAAATAAAATTCTGTAAAAGCCGCCATTTTATTTATTTTTATAATGCCTCCCTACACAGAAAAAATGTTCATTAACATTTTTTCAATTAACTCAATAATGCTGTTTCAAACAATTTTTTTAATTGTTCTACTTAATTTGCCTTATACTAGAGGTATTCACCTCAGAATTTTTACTCTTGCGGAAGTGCGGAAGTGCGGAATTGCGGTTTTGCACTATCGGTGTCGTGAACACCCAGCTTTAACGTTTTGAAATTTTAATTTCGAAATATTACGAACTGTCAAAAACTAAAAAAAAGCACACAATTGTCAACTGATTGCAAAAAATCATTGCTGTTTATTAATTCAAGATGCCGAAGCAACGTTTTAAGACATTTTTGGTAAATCATCATATTAATGAATCTTTTGTTGAAATTGAAAACATCTATGATGAAATCGGTAAGTATAGATCTATTTTATTAAAAATACCAAATTAAAATTTGTAATCAAACTTTTAAGAAAATAATTTCACAATTGAAGATATTTTGGATAACGAATTCGTAGAAGAGGAATTAACCACACTTTATGATGATTTATCTTTTGTCAGCACGTCGAGGAATTTTTTTTATTTTTTGAATTTCGAAATCCATAAATTTTTTTGCCACAGTTTCATTTTTTTTTGCTAAACTTTTTGCTTCTTTTTTTATATTTTTTATTGAAGTCATTTTTACTTTTTAAATTTTCGTTTATTTCGTAGAACTTTGATCGTGTATAAAAAAAACAGTGTTGGACAACGGAATTTGGCATTAAAGGTTGTAATTTTAGGTACTGTTTACATATTACTATACACTTGTTAAAAATGTGGCAACGATACCAATATTGAAGTTTATAAGCTGATTTGTGCAACTTTTACCCTTGCGATTCCGCTCCTTCAAAAAGGTCTTGCAAAATATAAAAAGTGGTGGGAAATTATTTTCATGTGTTTGTTGTAGTGAAAAATAAAAAGTATTGCGATTCCGCAATTCCGCAAGAGTAAAAATTCCGAGGTGAATACCTTAACTATGTTCACACTTGAGTTTTTAAACGCGTTTAAGCAAAATGTTGATTAACCTTCGCTTTACCAATACCCACCCGGGTGACTTTTTCGGTTTTATTTCTTTAATAACTTTTTTAATTTTTTTGATTTAAATGAAATTCAGACTCATGGTGTGTTTGAAACGGTAGCAAAGTACTCATGGAAGTAAAATTTTGACACTATTGAGGTGAATAAAATTTCACTAGCCCTGGGGGCTAGTATAAATTTTGACATTAGTGTAGAAATTTTTGACAACTACAAAATTATTTTTTTCATCAAATTTGTTTAAACTAAATAAAAAATAATATGGAAGTAGGACCAGCGGCAAAAAAATTAAAAAGAATTATACAAAATGTAAGTACTTACACATGTATAAGCTTTTTGCCCGCACTTTTTGTAAAAATTGTTAATATATCTGAACGAATTCATCAAATAGATTGGACGATCTCAATTCCAACAGAATTGAAATGATTATTGGTAAAAACTTGATTAATTTATTCATTTTCACAAAACTACTAGTAATTGTTTTTTCTTTATGTCAAAATTTTACGTTGTCAAAAATGTTATAATTTCACCATGATTTCACACAGCACAAATATGCAAATTTTCTACCACAAACAAATTTCATTTCACCATAGAACTTTGCTACCGTTTTACACACACCCTCACTGAACAAATTTTAGAATTCTGTAGAATTTAATAAAAACATGATAAAATTTCAAATCTTTTATGAGTTTTTTTTGGATTTTTTAAAATTTTCTTCAAGGTTTACCAGTACCCACCCGGGTGGTACAAAAGAAATTCTGAACTGTATACATTTTTTAAATTTTTATGTATGTATTTCAATTATAACTTATTATTCAATAAAAGCGCAATTAAACATATTATTTTGATTATATTTAATTATTATAAGTAACTGTAATGCAATTACAAGGACGCAGAATGGTGGCAGTTGTCACACCACGACCCAGAGGATCTTTTGCCCTGTGTCTCATCATGTCAGGTTTAGGCTGCGTATAAAGCCCTTTACCCTGCTCGGTGAAAGATCATAAATATCAATCGGGCCCACTATTTGCCCCCGAAAAGTCAACAAAGCGTCATCCATCTCACAGAATCTGCATATTTTTGTAGATGTATTACCCAGCTTAAACTGGTGGTATCTAAAACCACAGTCCCCCGTGAATAAGCCAACAAGCAGTCTAAGTTCCGCTTTCTCAAGCAGCAGAAACCTGCCTGCCCTGCACCGGGACAGTGTCACAAATCTTTTGGACTGTATTAATCCAGAAGTGGACGTACATGCGTGAAGGAATTCACGCACGGAACATTTTTTGTAACGTCCCCCTGATGTGACCCACAGGGAAGCCGAAGATAGGCTCAAGGCCTATAAATGGACGACGAGCGCCCCTGGTTGCCAAGCAATCAGCCCTTTCATTGCCCTCATGACCGGGAACCCAGTGTTCACATTTAGTTTGACATACGCTGTGTTCTACACAAATGGGCTTCTTGCACTGTACGCAATTTTGTCGTGGGTTTCTCTTTTGCTTATGAGAGAAACAGATATGACATATACCTTTTATTTTTTTACGCCCAGTTGCATCTCTTTGTGGATTTTCATCGGCCTCGAAACCAGCAGCCGGATCCGTAGCGGGAAGTGGTTCACCTGAAAAGTATATTTTTTGCATATTGTCTCTTAGTTTTTACAATTTGTTCCTAAGATGCACTCCATAGCTGACCTAATGGAAAATCTTCCAGTTATTTGAGGTTTTTTGACCTGGTCAGTATTAACGGACGGCATAGGTCTTTACCAAGCATCTCAATAAAGTGCTTCTGCTGCGATTGCCTCACAGATTTTTCCCAAATGTTCTCCTTGTATATTATAAATGAGGCAAGAGCGGCTGTATCCGAAATGTTAAAGAGCAGTGCTAATGGCCACCGAAATGTTACTCGGTTTGTAGAATACTGTGACAACATCTTATCCATCGTGTCCACCCCACCCTTAGTTTCGTTATAATATAAAATTATCTCTGGTTTATTTTGTGGATCAGATATAATTTTACGTTTATGCATTGTTAACAATAGCACATCTGATTTATTTTTGGAAGGAACATAGGACACTAATGTTACATCTTCGGAAAAACCAATTACAATAGATGCAACTTTGAGGCCTCGGGACGGTTTAAACTCTTCAGGAACATTTTTAATTAGCCTACGATGGATAACTTCCAAGCGGTAAAACACAAACACTTGTTCGTCGTATATAAACATACGTACAGAAGTACAGTACCATCCAGGTGGGTATTGGTAAACTCTCTATATTGTTTAGAAGTTCACTTTCAAATAACTCTAAGTTACATATAAACTTTCAAAAGTCGCCAAGTTACGTGGTAACTTCTGTTCCAAATAATATTAAAAAAATATTACAGTCTGTATCCCATCGTAGAACATTAATTTTTGAATTCCCACCGTATTTTTGGAAATATCGAAAGGCAACAAAGTCTAAAATTGTGATTGTGGAACCAGAAACCTATTTTGATATTTTCCAAAAATTTGCCACAGTACTGAGACTTGGCTGATCATCAAATCATATTAGCACAATGAACCCGATTTGATAAATATTGGCGTTCCCGTTAAATCATCAAAGTTTAATGATGTGAGGAAACTACTCATAAAACATTTTGGAGAGGATTGGGCTACCCTTGATAGTCTAAAATATTATAGATTTCTCCAAGAAGACCAAGATGAGGGTGCACTAAAAGAAGCAAACGATACCGAAGAAACATTAATGGATGATGAAGAAGAAACAAGATTATAATATTTTTCCAAAGTGCTTTATTTAGATTTTACATATATCTGTAGAACCGATTTAAAACTCGTAATGTTAATTTTATACTACGTTAGAAATAAATTTGCAAAACTGGAAATGCTTAAATTAAAAATAGAAATTTAAAGATTTCTATAAAAGCGTAATTTAATTTATTATGGAAAAATGGCTCCCTGTGACAATAATGCTAAATCATATGCAGTAATAAACATTTTCAGAGCTCCATTTCAGGATTAGAAGTTTTAATCGATTTTCTCAAAATTCCTTTCTGTTAACATAGCGATGTTTGCAAGTGGACTACTCAATTGATTGTGTGTTAAAATTTATATGAAAAGCACTAAAAAAACTGAGGGATTTTGGGCACGTTCGTAAATGCATCAGAGCTGTGCTTTACTACTGCAGTGATCCAAAATTTTGCTGCTGATGCGTAATAAACAGTTGCGCTTGTGATGCTGATGCTTTTTTACTGCACAACAGATGTGCAAAGTTTGAATTTTTGAACACGTGCTAAATTTAAAAAGTTTTATAAGCGAACATAAAAAAATGAATAAAAATAATGCTATCAACAATAGCGGAGACAAATTTACATGAAAATATTGAACCAAAATGTGACAGTTTTCTTATAAATAACAAGAAAAAGCATCAAAAATTAAAAATAAAATGAACTGATGCAATAATTGCCAACATTAACTAACTAACGTACCCTTTAATATAAATTTTTCTACACAATCAATTGCCTGTCACCGGGAAACAGTACATAATACCGATCCGTTGACTCAATTTCCATGATTTTTTGAAATGTAACTGATTAACGAATCCGTCTTTAAAAATACTTACAGTGCACTCTGGAAAACGTCAACTAATTAAAACCGCGGGTGTTGACGTTTAACAAATTGTTGACGTTTACAAATGTAAAATTTTTAAATAAAAAACATATCGATAATGTGCTTTTAAACGTTTTTATTAATTATAAACTAAATCCAAACATAAACAAATTCAAAAAGGAAATAAAAAAGGCATTCAACCTGACTAAAACCATAGAAGACAACTGGAACTAAAAGAATACATTTTAAATGAGATCATATTTTTAATTTTACATGCACACATATGAATTTAAAAAAAATCTGTTATTTTTTTCTGCTGTTTTTTTCTATCCAACACTTGGAAGAGAGCCTTCTCTCTTAAACGTCCTAATACATTTAAGTCATTTTGCTCAACATTCTCGCATTGAACCCAATCCAAAGCCCTGTTAAATATTTCGACGGCTTCGCTATGTTTTATTGTCTGCACATTTGTATCTAAATCGTTCTCCTCATCATCGATCACTTCCAACTCCTCAATTTTACACGAATTAGAAACATTATCCAGGCGGATCCCCAATTTCTGAATTGATTTCATAAAATAAATGTGTGTGTGTACAAATGTGTGTATTTTAACTGCTGCTAAATTCGAAATTTTATTTTATTCAGAGTTGACGTTTTAGAGCTTTATGGTTGGGTTGACGTTTTAGAGTAGGCAATGTAAAAAAAAAAGGGTTGACGTTTTGGGATGTTGACGTAAACGAGTGTTGACGTTTTCCCGAGTGCACTGTATTTTATTTGAAAGCAATCTTATATCTAGTTCTGTCCGTCGATTCGAGGCGAATCGAAATTATTTTTCAGTGTTGCCAGCATTTATTTCAGTTTTTAAACAATGAAAAAATAATTTTAAGTTGCTCAGTATCGACTGAAAAAATAAGATATAAGATTGCTTTTGAATCAAAAAAGTCTTCGAATTAGCCAGCTGTGCATAAAAATATCTAAACAATTTTGTTATTCGTGCTTTATTCCCAATTTTTATTATTTGATAAAAACACTGACATTTATTGTTGATGGGAAAAGCATGCGCATTTCACTGGTTGCTTAGGCCAGATCATCAGGAAACTTCATCCATAAACATTTTAGAAAAACTAAAGATATTAAACCAAATAAAACTGTTAAGCGTATAAGAATTACAGAAACAGTTCTATTTGTAACAATATCATAGTTTCAACAAAATCATCAACAATAAACAGAGAGTTTATCTCTCCTTACATTCCCCACTACAATTGATTGGAATTCTTCCAACAATAATTGTAGTTGTAAGTAGGTTAAGAAAAAACAAAATAAAAACAAAAACAACTCGCTTTATTTAAAAATGCGCATAGGAATAGCTTATCCCATCAACAATAAATTTCAGTGTTTTTATCAAATAATAAAAATTGGAAATTAAGCACGAATAACAAAATCATTTAAATTAAATTTTGTATTCCCACGAAATTTATTTTGATAATATCTAAACATTTTTAATAATAACAATTGTGTTAAGTGCGCTCCAGATAATGTGTTTAGATGCACATTTAAGGAATCTTAAAACTAAAAGCATACCAACTGGAGAACTATTAACAAAGACTTTGGCTCTCTAAGCCACATAAAAATACTTTAAGAATTTTCATATTCAATCTTTATGAAAAAAGCTGCATCATTTCAAAATTTCTTCTAAGATCCATTTAGAGGCATGTTCCATAACTATCTGCCAGAACTGAAAAAACAACAAACACGTTTAATTAACAGCTTTATAATCCGTGTTTCTAAAATAATTCAGTTTTAAACCTTTAACAATACACTGCTTTTTAAAATTAAGCTTGTAACAACAAAGCCACTCCTCCCAAAATCCATTTGGACGGACGTTCGCGAGATTTTAGATTGAAAGTCCAAACATAAGTATTACCACGAGATCTTCAATAAAAACAAAAATGTTTAATTAACTTCTCTAAATTTCCAAAAATTAACTGTATCACCTTGTCTTGTACAAAGGACATTCATAAATCCTATGAAGATCCTGCTTTTCTTGCACAATAGACTTAATACAAACTACCGGCATAGAGCAAAGAAGTTCTTTGGGATGTAAAGGAACAATTGAGTTTAATTGACAATCCCAGCTAGCTCCATCCAAATAAAGACCGTGTATGAAAGCACCTTCCAAAGGAGGCAACCTAAAGTAGACAAAATTCATACAAACTTAAAAATACTTTTTACCAGTTATTGCCAACTTACGTAACACCATCTACATCTTTTTTGGTAACATCACATGCCAAGCACATACGGTCTAATGGTAGATCATGTTTTCGAGCACTTTCCTGCATAATAGCTGTAAGGAAACTTTGTGGATTAAAGAGACCCCCTAACCAAATGCTGCATGGTAATTTAAAATCGTTAAGCCACAGCGATAACTCCTTAATGCGATGCAACAGATCGGCAAACCAGCTTTGCAAGCCTAACATACTGGGATAAGCTAAGCTTGTCCAAGAATCCGGTACATGATCATAAAATAGAGCATGATCTAAACGTTCCATTTCTAAAGTTATGGTAAGTTCTCCTTTAAGACCTAATAACAGCTCTCGCAGGGATCTCTTAATTTCACGTATCAAATTATTCATGCGTTCGCATTCTTGAAGAGCAACTACCACATAAGGAGTTTTACGTTCAACGCGGTTAAGCAAAGCTTGGAGATTAAACTCAACTTGCAATTTGTCTAAGAAATCATCAGCCATTATTTTAACCAGTTCCTCACGGGGAGCACTACAGGAAGTACTTAGTTCTGACTGTCGGGGCTGGAGTTCGAATACAGTTTTTAATAAT
The DNA here is from genome assembly GCA_949318255.1 of Pollenia labialis. Taxonomy (NCBI): domain Eukaryota; kingdom Metazoa; phylum Arthropoda; class Insecta; order Diptera; family Polleniidae; genus Pollenia; species Pollenia labialis. The sequence continues at coordinate 201,286,966 of OX439139.1, read as the reverse complement.
TGTTCAGAAGCGTTTGTTAGAAAACCAATTTCAGCATTAGGATGCAAACCATACAACAATGGAGACTCAACTGGTAACATTTCATTTATATAATTGTGATAACCTTGAAAATCTAAATTAGGTGGTGAGGGGAATCCCGGACATAAGTCCATATCACCATCGACCAAATCTTGTTGTAGTAGCTCCTCCAAATAAGTCTGGCACAATCTACGATCCCAATCATCGGTTATGTGGCCCCCATACATAATTTCCCCAAAGAGATAACGCAAATCTTCCCAAGGTATACGGTTACTACCTTCCAAATAATTGTGTAACACAGAAGCAGAAATGGTTAAGTCTCCTATGTTAAAAGGATATACCTTATTCCAACCCAAAGGACCGAACTTACGTCTTTGACCCGCAACAGCATGAAAATAACACAGAGAAAAGAGAATTGACTTAAATTCAGCTTCCTGAGTACATGTTTCCAAAGCTTCCTGAGAAAAATTATCCCAAGCCTTGTGTATATTGGCTGCCATACCTGAAGGTGGCTCATTAACAATTTTCAGAGATGATTCTAGTATACCTTGGGGTATAATATGATACTGAGGATCAGGTGCTGGTTCCGCACTAATAAACAATCTAAATTTTGATTCCGGAGGACTTTCAGTATCCGAAGTTATACGCTCTATTATCTTTTCTAACGAAGGCAACCAATTAGCCACAAGGTGTATGTTTTGTAAAACAATCCACTGAAGTCCGTTATCCAAAGCTTGAGCGATAGCTTGTTCTGCCGCGATTTCTTGGCCCTGACCTAAAGAAATATTGATAAGGTTTTCTTGGGTGCTACTAAAACCCAATTGTAAGCCTAGCCTTTCTACGTCATATATTGGATCAACTCCGGGGCAAAGTATGAAAAATATGGGAGTAGCTGCGGTGACTTCACTAAAAATGTCAGCCAACTGAAACGTTTTTATATTAGCATACTCTTCTCCCATAGTCTGCTCCACGAACAAACTTATAGCGTTAGTCACACGATCCGGTCTTAAAGCTCTCATAATGCACAATTTTTGTAAAGGTGTGCGATGCTTCCATTCTCCTGGAAACTGTTCACGTTCTGGTACATCACTGGTGGAAAATTTGCGCCAACGTTTCGGATAATTTTCTATATCCTTATCAATGCCAAAGAAATTGTCCATCAAAGCTAATGACTTAATGCCACTCCAAGCTATTTTACCTATGAAGTCCACTGGTGACAAAGTGTTAGGGTCATGAGGAAATCTTAACAGAAAATCAATTTCCTCCAAGGAAATCTGTTGTGTAGCAGCCAAAATGCGCAAAGTCATGTGTGCGGTAAAAATCAATTTGTCAACTTCAAAAAGTCCTCTCAAAGCATAATAAAATGTTTGTAATGTAATCGAATTCACCAAAGAGGTAACACGTTTTTCATATTGTCTATGTTGGGGAGCTATAACAATGGCCTGTTTAAAAACATGCATAAATGACTTAAGAGAGAATCTGTATATGGGACTGATGCGACTTAAGTCCGAAAGTACAAAATATAAAATTGCAGCACGTTTTGCTGCCGCTCTGTACATATTGCGGGCTTCATCAATTTGCATGGTTGTAACGCTAGCCTCATTCACTTTTATTTCTATTTCATCTACAGTATGCTTAGTGGACTCCAAATTTGTCACCAGTTCATAATCATCTAACACATTTTCCCCCGCTGAAGCTAAACGAGCCAATAGATCGTCTTCTAATTCCTTAAGGGAAATTTTAAATTTGTTTTGCTGTATGGTAAGATCCGTTTTCATATCTTCTAAATCGGGTCTTTCAATTTTAACGACTTCAGCCAAAAGTTGCTCTTCCAGTCCATCTTGGGTTACGGTAAAATTAATAAGCGTGGTTTGAGCTTGCATTTCTGGTTTGTAATGAGGATTTGCCAATTTCGTATGTAGAATTAGACGAAACTTTGAATTAAAATCAAGTTCTTTATCGCCAATTCTTATAAAACGCCCACGCTTGATGAGAGCTCGGCTCAGTAAAGGTTCTAAAACGGTGTCTACAGTTTCTTCGATTTGTTCAAGAAGTACCGTGTCTCCATTAGTCATGGCTTTTTCCAAAGTATCTAAAAAGTTTTTCTGAGTAAGGCGTATAATAATTAGAGCGTCCCCGAAACGATTTTTTATCCACTTAATGCCTTGCCTTTAAATATCGAATGGGGGAATTGCTTACAAAATAATCTGTAATAGAAAGCATTGTTCGAAATCAACTTACAGTTGTGGATCAATCATGAGGGGCCAACGAGTTGAGTGCACCAGGATAGTAGCATTTTCGGTAGACATGCGATCCATGGGTAATCCCTCATTATTCCATGTAGCTATTTGAGCGTCATCAGTAAATAGTGACAAATGATTTTCGCAATCAGTGTGTGGAATGGCAGGCTTAAACAAGAAGATAATGGGGATTTGTTATAGGCTTAAATAGCATAATAAAATAACTTACACCCAATTTTCATAATGATTTTTTCCCCTATTTTTGAAACATGTCTTTTTTAGTTTGATAGTGATCGGGGGAGAGAAGTAAGCAGGGTAGAAAAAAATACCTAATTTTCACGATGATTTAAAAGACATGTCTTTTTTGTAGTTCTTTTTTAAAGAAACTTCCAAAAACATGTTAAATTTTCACAATGTTTCTAATTTTGTTTGATTTTTTTTTATTTTCCTTATATACATATCTACATATACATATGTACATATGTACATATGTATTCAATCTTTTTTAAATTAAATTTGTTTGTGTTTTTATATTTTAAAAGGTAATTGTCATTTTGAAATAAAAATACAATATAAATTAAAAAACAAAAAATAAGTGCAAAGAGGAATGCCAAAAAAAAAACACAGAAAATACGATTCATGTCTTTTTTTCTACCCTGCTTACTTCTCACCCCCGCTCGCTATCAAACTAAAAAAGACATGTTTCAAAAATAGGGGAAAAAATCAACGTGAAAATTGAGTGAAAGACATGAATCGTAATTTCTGTGATTCTTTTGACATTCCTCCTTGCACTTATTTGGGATTTTTTAATTTATATTGTATTTTTATTTCAAAATGACAATTACTTATTAAAATATAAAAAAAATTAACAAATTTAATTTAAAAAAATTCAATACATACATACATATATAAGGAAAATAAAAAAAATCAAACAAAATAAGAAACATTGTGAAAATTTAACATGTTTTTGGAAGTTTCTTTAAAAAAGAACTACAAAACAGACATGTCTTTTAAATCATCGTGAAAATTAGGTGTTAGATGCCAAAAAAAATAAAAAATAGTATGAACGGATAGGGGAAAAGGAATAAAAAAAGGGTAAGGAAGAAAGAAAAAAAGAAGAATGGAAGGAAAATTCAATTTAGAAGGAAAGCAAAGGGATGGAAGAATGAAAAATAAAGTAAAACGGAAAGAAGGAAAGAATAAGATAGGAAGAAAGAAAAATGGAAGAGAGGCAGAAAGAATAATCAATAGTGTTATATTCGGCTGTGGGACTTATATGACCCCTACACGGAAAGGAAAAACTTGTACTAAATTTAAGTTTTATCTTCTTACTTTTGTACGAGTCGTACTCAGAAATTTAAGTTCAAATAACACTTAAAAGTTCTTAAAACAATCCAAAACGGGATAACTTTCGAAAACCAATATTCGTGCATACAACAACAACACTACAAGAAGAAAAATAAGGATTGTTTTCTTGCTTTAAAGAAGTGTAACAAGAAGCAATAATTCCCATATTCTATTTTTTAAAATTATTTAGTTAAGACATTAAATGTTCAAAGTAGAAATTAGATAACGAAAACAATATTGGGCATGTGTCTTATAACTGAGAATTATTCTGTAAACAAAGGACGGACTAATACAAAAGTGCAATAAACATGCGTAACGGGTAACTAAAATAATAGAATTCTCCCTGGTTTTGTGGGGTAAATGTTTAAGTTAGAAACATTTTAATCTCACTTTCGGATAATGTCACAGCACAGTTTGAGATTAATTTTATCTAACTTTTATTTAAGCCAATCCTGTTTTCGGATTATTGTAAGTACGAATTCGGGATTAAATATGGATAAGTTAAGTATTTCGCACTTGAATAATCCGTAATTGAATCAAGCGATTTTGATTTAAGAACATTCGTACTTACCAATAGTATGGGAAGTCACCGCTTCGGCTTGATTTAAGTATTGATGGATTGATTTGTTTTTTCAGTGTTAGTAAATTATGGGCCGATGTTCACAAAAGTGTGGTTTCTAGTCCTTTAAAACGATGTCTGTCCAAATTCTATTATAACAGAATCATTTTTTGAGGTTTTAGGCGGACTAAGAGAGTAAATTATGGACCGATCTAATCGAAATGTTGTGATATGATTTCTAGTCATAAAGGATGAACTTGTGCAAAATCTTTGCATTATACCATCATTTATGTAAGTTTTTGTAACAAAATTATAAATTTTTTTAGGGTGGTTGTACCTAGGGCTGGGTAGTATTTGAAATACATGTACATATTTGAAATACGTATTTTGTATGTGTATTTTAAATACATGACGTGCAAGTATTTTAAATACATATGCAGCAAGTATTTTGTATTTTAAATACATACAATAAATAGACGTAGTTTGTATTTTAAATATAAAAAAAATGGGAGTATTTTGTATTTTAAATAAATACAACAAATAGACGTAGTTTGTATTTTAAATACAAAAAAAAATGGGAGTATTTTGTATTTTAAAAACAAAGTTTACAAAATATATTTTATCAGTTTATTGATGGTTGTTTGCATTTTGATCTACCAAAATCTAGAATTGCTAAAAAAACGTAACTATCAGAATATGGAAATATCAGAAGTAGAAGCACCAGTAAAGAACACGATGATTTTGTTGTTTTCGTAGATAGGATTGATGGTGAATCTAGGGCATTAAATACGAAGTTTGAATTTGTCAGTTTCCTCAGTGACAAGAGCAAAGACAATATCGCTCTTGACAGCTAACCAAATATAAAAAGAGTATTCATAGAATTTAATACAAGTTTGTGCTAATCAGGACCTGTAGAAAGTGTATTTTCTTCAGCAGGTTTCATTTTTTTCTCCAACAAGAAACTGTTTGTCTGATGCTGCATTCAAAAATCTGATATTTATGAAAGAAACCATCTCTACAAGAAATGCATAACCAAAACTAAAAAACAAATTTTGATAACTAGCACACTTGCAACCATTTTACATTTCAATTTTTGAATATATTTTTGTTAAAATTTATGAATTGCTTTAAATTATTTAATATTTACAATTGGTGTTAAAGAAAAAAAATTATATAATTTGTAACTAGATTGCATAATAAAGTAGAGAGTTAAAAAATGTCTTCAAGAAAAACTAGTGGTAAAGGAGGACGTACTGATGGCGGCTTCAGAGACCGTGGTGGTGGATTTTCTGGAAACAACGGAGGTCAATATAAAATCCCGATGACTTTTCGAGTATGTATCACAAGCTGTTAACAAAATAAAGTCTTTTACAGATCTACAATAATTTAAATTATTAAAAAAACATTTTTTATTTTTCGAATTTATTCTATGAGCTAAATTTCAGTTATGTATGTATTTTATAAAGTTTTTTGTTATAGTCCTATTCCTTCAATTTTTCAGAAATTACTGAAATTTGGCTCATAGAATAAATTCGAAAAATAAAAAATGTTTTTTTAATAATTTTATTTTTACTTTTTAAAAATAAAAGGATATTGCTATACAATGAAATGTTTAAAGCTTTGTTATTATATTTCTATAAAATAATTAAATTAAAAGAGAACAAAAACAATACTTGAAATACATATATTCGAATATTTAAAATCAAAAATATAAGAAAATTATGGCAATTGTACGTAAAATAGTCAAAAACAAATTAAACTATTCAATAGTTATTAGAATCCTTAAAATAAAATATAAAAAAATAATTCACTGAATTTAAGAAAATTATAAATAAAAACGATAAAGTAGTGCAAAAAAAATATTTTATTTTTTATAAATATGTATGCACTTGTGCAGTTCTATTTTAGCACACAGATGATAAAATTTCTTGAATCGCAGTGCTGCATTTCGCACAAAATAAGGATTGCCATAACTTTTTGAGAGTATTTTATTAAAATCGCGTAAAAGAAAACGCGCAATTGAAAAAATGGTTGCTATTATTGATCCGTGTTATATCTAAATCGCGTAAATGGAGTACCGTGCAAATCAGGGGATACCTGTATATACAAACCAATAAGCCCATTCATTCATTGGCTTTAGAGTTCACTGTTATTTTTTTGAACACCTCTTATACACATAAAGTTGTCCAGGAAAATGCAAATTTTGAACTTTTTGTATATAATCGAATTATTGACAGATTAACTTTTCCCAGACTTATCAGATATTTAAAAAAAAAAAACGAAACTTTTTTTTTGACCGGTGCTCATTGATATCAATAGCCACTTTAATGTATATGTGACACATACTATGTCTGCATTAAACTTAGTTGGCTTTTATAAAAAAATTAAGCTCATATTTTTTATTTCCCCAAAAAATCCTAAGTTTTATTTTTAATATCCCCAATGCAAACCCCAACCCCACATACAATTTTCTGTCCCTTTTAGCAACAATAAACCCCATAATTTGGGGTCAAAACCCCTAAACTGGCAGCCCTGCGTGGTATTTACTTTTCTGATTTCTAATATCCTAGCTATTAATTGGATTATAATTTTTTCAATAAAAAATTGCATTTAAAATGAAAATGAAAAACAAAATTATTATTTTATAAAGGTATGTAAGTACTAACCAATTTTTACGTTATGAATAACTAGTTAGTGCTAACCAATATTTACGTTATGACTAACTAGTTAGCATTAACCATTATTTAGGTTATAATTTACTAATAAAAAGCAGTGTAGTAAGCTGTACAGATATATGTACATATGTTCCGTAGCCAAGTGGAACTAATTAGTTAGAGAGAGAGGCAAAATCACATGTACACAAGAGTTTCGGCTATTTTTTAAATTTTGCTCTTAATAAACTAATAGAAACTTTAACCAATATATCGGTCACCACTACCGGTCATATAACTAGTAAAAAGACCTGTAGTCTTCTTGTAGGGATTGTTTTGTTAATTAGTTTTATCTAATGTATTTTTTGGTTGGTATAAAAATTGTGTATTTTGTATTTTAAATACATACATGTAAATGACGTGGAAGTATTTTGTATTTGAAATACGTATAATAAATGGAAGTATTTTGTATTTTAAATATATACAGATGTGTAAGTATTTTGTATTTTGTTTTTTAAATAACGCAAACTATGTATTTTGCCCAATACTGGTTGTACCACTGGTTGTAACACATTGTTTGAAATGGCAAAGTTTTTTGATCTTTTTTTTAATTAAAACTAAAAATATCATTTATTGAAAAAAAAAAAAAAAATTCAAAGTATTAAATTTTTAAAATTTTTAGTAATCAATGGCAAATGGGCTGCTTCATTCTATGAATTTGCTATGAATTTGTTGATTACACAGAATTTGTCTCTAATCACCTAGCAAACTCAATTTTATCTCAAGCGCCAACCTTCATACAAAATGTTTATGAAGTAAAAAAAAAAATTTTTTTGTCGCTTAAGCTTTTTTGCGGTTTGGCTCGATATGTACATATGTATACTCACTTTAATTTTACGAAAGTCTGACATCCACATTTTCTGTTGCAACTCTTCGCGATAACGATGTGTAAAGCAACCAGCATACGACAAAAAAGAGGAAATTAGCAGGATATCACCAGGTAGTGTCGAACTCTTAGACTGTAGACTTTTAACAGAACCAAAAACAGCAGTGGCAGCAGCAAAGAGGAGGGGAAAAAAATTAAAAAAAGGCGTTAAGAGTGAGTGAAGAACAAAGTGAGTAAAAGGAGATGTGTAGCATAATAACGAGAAACGGAAATCGAAAAATTAAAGTCAATTTTTTTTTACTTATCGTCATACGCAAACGGATTAAAACAAGTACATGTTGTATATTCATCGATATGATAGCAAATTCGTATTTATGGCTAAAACAATTCGAAGGAAAAAATGAATTTAACCTAGATGGGTAATTATTTGTAGTACAGACGGTTAAACTGGTCAAACGTTATGTGTTTTCACTACATGTGTTTAAGTATGATTATGTCTACTGGCGGCCACAATATACATATGTACGTATATTGGCTGGCTCGTTATTGATATGAAGTGTAAAAAGATGAAGGAATTCTATAGGGGTTTATTTTTCCTTTAATTTTATTTATGTATGTATGTATATTGGTGTCACGTAGCTACTGGTATATATTTACTGGTATATACATATTAATTTCGCAATTTTTCAATTGAAAAGATGTGCTCAACTCTTATTACAGTTATTACAGTACATAAATACAGGGTGGCCAAAAATTACCGAAGGGGTTTGAATTGCTTATAACTTTTTTATTATAATTTTTTTCTTTCTTTTCAGTATTTTGTAAAGAAGACTTGGGGAATTTAAAATGGAGCAGTACTTAATTGAACAACGTGCCCAAATTGTTGATCTTTATTTTTCAAATCAACGATCCCGTTTCCAATTAAGAACGCACTTAATAAGCAAAACTGAAGGATAGGGGCTACGGAAAATCCGAGAGTAGTTCAACAGCGAGAATAACACCCACCTAAGTGTACGGTTTGGTGCGGTGTTTCATCGGAAAGGATAATTGGTCCTTATTTTTTTGAAAATGAACACGGGGTAGCTGTTTCCGTCAATGTTGTCAGATATCAGACAATGTTGGAAATTGATTGTGGTAATCCGTGGAAAACCATCCGCAAGTATTGTTCCAACAAGATGGAGCCACAGGGCACAATGCAAGGGATCCAATGGCTCTTTTGCGGGACTTCTTTGGTGAACGAATTATTTCGCGTACAAGTGATTGTAATTGTCCTCCGCGTTCAATGGATTTAAACGCCTCAGACTGTTTTCTTTGGGGTCATTTGAAAAGAAAAGTCTATATTAATAACCATCCTGCGATTAAAAAGCAATTAACACGACGAAATAAACAACATAACACCTGAAGTTTTGCGAAAGGTTATGGAAAATGGGTTGGAAAGAGCACGAATTTGCGAAGCAGAAAATGTCCACCACTTGCGGGATATTATTTTTCATAACTAAACTAAAAATATTCCCCATTTATATACTGTATAAAAAAAAATTAATATTTATTTCTTAAATAAAAAGTTATAACGAATTCAAACCCCTTCGTTAATTTTGGGCCACCCTGTTTTAATATCAATAATCGCTTGCTTTAAAAGGCAGTGGAATAAATTTTATAAACTTCGGAGAAGATGAATGAAGTTGATTGTTTTTGCAGAAGCATTATCATATTTATGCTACAATAATAATAATCGACAAACGAATTTAAAACGTATGTTTATGTACGGTAAAGTTAAAAATGGTAACAATATATGAAATGAACTTACTTCTGGACTGATTCTTTCCACCGAATGTTTTCGTTAGCTAAGCCGTTGACGAGCCTATGTGCTAAATCGATAGTGAATGTCGTCTTATCTGCCTCCCGTTGACATTTTTGCTTTTCCTGAACCGCATCCTCGAACTCAGCTTGAATTTCGCCAAGCTTACGCTCCAAATCATTAATTTTCATCTTAAGATACTCAAGGCGTTCACGTGCGCCGTTCAATTCATTTTGAGAATCTTTAAGGGCCTGTTGCTTTGGCCCCACAATAAGGAAGACTTGATGATAACGGTGAATATTGATGACCCACGCGCAAAGTCCGGCGGCGGCAACAGATTTCTGAACGATTTTGTCGGGCTTGAATTCGGGATCCTTAGGAGATAAAATTCAATGAAGATAAGCAAAAATAAACAACGAAGAAAGTATAGTCGGTCAAGCCCGACCATATGATACCCTACACCACAGTATATAAGAACAAATTTTTGCAAGTGTACCCTATTTGGGACCCACGGGCATTAATGGACCCGCCAGAACAAAATTATGTCAGGAGGTTAAGATTCATGCGAAAGTTCTTTATGCAGAATATTATTAAGATATCTTCATCTTAATGAACTTTGTTTGCCTTTAAGTGATTTCAGGAAGGGGGTTTATATGGGACCTGTGGTTAATTTTAAGCCCGCCAGTGCAACATTTTGTCATAAAAGTAATTTTCGTCAATTTTTATGTAAATACTAAGATAGAAGATAGAAACTGGGAATTATTTCCTTCCGAAGGTTACTTTATATTATATTCAATATTTTTTATTTTTCGAATTATTAGACACCAGCAGAATGTAATGCATTTTCTGGCCCGCTACGGCCTTTGTCAGCATTCCTTGTGAATATAATATAAAGTAACCTTCGGAAGGAAATAATTCCCAGTTTCTATTTGTTAAAATTGTTGAGTTAAATACATTCAATTTATAAAGTATCACTATCCAGTGTGACACAAAGAATGCTGACGAAGGCCGTAGAGGGCCAAAAAATGCATTACATTCTGCTGGTGTCTAATAATTGTAAATTTTTCTTTACATACAATATACCTCATTGCTTTCCAAAGGAAAGCTAAGGTAAAATGTAACAAGAAAATACAATATAATAGTCTGGTAGTGTATAAAGTCATTTCTGAAAAATTGAAGGAATATGACTATTACAAAAAAGCTTTATAAAAATACATAACTGAAATTTAACTCATAGAATAAATTCGAAAAATAAAAAATATTGAATATTTTCTTTACCCCTCGTTTCCACATGCAAGTACAAGTTCGAAAAACTCAATACACTCACACTTTTTTACTAACACCATCACATTTTTCGTACTTTCAGCCAATCGGCTGCTTCCGTCGATAATACGTATTCACTACTTGCAAGTAATTACTTGCATGTGGAAACGCCGGGTTAATGTTTTGGTAATTCAAAAACGTTAAACTCGTTTTCTGCCAAAATGTTTTTTGAATTCTGACATTGTTGCAGCAATTAGAAGATATTTATGTAATTTGTTTTATATATACATTAAGTAATATATTTCTTGTACTTTTCTTTTTGAATAAATTTTCTTTGATTTATTTAAGACATTGTATTGCACAGGTTTTAAAATTTTTTTTAGAAGTTTATTTGCCTATTCCACCAGATTCTTATGTTTTTTAGAATGCTATGGCCAAATATGAGTACAGTTTTCTCCCATCACGTCACATTTATCAGAAATCCTTAACAAAAAAACGAAAATATCACTTTTTAAAATTCGTCAATTTTTATGTATGTAAATACTAAGATTTATAAGGAAGTAACGGCATTGAAAGTTGTTTTCGGGAGAAGTATTTGTATGGGAGCTATGGTCAAATATGGACCGCTTCCAATTAGTTTGGACAAAAATTAATCTTAGCACCAATAGAATAAGATTGTTAATGGGCACAAAGATTGTATTCCGGAAAGAAGCTTGTATGGGGGTTATGCAATATCATAGACCGATTCGCTTGGTCTATGTGGCAAAGTTCACCAAATTAGCTCCACAATTGCGACCTCTACTTTGCGTACAAAATATACATGCACAGCCAGCCAGCCGGACGGACATCTTAAGCTCGACTTAATTATTCTGAGTCGATAGGTTTACTTAACGGTGGGACCAATATTTTAAGGTTTATTGCGGAGCTTATAAGCTTCCCTGTTACTGCAGTATTTTCCAGGCTGATTTATTTGCATCCAAAATGGCTGCTGATTTGGCTCGTAATTCTTACACTAGTAACTCACATGTCAATTTCTTTAAAGATAGTCAGCCGTCGATCAAGGCGATATCCCCTGAATATACATACTCTTCGATCATTCAGGAGTGTAAGGACTCAATAGATAGACTTGGTGCCAACAGAAGGATACAAATCTAATGGGTTTGCGGTCACCAGGGCGTAGAAGGTAACGAGGTGGCAGACGAATTTGCGAGACGAGGGTTTAATTACCTTACAACAGGGCGTTGGACATTTCAGTTCCAATTCGCAATATTAAGAGGGTTACAGACTCCACTTTACGGAGAAAATCTGAGGCGGCTAAAGGGAAACACCGAAACGTGCAGGCTTTCAAGGGTTATGTGGGGATCCTATGCTGTAGGCTTCTAGTAGGTTTTATAAAGGGTCACTGTTGGATGGCAGTACACGCTAAAAGGGCGGGGCAACGGACTAGTGACAATTGCAGATTCTGTGGGGTACCGGGGCAGAACGAAATATTTCAGGTAAATACCACTTACGAAAAAAGTTGGCTATTAAAGGTTAATCCGGTACTAAAATTGTTTAGAGGCCAGGTACAATAAAGCCAATTTAGATTATTTTAAATGCTAAATATTTTTAGCATATAAAAAATTCCCAAGCCAAATGTGGTGCTTATCTCTCATATGGATGGCCGCTATTGTCCCAAAACCATTATTTCGGTAGAACCTGGCCATTAACGAGTGAGTTCGCTAATTTTTACTAACAGTAATTCCACTAAGCATATTTGAAATAAACTTATCAAGAGACTTACAAAAGTAAAAATTTTATGGGTAAAAATAAGAGACCGTCCTAGTTTTTTGCTCATATCAGAGACATTTGTGGATATATCTAGCTAACTTCCTGCAGCGAACTTTTCCGGAATATATGTATGTGATGTAAGTATATAGCAACCTAGTCCCCATCTGGTAAACCCAACCAACACACGAATATCGTTAAATCAACTCATAAAGATCCTGAAAATATACATTTAAGGATCTAAGAAAATTTTTGTTGAAATTACAAATGGAGTAATAATCGTATTTATAACTTTTTCACCTGTGGTAAAGAGTGTAGAAAAATAATGAAAATCTATCTCTAACCTTCAAATACTCCTGCAGCACCTCAATTATATTCGGATGAATATTATCCTTGTTGTACTTAACTAAATCGTTTAAGAACTGATCCACTCGTACCATCATTAATTTAGCTGCCTTCCAGCTCCGATCTCGAGGTATTTTTCCATTTATGGAAAATAGAACCATTACTGCAGCACACACATTCACCACAGCCTTGGGAGGAGAACCAAATGATTTCAGCTCGGTCAAATTATTCTTGTTCAACGTATTTAAGGCGGCCTGAGCTGCTACTAAAGCTGGCTCAGCTTTTCGTAAATCGTCTTCACATAATTTTGTCTTCAGCAAAACATCTTCTTCTATAATACGCACTCGTTTCTCCTCCTCCGAAGCAATGTGTTTCTCATTTTTGACTTTTTCACTCTCGGCGCTAACAATCAGTATGAGTTTATCGGCAGCAGTATTTTTGGCATTTAATTCAATTTCCTGTACAGCCAATTGATTCTAAAGGAATTACAGAAATTTTTTCTATTTATATTTGTGTTTGTTCCATTCAATCCACTGATAAATTTATTGTTCTGTATTATTTCTAACCAACGAGTGCCGTAAGCTTTTTGTGGTAGTCAATATTTAGCAAATACAAACTTTTGTATAGACTTTAGTTTTGCTAAAATAAATAAACTCGTTTTGTTAACTGAATTGTTAAAGGTTGGTTACATAAGCATTGACCAAAATGGAGTTTTATTAAGTTGCAACGATTTCTATTGAACCTGCAGGCTAAAATTCAAACAAACATACGTCACAAGTGTTTAAAAAATGTTGTAAATAAAAAAAAAAACGAATTGACCCTTTGATAATATTAACCTTCAAACCGGTCAGACCGTAAAAATGATCAGACGAAGCTTATCATTTCTTTTAAGTAAGTTTTAATTTTCATGTCGGTTCCCAGTAAAAAATGTGCTTTGTAAGGAGCAGGTTTTATGTATGAACTCATACCTCAAATCGCTTCAAACTTGCTGATGAGATGCCTGATTTTTGTATTTTGTGTTCCCGGTTTGGAGGACTATTTTCTGCTGACAGTCCATGCAGTCAAAGCACTCCTAAAGTGCTTTTTAAGGGCTAACTATATTAACATATTCATTAATATATTGCTTTTACTGGTTTAAATGGCTTTTTCAATAATTTTTGTTAACCATTAAATAATTTAAATCTAAACGCATAAGTGAAGGTTGGATTTGAAACAAACTACTTTCTTGCAATTTCTGCACCTGTTTTTTGGTTTTTCTGTCCACCCAAACAGTGTTACCGTCGGATATTTTCAATAAGTACCAAAAAAAGGGGATATCTAAAAAAAAAGTGGCACCGAAAAGGGGATTTTTATAAAAAAAGTGGCACAACTTTTCAAATTAAAATAAGTACACCACATTATGTATTTTTTACGTTTTTTTTTTCTATTTATTATAATTTTAAATAACATTTTATAAATGGTATAAAAACATAACAAAAAAAAACATATATGTAGTAATTATATGCACTAAAAAACAATTGATCGTATTACAATAGACATACATACTTATGGCTCATTTGTTGCAAAAATTTAATTAAATATTTCTCTCGAGAAGTTATTTTTATAAAATATTTTCTTTAATAAATAGAAACTGGGAATTATTTCCTTCCGAAGGTTACTTTATATTTTATTCAATATTTTTTATTTTTCGAATTATTAGACACCAGCAGAATGTAATGCATTTTCTGGCCCGCTACGGCCTTTGTCAGCATTCTTTGTGAATATAATATAAAGTAACCTTCGGAAGGAAATAATTCCCAGTTTCTATTTGTTAAAATTGTTGAGTTAAATACATTCAATTTATAAAGTATCACTATCCAGTGTGACACAAAGAATGCTGACGAAGGCCGTAGCGGGCCAAAAAATGCATTACATTCTGCTGGTGTCTAATAATTGTAAATTTTTCTTTACATACAATATACCTCTTTGCTTTCCAAAGGAAAGCTAAGGTAAAATGTAACAAGAAAATACAATATAATAGTCTGGTAGTGTATAAAGTCATTTCTGAAAAATGGAAGGAATATGACTATTACAAAAAAGCTTTATAAAAATACATAACTAAAATTTAACTCATAGAATAAATTCGAAAAATAAAAAATATTGAATATTTTCTTTAATGTTTTGGTAATTCAAAAACGTTAAACTCGTTTTCTGCCAAAATGTTTTTTGAATTCTGACATTGTTGCAGCAATTAGAAGATATTTATGTAATTTGTTTTATATATACATTAAGTAATATATTTCTTGTACTTTTCTTTTTGAATAAATTTTCGTTGATTTATTTAAGACATTGTATTGCACAGGTTTTAAAATTTTTTTTAGAAGTTTATTTGCCTATTCCACCAGATTCTTATGTTTTTTAGAATCCTATGGCCAAATATGAGTACAGTTTTCTCCCATCACGTCACATTTATCAGAAATCCTAAACAAAAAAACGAAAATATCACTTTTTAAAATTCGTTATATTTAATCAGTTTCGCACTTCAATACAAATATATACACGGCATTCATACATGCTACTAAATTTAAGTGCAAGTGTTTTAATTTCTTTAGTATAGGATATTTAGTTTTTATCCAAATTCGTCTATTATTGCTTCAAATTATTGCAATCAACTTTACAAATAGAACAAAACTATACCACTCGATTTTGTTATTAATTGTGGTACAAAACATCTTCCGAAATTACAATAATTGGTGTATCTGATAAATGTGACGTGATGGGAGAAAACTGTGCTCATTTTGTCTTAAGCATTCCAAAAAATATAAGAATCAGTTAGAATGGTTAAACAAACTTTTTCAATTGGTCAGTTACATACATATTTTTTTACAATTAGTTGTTCTTAAAACGACTTCTATACTTTCGTAGAATGTCTTCACTTGGAACCCAATTTTCAAGGCTAGTATGGGAGTTATAACAAAACAGAATGAAAAAAAGTACATTTTCCTAACGTAAAAAGTATCAAAAAAGTGGCAAGAATTACAAAAAGTATCACATTTGGGTGCATTTTGTAAAAGTGGCCAAATAGTATCCATGCAGCCGAAAAAGTGGCAAATTGCTACTTTAGTGGCACCAACGGTAACGCTGCACCCAAACAGGAAAATGATCGACAGCATTGAACCGAACATTAGCACATGATGAACAGCTCTTTTCTCAACATTTGATGTGCCAGGCTGCGGTGATAAAGGCTTATCGAGATTTGGAGCAGATTATCGCCATACAAAGTTTGAACGCCGAGAAGCCCAATGCTTTTAAAAATGGATCCAATTCAACCGTTAATTTTTGAAGGAAGCGAGTGCAGCAATGAAAACTCACAAAAAGGGCATGATGAGGTCTTAGCGCGAATATGGTATCGACCTATTAGATTAGGTTGATTTCAGTAATTTTATCTGCTTTTTATTATGCTGAGGAGCCTTTGATTGTTGTTGATTAGGATTTTTCTTTTTAAAAGTTTAATGACGATGTCAGGCGTGTACATTTGTAACATTGTTTTTACATCGACTTCATGGATTTAAATAATATTTTCTATGTAAAGTCCTCATTGCTCTTTGTTCATTTCGCTGTCCTCTGGCAATGTTTCGGTGTCGATATTATGGAAAACATAAGGTGTTGCTAATCCCAACACTGTCATTGCTATCAATGTTTCATCTGTGCTTTCTACAGAACTCTGTACGGAATCGATTAACTCGGGTAATTGTTTATCACACATTGGCTCCAAATTTATCGTTTACTTATAAGGGCAACAATCTGTGGGCTGGAACACTTATCTGTAGAAATACAGAGAAAAAAGTGGAACTGAATTGGACACACACTCCGTAAGCCACTGTCCTACCTTGCCAGGAATGCTATCGAATGGCACATTTGTACATTAATATGCACTCTAATAGCGAGGCTAGTAAAATGTATAAAAGCTGGAGTGAAGTAAAAACTATTGCAATGAACAGATCTGAATGCAAGAAGTTTCCGGAGGCCTGATGCTCCTTATAGGCTCGAGGGGAATATATACATATATAGATATTTATACATAATAAGGACGATAAGTCAGTTTTTTTTAAACACAATTGAGCAATTTATGAAAAACGGGAAACCCACATATAAAAAGGGGGACTTTTTTGTACACACACGCACTGGCAAGACCGTCTGGAGAAGGGCTTCACTATTTTGTTTTAAAAGCACAATGTCCCATAATCATAGTCAAAATTTAAGTCGACTTTAAAAAATGTATACTTTAGAGCAATGGTTTACACATGCATTTGAAGCTGGTTTTAGTTTAGGTATACATTAGTTTGACTATGAGTATGGGCCAATATTTTTATTTTTGTTCATATCAACTACATCCCAAAACAGAATAAAGCATTTTTAGCTCATTATTGGTTTGACCTACCGACCATTTAAAAAAAAATTGAGTTAGGTAAATATTACAATTATTTTGAATATCCCACTTCTGCATCCAAACACGGTTTAACGAAATTTCTTTTATAAACTATCTTAAAGTTTATTATTAATTATTGTTTTGCTCTAGACGCCACTGTTTGGCGAATGCAGAAAAATTCCTCATACAAAAACTTACAAAATAAATTTTACTCCTGCTTTGGTTCTTTGCCGAAAGCAAAAAAAAAAAAAAATTAGTCAAAGCGAATTCAAAACAAAATGACAACAAGGAAATCAATTTCAATCTTGCTTCACTTAATTGACGTATACAAAAAATAGTTAAAGCAAAAGAAAAAAAATGTGTCGACAACTCAATACACAGCAGTAAGTAAACGTATGCATCACAAAAATCTACTTTTAAAAATCAATTTTGAAAAGTGGCGTACGCGGCACAAAACAATACTTTTCGCTTTCAATAAAATGCTATTAACATTTAAGTTCATTCATGAACGTTCACTAAAATTTACATTTATCTTCAAAACATATGCCGGAAGCAGTGGTGAAAATACAAAAAATTCTATCGGGAACAGTGATGGAAAAATTAAAAATTCAGATTGTATTGGATTGGTACTTTATTCAACATATTGGTACTTTTTGTAAAACCTATTTTTTATTGAAAAATATACTTAAAAAAACAAAAATATTAAAAATTAATTAATTTTAATATAAAAAATATATGAAATTGGTTAACAAATTAAAAATTATTTAATTTTGATATAAAAGTATATGCAAATGTGCATACATATTTTTTTTGTTCATTATTTTTTTATTGAATATTATATGAACCAACAATAATTAATCAAATTTTATCCTTTTTCTTTATTTATGTCCTACAAGTGCCAGACAAAATTTTCTTCATTATGGGTTCTGTTCACATATCGACCCCTTTGCGCGAAATTATCGTATATGCCAATTTTTTTGAAATTGAGTTTTTGATGCAATCTTGTTCTACATTCAAAGAGAAGTCACCTGAAAAAATATTGTAGGCGAATTCCACTTCGTTGCTCCAAAAATTGGATGCATATTTTCATTTTGATATTGCAAGCGAAAGCAGAGAAACGTAGAAAAATGGATGTCCTGTAAAATTTGGTTTTTGTAACATACGATAATTTCGCGCAAAGGGGTCGATATGGAGGTGCTTATCGCTCATTTAGTTGGGTAAGTGCTGCAGCGACCCTTCTTCTTAAGCGGGTGTGGCCGCCATGATTTAAAATATTTCGAGCTAGTGGATTTGGGTGTTGTTCAAGCCTTTTTAAATATGTTACTGCTTATTTTGTCCTAATCATAGTTTTTACTAATGGCACGTTGGGATCCTAATAAATGTTTGGCTGTGATAATTCAAAGTAGTTTATTTTGGCGCCTTTGAATTTTTTCGATATTAGAGGCCGAGACAGTGCCCCATAGTTGAATACCGTAGCACCAGATAGTCTGTAAGATGGAGTTGTAAAGTAGAAGCTTGCAATCGAGACTAAGGATAGAATTTCTTCCAATAAGCCAATAAATTTGAATGGCTTTAAGTTTCATTTGAGTTAATTTTGCCTCTTTATGGCATTTCCACGTTAATCGCCGATCCAGATGTATACCGAGATATTTTACATGCGCATGTTGAGGAATTATTTGATGATTGATTTTAATAGGGGGGCAAGATTCCCGGCGCTAGATGAATGTTATATGTACGCATTTTTGCTCATTGACCATTATCCTCCATTGTCTTGGCCATATTTTTAGTTGAAATATATGATGCTGTAAGTAACGAAATGCTTCATAGAGGTTTTCGTGGACGCTTAGAAAAGCTGTATCGTCTGCAAATGTTGAAGTTTGGGTGTTGTTGGCATGTCCGAAGTATAAATTAAATATAATATAGGGCCCAGGATGCAGGCTTGTGGGACTCCAGCGCCAATTGGCTGAGGTGAACTTAAGAAATTTCCTTCTTTAATAATAACCCTAGAGGGAAGCGAACTGACACTAAAGTAGTCCCTTGATAGGTCTTTGGTGATAGAGACCGGTTCTAGTTCTAACACTTTATATGAATAAGACCTTTAAGTCTAAATTTACACGTTTCATCTTTTGATGCTCAACTTTTTTCAATTCCCTTTTAAAGTTGCCAATATAATCACACGCAGCAATCGCTTTCAACTTTTTTCGGTTCAAAACAACAACAATTTTATTAACAGCGAATCAAAGAGAAAAAGAAAAGAAAAAAATTACATGTAGCCATCGTTGTGCATATACTAACGAATAAAAACACAAAGCGTACTGACCGAGTACAGGCATCTCCGTACTAACCCCCTTTCTTCTCTCTTCTTTCACCTTAAAACATAAGAGTTGAGCATCAAAAGATGAAACGTGTGAAAGCAGACTAAGTTTTACATGGGGTTGTCATTGGAGGGGGCAATAGACACCATTTGATCAGTCACAGATCTATTCTTATTGAACGTGGTTAGTGTCAGTTACTAAAATGTATTATTATTTGAATACAATGTAATATTTTTTCAATAAAACAAGTTCTAGAATTAAATTTAAGAACCAAATTTTAGAAATTACCAAATTCATTACTTTTTCTACCTTTTTGTTCTTTATAAACCAATTAAGGGTTTGGTTCTTCTTTTACAGGTCATGAGTCCTTTCTTTTTGTACTTGTTCTTTTTTCACAAGTCCCAGAACCAGTCTGTTGGACCAATTGACCCAAATTTCCCGCAGGGAAATTGGCGACCGACTAAGTAGCTTTCCAACAGCTTGTGTGTGTTTGCTGGTAAATTTTGCTTCAATTTATATAATAAGCCTTCATGCCAGACTTTATTCGATGAGTTTGTTCAATTGTGCTGTGTTTTCTTTCAATGGGCAACTTAAATGTATGTTCCTAATTTGGAAACTTTGGCTCTTGCCGTTCCCCAGATATACAGCAAAAAGTAATAAAAATACCACAAGCACAAGGGATTTTTGGGAAAAATTAGGGTTAGTCGTGGTTTTTTGCCCATTTGTGGACCGATCTTTTTGAATTTCAATAGCAAACAATTCCGGACCATATGTGACATAAATGTATAATAACCTGGCCCCCATCATCGGAAAACCCATTTCAACAGACAGACGGACATCGTTAAATCAACTTCGCTTTTCATAAGGACCCAGAATATATATACTTTATAGGGTGTAGGATCAATATTGTAGAAATTACAAACGGAATGACAAACTTATATATACCCTTTTACCTTCGGTGAAGGGTATAATAACATTTCAAGTGCTACGGCATTCCCTTACTGCGAAGCAGGTTTGTAAGGGAGAGTACTAAAAAAACCTGTTTTAAAACGTTCAGTGTGTAAGGGCGATCGTTACATAAAACAATTTTTATATGCGCTGGATAAGGCGCTTTAGGTGTAAAAAATGTATTGCTTCAAAGTTGGAACTCGCCATATAAAATTCATGTCTTCCGTCTGCGCAATGGTAAGCGAAACGTTTATGTTTCTCCCTTACAAACCTGCTTCGTTGGAAGCTCCATTTTTTATTGGGAAGTTTTGCCAATAAAATCATTTAAAAAAAAACGAAAATTGAAAATGATGTCGCTTACGTTATTTTCGCGGTTAGGGCTCGATATGCACATTAGGGTGGGACGAATAAAAAAGTTGTGCCAGTCACCCTCTAGAATGAACGATATTTCAATTAAGTTTCTAAAGTATTAATTTTTACCTATTGGACACAGCCTTCATTTTTTGCATTTTTTTTCTTGCTTAATTTCGAAACAAAAAGCTTATTACCAAGACCCGGATTTTTATGCATATTTTTGCATATATTGCATATTTATGTTGCATATTTTGAAAAAAAAACTTGTTTTTATTGCTTTATTTTGCCATACACCCTTCCGCAGAAGAGATAAAAGACAACTTCGATGATATTTATTTATTGATTTCTTATGGGAAAAATATTTGGTAAAGCACCTTCGCGTATTGCGGCATATAAAAAGAATTACCCGGATTAATGTCTTCTTCTACGGCCTATAACAACTAGATGGGGGTCGTGGTTGAAAGCTATTAAATATGTTTTATGCTGAAAACTTTTGCCAATTCAAAGATGTGATAAAAGGATTTAACAATGGTGATTTTAATTGTTAATTGATATTGCCATTAATAAGATGTATTTTGTGGACGGTAACTCAAGTTAACAAATTCGTAGAAAGCTTGAAAAAGTTTAAACAAAAATTAAGGATTTAAATTTATTGTTTAAAATTCTTTACTGCTTGCATATTTTATTTAAATTGTTTTCGAAAACAGCGTAGTGATAATGAATATACCACAGAGAAACTGTCAGAATTTAATCATGCATTGCGCTCGCGTTCTAAAAACAGGCAGTTAATTTACATGATTGTCTTACTGTTTCTTTATATACAGGGTCCGCCAAATAACTTTTTTTTTTGAAAATGCTATAAAAAAACCACTGAATATTTTCTCAAATTTCTTTTTTTATTTGAAAGTACAATCCTTCCGGTTAATAATGGAAAATAATTTCATTCAAATGGCTGCCTCGACGATCGGTCCAATTTTTAAGCACATTATCGATTGTGTGCAGCTGTATTTCACCAATGGCTTCACGAATATTGTCCTTTAAAGCGTCAATTGTCTCTGGCTTGTCGACGCAACACTTATCTGTGATGGCACCCCACAAATAATAGTCCAATGGTGTCAAATCGCAGCACCGAGGTGGCCAATCGACATCAGTTTTGCGGCCGATAGTGCGATCTTCAAAAACAGGGCGCAAAACATCGAGTGTAGCTTCGGCTGTGTGGCACGTAGCGCCGTCCTGTTGAAACCAAATGTTGCCAATATCCTCCTCTTCAATTTTTGTGAACAAAAATTCGTTCAACATGGCCCGATAACGATCGCCATTGACTGTAACGGCCACTCCTTGTCCATTTTCGAAGAATGAATGCGTGCGGGTTTTCTGTGCCCCAAATGCGACAATTTAGCTTGTTTACATATGTATCCGCCAACATCAAAATGAGCTTCATCTGAAAAGATGATTTTTTTGCAAAATCGGCATCTTCTGTAAGTCGATCGCAGGCCCACTTAGCGAAGCGAAAACGCATATTTCCCAGCGTTGTTCAAGCGTACACGCAACCATATTCGTTCAGCGGAAGGATAAAACTAATTATCTGTCAAATCAGACATGAGCTAAGTCTTACCATTGACGAAATAAGCTTTAGTTGAAAAAAAATGTTAGATGGCGGACCCGTTATTAGTGTTTTACTTTATTTTAACTTCTACTTTTTAAAATTTTTAGCGCATATATTTCTATTTTAAGTGCATTTTTTATGCGCATAAAACTCGATTTTAACTTGATAAAAGTGCAGGCCCTGGTTATTACATCTTTTCTAGTGGTGCTAAAAATATGTTTGTTAACTATTAGTGCGTAGAAATAGTAAAAACATATCGCACTGCTTCCTCTAAAGAGATGTACTACATTGGTCATATCTAGATCATACAATTGTATCCCCCTTTGTAGTATAAGAGTACATATAAAAAGAAAACCGTTTTTGTCTTTAGTGAAAATTTATATAAATTTTGAGTTAACTCCCTTTAGAGGAAGCTGTGCGACATGCACTCTGTTAGACTGTTGTCGAAACCATGTTGGTAAAACGCATTTAAAATAACATTAGTGTTTGAAGAATATCAATATTTTTGGAACTCCAAACAACAATAAATTGTATCTGTTATAGATTGGCATGTAGGAAAAGTTGTCAAAAATAGCAATGCTAGATTTCTTAACAAGAAAGCATAGCAAGAAAAGAGTACTTAAACTGACGTGGGGATACTTTGGTATATATTAAAAGAAAAAGTACTGAAAATAGTACCATAGTACCGAATTTTCCATCAATGATCGGGAATATTTTCAGAAATCTTTATCTAAGCCATCATTGTCGTTTTTCTCCACTACGACTTTTTGGCTATGCGCCAAACCAATAATGAGCTGACGACATGTTATTTACTTACCATAAAATTATGAAGTCGATCGATTTATTCTATAATGATTTTTAATAGTTGCGACAAATTAAATTTGCGAAATAATTTTCAATGCAAATTTATTGACTTTTTGCACATTCCTGATCACAGATGATAAACGACTTGTCAGAATGTGTTTGGAAGTATAAAAAACGTAAAAAAGTGTTATCTAAAGACAGTGTACACTATTTTGAAGCAAGAAAAAAAAATTTATAATACAGTGGTGGAGCCCAAAAAGTCAAGACAGCCATGAGATGTTCTCACCGGTTAGCGGGTTAAAGGTCTTTCCGTTAAGCAATTAATTGTTAGTTAAACTTCACCACTTGATAAAAGATACTTTCATCTGTTTTTGTTCTGTAGCATAAAATCGCTGACATTAATACCGTATACGAAATAAAGTGAATGTTTTAATTTGTCAATCGTTGTGCAATAATGTTTTGCCTTAAATTCAATTACTGTGTGAATATTGAACTTTTTTTGATTCATAAGCATTAATAAAGTGTAGTCCATGAGGTTAATGAAAAGCCAAACTGGGTGACAATCGAAGACCATTAAATGTTGCAACATTTTTCATTATAAACTTTTTCAATACGAAGTAAAAATTGAACCAGAAAACTTATTTCGAACTGAATTCATTTACACGAATCCATTCATACACATACATACATTCACATTCATGTGAAAAGTTTAAATGCAATAATTACAACAGAAACAAAGATAAAATTAAAAAAAAAAAACAAGATTTAAAGGAATTTACGAATTACATTTTGGTTGGATTCAACGTTTCAATTACGCGCACTAATTGAATGTCGTTCGAAGGTGTATAAAATGTCTACTTCATATAGGAAACTGATACACAATGTGCGATAGTGGAGTAAAAGTAGATGTGGCAAAAATACACACGTAAATACTATGTATGTATGTATATTTGGGTGAAGTTGAACGTGTATATGATATTTGCGACAAACTCATAAATTAAGAGTCAGTGGCCACGATATTTTTTCTCTGTATGTTATAGATGAAGCGAGTTGCGCCGTTTTGTTAGTGTTTTGCTTTACTCGGTTTCAGTGAAAGAATTGCAATAATTTAATATTAGTCGAGTTCTAAATTATTTTGATTTTTTAATTTGTTTTTGTTTTACATATAAGTCCGAAGTCCTCGTTCGATATCGTCGCCATCAAATTCCTTTTAATTTAGTATGAAATGAGCTAGAGTTTTGTTCATTTAAAAATGTTTTGAAGAGTATTACAGTCAAATCCCGATAATTTATACCCCGATAAATCATAATTCCCGATAATTCGTAGTAAACTGTCGGTCCCTTGAAAAAATCTCGTTAATTCGTAAAATTTCCATACATTTTGGTCCCCTCGCTATTTCGTAATTTTTTTTTCAAATAAAATCTTTACCTCTTATATATCGTAATTGTTTGCTTACTACCACTTATAATTCGTAATAAAAACAACAGAAACATGGAAATAATGATTTTTTGTTAACCGCTATTTCTTCAGTCTCAATTTACAATGTTGACATTGAAAGGCAGACATTTTTCTTATTCCCTTTTGAACTTGCTTAAACCGTTTACAATCTCGAAATTAATAAACAGACAGAAAGTATTCGTTTTCTTACTTCGTTCTCTTTCGCTCTCGACGAAGATAAAAATTTAACAGGCAATGATACTAAACCGACATTGATGTGAGAAAAATGATATGAAGCAACAAGAAGAAAACTGCAAACAGTGGAAAAGAGAAACAAAAAATGTCTAGTACAGATAGTCGTGTACTGCACATAGGGTAGCCAGATTTTAAATTCGGAAAAACAGTACATTGAACACAAAAAAACAGTACAATCAAGAAAAAAACAGTACATTTTTTTTTTGCGAAAACACAACTATTTATTTAAATTATTATATATTTAAAACTTTTGATTGAATATGCAACAATTATATAACGAAAAACACTTAAAATGTGTAACACCAAATGAATGATTTCCGTTTTATGGCATTTTATACGTATACGAAATTACTCCATTTGCGTTAAAAAAAAACACTAAAACGAAGCATTTGGACTAAAGGTTTTTTTTTATTTGAAGACAGGAAAACCATAACATTCCTGTAAGCCATATAAGAAAGGAGAAAATCCTAACTTTGCTTTAAGCTATTAACTCGTTGATTGTGTAAGTATTATATTGGTATTTAAAGCAATTTTCACCACACACATAGTTGCACATATCATATAGAATTTGAGAAAATGTATGTGTCCTAAGTTAATTTTCCAATTTTAAACAATTCTTAAATTATTTACGGCCAATTTGACCAAGTTCAGCTATAATCTATAAAATCCAAAAAACATATTTCAAAAGCAGTTTAGGTGGAGAAAAGTGGTCCTGAAAGCAATTAGGTATTTTTATAAATTTTGAGCCCGGAGAATTTTTAAATTTGTACGTTTTCAATTTCACGTGATTTCGATTTCCAGAACTTGCCCGAATATTAAATTAAAGGAATTAAAGATAATTGTGTTGGAATAAGTATTTAAAAAATATACAATTTTTAACAAAATTTCGATTTTGTTTTTGTCTTTTTCAGGTGTTTAAAGGAAAAAACTATTGGAAGAGGTAGCCATAAAATCATATGTCTTAAAAATAATAACATGAAAATATACAACTGCTGCGAGTCACCTATTATAATTAAGATTTCTACTGCGTATTTATGAGAAAACAATAACCACAGCGTAAAAAGTTTTATTATTTAAGAGCTTTTTTGTTTGGAACACAATATTTTTATTAAGCTATGTACTGTTAAATATTAGGATATTTTCAAAATATGAGTTTAACAGGGATTTTCTTAATATCTTGGTTTTTTGTAGACTGAACACAAAAAAAAACAAAAAACAGTACAAAGTGTAAAAAACAGTACATTTGCGTACTGTTTCGGACATTATGCATAAAACAGTACAATTGCAAAAAATCAGTACATGTTCTGTTTAAAACAGTACGTATGGCAACCCTAACTGCACACTCTACCTCTACAACCCCTCACCGACAAACTTCGTCTGTCTGCCTTCTACTTGCCACATTGTAAATGGGGACTTATGAACAGTTTGTAACATGAAAATTTTTTATATATTTTATCTTTTTAACCATTTTTTATGTTTTTTTTATAGTTTTAGTAAATAAATTGAAAAACCCCGTTAATTCGAATTGATTTTGGGGGTAATTTTGTTGTTCACTTCACCTTGCGTTGAGAAAATTTTCATATAAAATTTTTTGAATTTTTGAATATTTAAAAATTTTTATATGAAAAATTTCTCAAATCAAGGTGAAGTGAACAACAAAATTACCCCATTTATTTTAAACCCGTTAAATCGAAACCCCGCTAAATCGAAAACCACTATAATTCGTAAGAAATGGCTGGTCCCTTGCGATTACGAATTATCGGGATTCTACTGTATTTGTTTTTATGGGAAGGCAGTGTTGTCAGATTTTTTTGAGCTCAATAAAAAAAATCGCCAATTGAAAAACCTCGCCGCCAAACACGTTTCATAACCGCCATATTTGGCGCGACATCGTCATATCTGACAGTCCTGGGGGAAGTTTGAATGTTTTCAAGAGTGCCAAGCGGGTTTGACGAAAACCTTCCCAGGAGGCCAAGCAATTTTTGTGCTATTTACATTTAATACATTTTTTACTTTATAAAATCTAAAAAAGTTATCCTAGACCCATGAATGCTTTTGCAAAACTGTTCAGTAAAGAGTTCTTTATTTAAAAATCTCAACAAATTTCACTCAATGTCGTCTATAAATGAACGACAGGCTCTAAATAAACTAAGTAAAAAAATCACTGTCGTACGGAAACGTACGACGTGGCACCCCACGGCGAGATAGGTGTCGTGCGGAAACGTACGACGTGGCACTCAAATATTTAAAGAGTAAATGTAGGAAAACGAGTACCTTACACAGATTGCCTTGTTTTATTGCATCTTCAAATATCGAAGAGAACGTTAACCTTTTTAAGTTCTTAAGTGCTTGTGGCTCGTGACGCACCACAAATAGGGTGACCATATTTCCAAATAAAAAAAAGGACACAAACATTCGATGTTATGCAAATATATCATATCGAGAAACAATAGCTTTGCCGTGATGCGTCAACCACGAATGTATTTTTAAAATTTATGCCGTTTTGCAACAAAACTTATTTCTATAAGCTTTCAAAAATTGCAATCGAATTTCTTAGATTTTGTATGAAAAACTTTAAATTCGATTTTCTCGAAAACTAGAAGCGCTAGAGCAAAAACAAATTCGTATTTCAACCAAAAAACCAGCCATATGAAATAAAAGCTAGAAAAGTTTCGAAAAATTTACAAAATGTTCAATGGGAATTATTTTTAAATTCTGTTTAATTTATTTTATTTCGTTAGTGTTGGAAAGAGTGCTTTTGCGCCTGAAGTAAATAACGCACAAAGAAAGATTTTTTCCCTTCAAAAAGTTATAAGTCGCTTACATTTTTAAAAAAAGAAAGAAACATTCTACAAGATCCCACGAAAGAGAAAAGGCATATAAATTGGGAATGTATCTTTTTTAGTTATTTTACTAAATACAGTACAAATACAGAACATTTATTTAAATACAGAACTATTTAAAGTTCTTCACTAAACATAATTCACAAAGATCAAAGCTCTTAAATACAGAACTGTTCCATATAAAACAAAATGGATGTCGTCATTCTAGTTAGTTCAATTAAAGATGTCTTTGCTTTCTGTATAACGTCTTTGCTCACGGTTCTATCTCTCCTCCGAAGCAAATGTTTTTTTTTTTTTAATTTTGACCTTTTCACTTTCGGCCCTTACAATCAGTATAAGCTTCTCGGCTATAGGATGCGGAAAGCGATCTATGAAGATGTCGGATAGAAAACTTAATAGAGAGGGGGCGCTGTGAAAAGTTTAATGACTCTTGGTTGCAGCCACTTCGCCGATGACTTAGTGGTTGTGGCTTGGGTCAAAGCTCGTGGAAACGAAGTTCTCAAAAAGTTAGCTTTTAAAGCGGATTTCCAACTACTTGGTAATAATTCGGCTGCCTGGCGGATCTCCATAGATGCTGTTGCTATACAACAGATGCTGCTGGCATGCCAAAAGCCAGTTCCTAAGCAAATGACGACTGTATATTTTTGTTGTATACTCAAGGTTGCTACATGTGAGTCCTGCCTGTTAAAAAGTGTTTGTAGTGGGACGTCATTTCTTCGTTTTTAACGACATGTTTTTGTTTCTAAACAACTTCAAAACTAAACCTCTTAAGTATACCATGGAGTAGTTTTAAGACTACTCCTTTGTTATCCAAAGCTGGGTTAAATGGTCCTGCTCTAGGACATCGTAATAGACCATGTTTCTTCCATACGTTTGGGTTACTTTTGGACTAGTCCTAGTCCCTTGTGGGCTACATTTTACACGCGTTTTTGGACTAGTCCTATTATTTGCAGGGTGGTCGCTCTCACACACAGGAGGGAATTCTGTAAACGCATTGTTTGTCACCCAGTGGCTAAGACCATCATGAGGTTAGGCCTACCCGGCAGGTTCTCATGTAAATCTTCTACACATCTGCCATTAGAATTTATATCATTCATAAATTCTTCGCATTTTGTTTAATCGTCTCTACACTAATATTATGGATACACAAATTTTTAATTGCTATAAGATCGAAAAGAGATACAAGCCTTTTTAAAATCAATTTTAACTAATAAACCAGTACTCGCTATGGTTTTTCCGATTCAAATTCCAACAGAATTTTTCCGCACTAAAACAAAAATCCTTTCTTTTTTATGCATTTTAAACTCTGGCCTTTTACTGCCTTTTATTCCGTGCAAGTTCGTGTGTATTTGAGTGTGTACATCACGTACACATACAACGGATAAGTATTTATGAATTCAGTTTTTCTCACCTTCAATGCATCTACTTGACGTGCACATTCTGCCAATTTCGCCATGCCGCTCTGTAAGCGCTGTATACGGTTTGTATGTTCACCACTCCTATCCACCAGCAATTTGCGGTATAGAAATATATATTCGAGAAATGTTTTCGGTGTCGTATAATTATAACGTTTTTCGTTTTGCAAATAAATCTTTGAAATCTGATTCACTGTGCCATGTACGTAGGCCATAAAACAACCTACAGGATTAATAAGTTCAGGCTACAAGGAATGTCGAAGTAAAATTAAATTAATGTTTATTTGTAATTCTTTTTTACATAATTTTGTTTCTTTTTCGCGACTACTCTGTGGAGAAGTATCACTGCTGTTAAACAATAATTCGTTGTCATACTTACTGGTAATATTTGTGTGTTAATTTCGCTTAAAAATGTTTGAGATACGGATTCCAAAGCTGTCTTTGGCCATTCATGAAACCAATCAATACAGGTGTGACTTAGTATGGCGGGAAATTTACGAGCACGTACACGTAACGTTTGACCTACAGGCGAAAAGCAAAGTATTAAACGCAAAAGACGTCGTACTTTTTCCACAAAATATCGCCAACAATTTTCTTTGGTATCTAAAGTGCCACTTTGCTTAACTTCGTTACGTATGCCGTTTACTATGGTGTCCAACTGATCATCGGTGAAAAGTTCTGGAATTTCACCGGCCGCCAGCAAGTCATTAATAAGCATTAGGAGAGACTCATCGGGTATTTGAGCGTCTGACATTAGGAATACTGAAGCCATATTTTTTAAGCCAACTTTCATATAGAGTGTGGCAATTTCTTCCTTCATATCTTGCAGGGAAAATCCACGTTTGATTTGTATTTGAAAAACACTAAAGGAAGAGATAAAGGAAGCCAGACGGGCCAAAGTTTGCTTACCCGAACCACCAACTCCGACCAGCAAGGCATTGTTGCGGGGACTTTCCAATATGCGATTGATACTGAAATTAATATACAAGAATGCATACGTAAGTAATTGGAAATTATATTTGAAGTCTTGAATCTACAATTAGATTTCGTTTTTAATTTACTCACCGACAAACATGCTTCATGGCATCTTCAAATAAAACCAGATTCATGTAACCAATAACCTCATTATAGTTCGCCTGAGCTTCCATGAGTAGTTGATACAAACAATTCCAGCTTTTTAAGGGCATATATTTCTGATCAGCTAAGGATTGGGCAAAATGACAATAGATTAAGGGATCTGAAAAAACATATTCCTCATCAAAATCCTCAATATCCTTTTTGAATATATCTCTAGTAGAACTGCGAAATGATTTGATATCATATGGATCCACCAAACGATCATTATAAACACGAAAAGCTTCGTGAACATAAAGACGAATAAGATCAGCGGGCTTATTGCAAACAGTTCCTCCGAAAACACGCACACAACCCATATTACTCCCTGCAGCACTGGGTGCTCCCATACTATTCATAAGACCCTCATAGATGTGGGTCAAATCACGCATGTTGAAAATATAATGGAACTTCACAGCTGTTGGTAGAAATGCACATTCCATGCGTTTGTGTAGAGCTATACCCACTTTAACCAATACCTGACCTATGGATTTGATTTCCTTGCTGAAATTGTTCAGAGGATTCTCCAAGTGAGCACTCAAGATACTCCCATACACATATTGAAGTGTAAATTCGCTAGGAGAAGCCACTGAGAAAACACAAAAGTGCCGCTGTAAGCGTGGATCTATGGTGAAGGAGCCTGCTGTAGGATTCATGCAGGCGGCAAATTGACAATGGCGTATGTTTTTTAATTGCAAACATTGACGATCATACCTGAAAAATTTAAAACATATAGAAACTTTTTATAATCCTCGATATAACTTTAATTTAACCCACCACTGCTTATAATCCATAAATTGTCTCATTATAGTATGTGGCTGCACTGTACCATAGGCATCTACTTCCGGCATATTCAAATCATTTATAAAGTATATCAAACGTTTTTTAGCTCCCAAGGGCGCATATGTTCGGCCCGATTTCTTTTCCAAAGGACGATCAAGTATTTTTTGAAATATTTCCGAAGAAGTATAAAAATTAAAGTGGGTTGCTTGAACTGTTGTACCCATTCGCATTTTCACTTTTGGTATTGCTTGTGACAATCTTCTTACATTCGAAATTTTTTGAGTGTCACTCAGACCATCTACGGAATCTGGACTATAAGCATATAAGGAAAATAGCTCACGAAATATCGCACCTTTGCCACAACCAGAATTACCTACTAGCATGCATGGTAAATTGCGATTAACCAAAAGTTCCAAAAAGTATACCAGACGTGTGGTTTCAGTAGTGGGTATCAATAAATTCTGCATGGGTAAATGGGGTTCGGTTGTTAAAGGCATTTGTTTGTGATTCGCTAGTTCAGACCAACGGCAAAACTTCTCGGTTTTTACATCCAAATAATAATCGAATATAGTACCTTGTGAAGGCAGCTTAATGTCCTTAAATTCCGTGGTCCACCATTTATGAAACTCACGGTGCCAATCAATTATATGATCCTGATACAAAGCTGAGCCAAAGCCCCACATAACGGCATAAACAAAAACTAATTCAATGTATAACTGAATGGAGTCAGGAGCTACAGCACTGTGGTGTAGACTATGTGGATTGACAATATTAGTTGTGGGTGTCGAGTCATGTTCAATCTGACTATCAAGTAGGCATTCAAGTAGACAGCAAGACATTTGTATGACTGCCATATCTGATATGGGTATAATGCGACGAAAATCGTTATGTCTTTGTAAAAGTTTGGGAAAATACTTTTCAAAAAGTGCGGTTAAAATGCCACGTTCAATCATATCGGTACGAGTTTCCAGCCACGAAGACACATACCTAAAATATATTATTTAAGTGTAAAACAATGCAAATAGAATTTCACTGCAAACATATTAAATTAAATCAAATTTGTGCTTACGGTGACCATCCTAAATCTAATGGATTTATGTACAATATTCCAGCTCTTGAAACTGTGGCTGGAGTCGCGGCCTTTAAATGACCAACCTCAAACAGAAGTCGCATTTCCTTTTTCAATGAAATGCGTTCATTGTTGGCCAATGTTAAAATCTTATTATCATCCATAAGTGTATTCAAACTCTCAATCCACAAAGGATCAATATCACCATCTAACACGATCCACTTGGGATAAGTGTTTGCCATATTGGCCTGCTCTCTCATTATTGAAGAGAACAAGCCATCCTTCCATTCTCTAGTGGTGGTATTAACAATGCCAAACAGTTCGTCATTGGTTAAGGCCTTTGGATTTAGAATATTACAAATCGGCTGCAATTTTTGTATGCGATACGTTTCGCGCAAAGACTGCCAGATTTTAGTTTTTCCTGTGCCAGCATTGCCCACTATAAAAACAGAGTGACGCACATTCAAAAGTTCCTGAAGTTGCACAACCTTCATAAGAAATCCTTCTTCTGGTTGAAGTTTAATATTATTGACTGCTTTGCGTATGGTTTTTTCAAAATCAAATACTCTTTTGCGGGGCACATCTAAGGCAGGAAATAAGTCTCCTATTAACCCCATAAATATGGATATATCTTCGGTAACAATTTTGGGTATATTAAAATCTCTTAAGGCTCTCATTAGTACCTGATCCTCAGGACGACTATGATCATCTCTCTTTAAGGTACCCGCCACAACTAAAACCGATTTGATAGCTCTTAAACCCCAATCATAATGATCTTGTTTGGAAAGTAATTCCTTGCACAGGGTATATAAAGTAATAAATTTTCTAGCCAAAAGTCTAGCCTCTTGAAAACCCTCGGCCATAAGCATGATTTCACAAATCAGGGCAAAGTCTGGTACAATCATGGCGCATGGACGAAACAAACTCTTGAGGTTTTCCGGTAATTCAGTGCGGCCTGCGTAGCCAGGATTCATGGTAATAAAAATGCCAATCGAAGATACTAAAGGTATTGTTTCGCCCATGAAGACGAATGATGTTTTGTGCATCTGTAAATACAAACAAAAAACGACTTAAAATGATTTTGCAACTTAAATCTTAACTGCCATCAACAGCATCAGAACAAATAATCTTTGCAAAAGCAATCAATTCTCCCTTAAGTTTCCACACTCAAAAACACTCACAGTTACAGACAGTGGGGAACAAATTCTTTCCCAATTTCATTTTTAATTAACATTTTTAAAAACATGTAAAGCATTACCCAGTAACTTCATTTCTCTCCACACAACATACTCACCTTTATCGCCTCCTGTATGGTCTTAACTTGCACCGCAACCACAGACAGTACTTCCACCGAGATGCGATTGAATTCATCAAAACAACCCCATGCACCTGTCTGTGCAAGACCTTTGTAAATATTACCGCAGGATTTATAGTCCATTTGCTCAGAACAATTGAACACATAAACCATTACGCCCAGCGCACGTCCTAGATCTTTTGTGGTTTCTGTTTTACCAGTGCCAGCTGGCCCAGCCGGTGCGCCACCCATAACAAGATGCAATGACTTTAAGTGTTGTCGTAGTAGTCATTGTTGTCGTTATCATTGTTGTTGGTTTATTTTTATTTTTTTTTTATTTGTTGTTCATTCATTTCAATCGTTTTTGTAATAATGTTGAAATAGTTTTGGAAACGCAATTGAATGTTGTCGCATTTATTTTCGATTGGAACACAGTAAAAAAGGAAAAAATAAAGGAAAAAGTAGGATTAACTGGCTTTAAATGATTGTTTTAGTTTTATTAACTATTTATGTGTGTACCTATCGCTCCTTTATTGCAGCATAGTCATATCTCCAAAAAAAAAAAAAAAATCAAACAAAATATTTTTTATTAGATCTGTATATGTATGTGACATTCTCCGAGAAAAAGGGCTTAGTGTATCCAAAAAACGGAGTTGTACTTAAGAGCGGATTCCGGTACCGAAAGGGGTGTAGAATAAGATAAGATGCGCTTTTCTCAAACTTCATTTTCACACACTAGGCCCCTTTTCTAGAAGAAGGTCACATATACAGATTTAATAAAAATTATTTTACTATAACTTCGGTTTAGTTTGAGGTGTAACGCTGATTATTGTTTTACATATAAAAAAGCTATAAGGCAATACGATTGCTGAAGTTACTTAAAATTTATGATTTCTTGCAATAAAGGAGCGATATGCATTTATTTCATAAAAAATGAATCGGCCTGATTACGATTGGCGTATTCGAGTAGTAAATTTATTGCCATCAGCGATAACGACAAAACGCTTAACGCTTATTTATTCTATTTCAATTCACGGTATCGTTTAAGGCGAATTTGGCTCTCAAATAGTGTAATTTCTGTCGTTATAAATTTTTTTCATGCCATTAAAAAAATAAAGAAATATTTTTTTCCCATTCATTACTTATTTATTGAATCTTCACATATAAAATATGAGCTAACAATAATTACGGGTTCTGTTCACATATATTCTACAGGGTGGCCCAAAATTAACGAAGATGCTTGAATTCGTTATAACTTTTAATTAAGGAACTAATTATTATTTTTTTAATAATGTATATAAATGGGGAATATTTTTAGTTTAGTTATGAAAAATAATGTCTCGCAAGTGGTGACCATTTTCTGCTTCGCAAATTCGTTCTCTTTCACACATTTTCCATAACCTTTTGCAAAACTTCAGGTGTTATGTTGTTTATTTTGTCGCGAACATTGCGTTTTAATTGCTGGATGGTTCTAGGCTTATTAATATAGACTTTTCCTTTGAAATAACCCCAAAGAAAACAGTATGGGGCGGTTAAATCCGGTGAAACGAGTGTGGCTGGTGTCATTTAAAATATTTCGAGCTAATGGGACCAACTAAGTAGCCTTCCAACAGCTTGTGTATATTTACTTGCCTCTCATCTTTCATCAAAGGCTTTTATTATGGCGTTTACTATTCGATGGGTTTGTTTAATTGTGCTGTGTTGTCTTCTTAAGCCGTATTGGTGGTTAGGAATACATCTATTTTTATTTAAAATTGGGGTTAATTTTGACACTAACAGCTTCTCAAACAGCTTTGATATATTAGAAAGTAACCTTATAGGCCTATATGACTCAACCCTGGTGTGATCCTTTCTCTGGTTTAGGTATCATGGTGACTAAGGAAACCTTCCACAGTATTCAAGGCGTAGCATAGCATTACAAATTAAAAGAATACTTTTCTTTGCAATGCTGGGTAGCTCCAAAAGCATTATGTTACGGATCTTATAAAAACCTGGGGCTTTCTTGGCGTTTAAATCACAAATAGCCTTTCCGATTTCTTTTATCTCAAATTTTAGGGGAACAGCTGCTTTAGCAGCAGCAGGTGATAACTCAACCGCAGTATCGTGAGGTATAAATTATTTACTAAATATGGCTTGAACCAAGACAATTTTGTGTGATTCTCGTCCAAGCCAAACATTTTTTATTCTAAATATGTCCATATGTATATGTGTGGCTTGGTGTAAGCAAAATATTTCTCTATTTAAGGAAATTTTACTTAATAAGAACAAAATAAGTTAAAATCAAGAAACTTTTGGCTTGGACGAGATTCAAGCAAAAGTTAGTAAATAATTCTTTCCGTGTACACTAAATAATCGTCGGTGTATTTTCTAACACTGATATTGATATATAATTATGTCTATAATTATTATAGGGATCGTCAAAATACATAAGGCTTGGATTATTGTGTAAACGGTCTAAAAAATCCATTGGGAAATTACCAAAAAATGATAGCAGTGTTAGTACTAAATAAATAATAACTACCTGTGTCAATGTAATATAACAACGATCCGTTAATGGCGTTATAACCAAACGTGATGTGTTACCCAAATACTCATAGGCATAGCGAAATTCTGCATCGCAAATGTTTGCAAAGCAATCAGATTTCATTTCAGATTCACCACTTGCACCACCCACCAAACTATCATCGTCCCAGCGATGGCGTAGCTGACTCTGCCATTGAAAGGCCAATGAACTGTCTACACGAGCTTGAATTATTTTGCCCACGACATCGCGGGAATGTACATCTATAGTGCACATAGTCATTATCTTTTGACGATCTCCAGGAGAAAGTTCTCCTAGCAACAAATTAATTAATGAATTCAATTGTATTATTTGACGTTTATGTAATTCCTTCATAGCAGCTTCGTAGCCTTCTTCCATCCAGGCAAAAGCACGATTAACATCGGCTGTCCAACAAATTTGGCTGCAACATAAAGCCACTTGGGCCGGCCAATCCTTAAGCCATTTGTCGCGTGACTTTTCCATATACACATTTAAAGCTCTTTTGAAAAGCTCATGTAAAGTGCTGCGCATTTCATTAATGAGGTCGTTTAACCAGATTTCAACCCGTCCAGAACATAAGACCCCTGTTGTGGAAGTAAACAGGACAAACTCATCGTTTTCTTTGGAGAACATACCCAAGGCGGTTTGAGAGTTCGATTCGTAAGACAAACGCAAAATAGAATCGAAAAGTTTTATAAAATGGCGACCGATGACTAGAGGATTGTTGCCATTTGATAAAATATCTAATAAATCAGCTGAGGATATGAAGTAAAAGCGGGGAAAGGCTAATCGTTTCGTCTCTAAATATTCATTTAAGGCCTTCTCACAAACCGCCAAACGTTGTTGTAGTAATTCTAACGAATGGAATACTTCAGCGTGCTCTTCA
The DNA here is from genome assembly GCA_949318255.1 of Pollenia labialis. Taxonomy (NCBI): domain Eukaryota; kingdom Metazoa; phylum Arthropoda; class Insecta; order Diptera; family Polleniidae; genus Pollenia; species Pollenia labialis. The sequence goes on along the minus strand of OX439139.1, from coordinate 201,250,020 downwards.
ACTATAACAATAGCGATGCGAACTTTTGTGACTTCCTTTAGAAGTTGTGTGAAATCTTGATCGATTTCTTCAAAAAATTGAGCTTCCTTAGGAAGCTGAGCTCGTATGTCGGCCGATCCTATGAAGATACACTCCAAATAAATCCATTTTCTTTGTACCTCAAACCAATTGGTTATAAACAAATCCACACTACTTAATAATTTTTGCCAATAGATGAGTTTATCTAGCAGATATTCCACATGCTTTGAAGAAGCTATATTTTGAATTTGCATTTGATTATCATCCAGAGCTTCTATAAGACCTTCGGATATTTTCAGCAATTTAATCGAATTCCGCTGTTGGTGAGTTTCAATATCGAATTTAATATCGCACCAAGTGGCTTTTATTTCATCCAAGATTTTTGTAACACTCATTTCTTTAATGGCACGATCGACAGTATTTTTGATCTCCTCTTCATGCATGTGCAGGTTTAATGTTAGAAGATCCTCGAGAGTGGTGGATTGATTTGTTTTAAAGGTTAGCTGAAAATGAAAAGACATTTTCCAAGATATTATTTCTCAATAAAAAAAATCTGGAAAGTTAAGACTAGAGAGTTAAAAGTTGTTTGGCTTATCTTAATTAATTTAATTTTTTTTAAATTTAAATTGTTTAAATATTTTTTGCTCTTCTGATCGCCGTACTATGTATCTACTATTTTTTAATTTATCTTACTTATTTCTTTGTTTGTTATTTATGCATATTTATTAATAATAAAAAAACAGTAATTCCCGACAAACATGCCTGTGCACGCATACTTTTCATTAAATACAATAAAAATAAATACAATAAATGAATGGCAAAATAAGTGAATGTATCTATAAATTGTATGTTTAAGTGACCCAATTTGAGTTTAAATTTACAATTCCATTTTATAACAGACGCATCACTTGCAAAATGATGACTCTGGTCTGTTGGTTAGTTCTTCGGTTAGTCAGTCAGTCGCTCAGTCGATCGATTGAATAAAATAAAATGTGCAGAAAAATTCAATTTAAATAAACCTAAAAGTCCTTTGAGCCAATGAACAGAAATATGCATTTATTTACATTGTAACTACAAATTATTTAAATTTTAAATGACAATGTTTTCGGGGAATTTAAGGAGGAGATGTGAGGGAAATTTATACTTTACAGTCACCCAGTGTACATAATATATTTTTATGGAGGATAAATATGGTGACCATCCCATCTGTATTATACAGAACAGTACATAATGTATTTTTAACCTTTGTTCTATCTCAATTATTTTCATTTGAGAACCGTGGAAATGCTTTGTAAATAACTAAATGTTTTGTATTTGTACTGTATTAAATACAACAACTTTAACCATTACATTCCCAATTAATCTAACTTTTTGCATTTCGGGACAATTTTTCTTTCTTTCTTGTCTTAAAAAAGCGCGAAAGATATTTATGCATAATTTATTCTAAGGGGCAATCCAGGGTTAAAATGATGATATTTTTGGGTTTTATTGAAGATTTTATAAAACTATTATCTCGTAACGTTTTTTATTCGGTTGAAACCCGAAATATTTAAAACAAGAAATTAGATAACATTTTCGTATGATTTCGACAATAACTTTTTTATAAAATGGGCTAAATTTGAAGAATACAATAACGGCGAAGGTCCTTTTTTAAAAGGTTTGCAAAACTGACAAAATCAATTGCGAAATCGACAAAAAATGTTTTGGAGATTATTTAGAAAAGCGCATTGCATTATATAGAATGGATTAATTCCTTAGAGGGAAGCGAACGGACACCAAAGTGGTACCGTGATAGGTCTTTGGTGGTAGAGACCGGTTCTAGTTCTAACATTTTATATGAATAAGACCTATAACTTTTACATGGGGATGTCATTGGACATGGGGTCAATTGACACCATTTGACCAGTCACACATTTAGTATTATTTCAATAAAACAAATCCTAGAAGTTAATTTAAGAATCAAATTTTAGAAAGTCCCAAAAAATGTGTCACACCATCGGTGACGACTGCACTGTAAATCATTACTTTCTCTACCTTTTTGTTTTTGTTTTATATACCAGTTTAATGATTGGTCCCCCTTTCACTGGTCATGAGTTCTTTCTTTTTGAACTTGTCCTATTTTCACAAATCCCAGGACCAGTCTGTTGCAACAATTGACACAAATTTCCTGCAGGGTTGTAACAGTATAAAAAATATTCTTTTGTATGGCTTTTCCTTCTGGGTCACTATGTGCATAATATTGGTTCCTTCTGTTCTGTTAATTGGTTTCAAAAATAAGTTCCAAACACCATGCAATTAAGCTGGTATTTTTGACCCATGTTGTTCAAATTTATCTTCTCTTTAACTAAATGTAGCGTATATGCCAATTTTTTTGAAATTGAGTTTTTGATGCAATCTTGTTTTATATTCAAAGAGACGTCACCTGACAAAATATTGTAGGAGAATTCCACTTCGTTGCTTCAAATATTTAATGCTTATTTTCATTTTGATATGCAAACGAACGCAGAGTAAAGTAGAAAAATGGCTGTCCTGTAAAATTTGGTTTTTGTAACATACAATAATTTCGCGCAAAGGGGTCGATATAAGCAAAAATTAAGGAAAAAACGATTCGTCAGCTCATAATTGGATAAACTACCGACAATTTAAAAAAAATTTAGTTAGCTATGGGGTATATGTATATATTTTAAATACTCCCTTTCTGAATCCAAAACCGGGTTCACCAAATTTGTTCTGGTTTTTGAGATAATAAGCCTTAATTTGGCTCTATATCAACTATTTAAAAGTTTCTTAAGTAGTGTTTTGCTCTAACATGCCACTGTTTGGCGAATGCAGAAAACTCCTTATGCAAAACCGTACAAAATACAAAATGAATTCTTGCTTCGCTTCATTGCCGTAGGAAATAAAAGAGTAGCTTAAACGAAATCAAAACAAAAGGACAACAAGGAAACAAATTCACTCATGCTTCGCTTCATTGCTGTAAAAAAAGTAAAAGTAAAGCAAAATAAACTGTAAAAAAAAATAAAAACAGAGCAGTAAGTGCCGGTTCACACACGTCAAGTTTGAGTCGTCAAGTCTTGAGCTTTTAGGAGAGAAGGGAAAAGAGAATGCCATATCTTTTCCCCTCTCTCCTAAAAACTCAAGACTTGACGAGTTAAACTTGACATGTGTAAACCGGCACTAAGTATACGTACATATGCAGCACAAAAAGCTACTTTTTAAAACTAATTTTAGAAAAGTGGCGTATGCGGCACAAAACAATAGTATTTACATTCAATAAAATACTATTAACTTTTATGTTTTTTAATGAACGTTCAAAAAAATGTTAATTTTTCTTCAAAACATAAAAAAAAAAATTCTATCGGGCATATTTTCAGAAAACCTTCATGTATGCCTTCATTGTTGTTTTTCTTCACTACAGGTTTTTGTAGTAAGTTAAAATCTGGACCAATCTTTAAGTATACCGATAGACTCACAATCACTTTTTAAAGTGATCTAACGATGTCCATCCGTCCGTCTGGCAAGTTGTCTGTTCATGTTAACCTGCTGCGCAAAGTACCAGTTCGAATGGTGGGAATCGGTCTAAAATTTCACATATTCCCCATAAAAACTTTTTTCTAAATAAGACACTTTGTGTCCGTAAACCATCTAAATATGTTGGTTTGTAGATTCAATTCGCCCCAAAATTCAAATTAAATTATTTTCGAATCGGTTCACATTTGACCAAAGCTCCCATCCTTTAATAGCTTTAACTTCCTTTTAAATGTAAACATTCATTAACAATTTAAGGACCGTATCTACATAAAATCTCAAAGACAAAAACTCATATGGATGTTAATATCTAGATAACATTCAGCACAATTAACTCTAATATGAATTTTAACCTAATATGAGCTTAAGCGATAATATTTTTAGGTTTTTGTTTTAAATTTTGTTATTGAATTGTTGAATATTTTTGCCTGTATTCAAAAAAATTATTTATATTTAATAAAGGTTTTAAGAACAAATTTTCTATGAAAATTATCCTTAATAAACGTTAATTAAATTTATTAATCGTTTATGAATACGGGGGTTTTTCTTCAAATAAGCAATTTATGATTTTTTGTAGAGCATATTTTTTCATTTGATTTTCAGGGCATATTTACCAGTTTTTACTACATATTTAAGGCGCATAAAGAGCATATTTCTGGCTTCCCTGATTAGTACTAGTGCAGAAAAGTAAAAATTTAAACTCATATACATGGTAAGTGCCGGTTCACACACGTCAAGTCTTGAGTTTTAAGGAGAGAAGGGAAAAGAGAATTCAATTTATTTTTCCCTCTCTCCTAAAAACTAGAAACTTGTCTAGTCAAACTTGACGAGTGTGAACCGGCACAAACACATAAAGTACATGTTGATGCAGACGCTTCTTGATTAAGTCGTCAAGTCTTAAGTTATAAGGTAATAACAAAATACGTGGCATTTTCGCTTCTCTCACATAAACTCAAGACTTGAGGACAGGGATGCCAGGTACTTTTTCCTATGTCCTAAAAAATTAAAAAAATATTTCCAAAAATCCCCAAATTAAAAAACAAGACCTTAAAAAATTATTATTATTTTTTTTTGTTTTTTTCTGACCAAATTTTAAATTTTTTTTAAAAAATAATTAGAAAAATGTTAATAAAAAAATCCCCAAATAAAAATTTTTAGTCAAAAAAAATTTTTTTATTTTGTTTGTAGCGATTGGTTTCGGCATGTTTTTTAAATCGTTTTTATGCGATTCCAGTGAGGAATTACAAACAGAGCAATATGCTGTTTTTGAGGACGAATGAGGCAATTTATAAGAATTTGGAGCTTGTTCAGTCGGTTTCAGCCATCCTTAAAATCAATAATAAAAATGCATACTTCCGTCATTCATTTAATATTTCGATGCATCGAAACTACTAACCTCTTTTTCCCAAACTTCATTATATCGTCTTTCATATTTACTTATTTTTGGGGAAGACATATTTGCTTGAAAGTTGTCTCTAACAATGACATGGTCCATGCCTGCATTACATCGGACCAGTCCATGGAGTTATCTTTTTGATCAAATTGGATCAGTTAGTCCAATATTATTTGCAGGGTAATAAAAGAAGGGAAATATATTAAAAAAGTGTAAAAGTCCCAAAAAACCCGCAATCCCCAAATGACTTTCTTTGTCCTTTTTGCTCACATGAAATCCCTAAATTTGAGGATAAATCCCCAAGTCTGACAGCCCTGCTTGAGGAATAATACCTTAAGAGTGTGAATCGGTACTAAGTAGTTAAATTTATACATTTTTGAACTACAGAAAACACACACTATTACGAACAATTTGTATAAATGCAGCATTCATTTGTATAGCAACTCTCAAACGTCAGCCAGAGTTTGTTTAGTAACGTAGATTTAATAAAATTGTGCAAAATATTACCAATTTAAAAATTGAATATAAATGTAAATAAACACATGTATGTATTTAAATTAACAAAAAGTTACTAACACATGTTAATGTACTTAATAAATTTGTAAGTATAAATCTGTATCTGTGTTTCTTTACACCCACACTTGCAATAGTACATATAAGTATTTCCATAGGAAAGTCTACTTTTTGTTATGTTACAGCAATAAGCTTTTTAAATTGTTTCTCAAAGAATAATTTATATATTTTCTATTAGCTTAATAGTTTTATTTAAATAATATCTTTAGCTTTTCTATAATCTTTGGATGAAGTTTCCTGATGATCTGGCCTAAGCAACCAGTGAAATGCGCGTAGGAATAGCTTATCCCACCAACAATAAATTTCAGTTCATCAATGGTAAGAATTGGGAATTTAGCACATTAAAACTAAATTTTATTAATTAAAGTTTTTAGCTCCCAAGAAAACCTTTGATAACAAATATGCAAGTGGCAGTGCAAAAAACTGAACTGGCAACAATGAAAAAAAGTAATTTGTTTTTATTTTTGTTTTTTCTTTTTGTTTTCCCACTGTTTGTTGTTGGTGTTTTGTTTAAGCTTTTTGATATTAATACGGGGGAAGACTTTTGAGTGTTTATAATTCCTATTCGCTTAAAAATTTTATGTGAATAATATCTTTAGGTTTTCTAAAAATCTTTGGATGAAGTTTCCGGATGATCTGGCCTAAGCAACCTGTAACAATAAATTTCAGTATATCAATAGTAAGCATTGGGAATTTAGCACATTAAAACTAAATCTTATTTATATATTTGTTATTTTTTTGTATTTTGTTGTAAAACGAAATTTATTTAGTGAACGAGAGGAACAGAATTTACAACATGGGTCTCAAATACAAGCTAAATAGTTTGGTGGCGTAACGTGACACTTCTGTGGAATTGCCCATATAAATTTGTACATACATATTGCGTTCGAACCAACAATAAATAACTGCATATTATTATATATTATCATTTAATTATAATTTCAATTAAATTTTTTGTAAAAATTATGGCGTATTTTAAATTTGAAGTTGAACAGCGGAAAAAATTAAATAAAATTCTTGGTTAAGGACATAATTTCAGCTTAATAAATGTAATACATGTTCTTTTAATAAATAATAAAAGAATAACTTAAAATGTAATTGAAAATTAAAAGAAGGACTTAAAATAAATACAACTAATAAATACTGAAAGACGGTTTCAATTACAAAAAGAAACCACATACACAGTTACTTTTGCTTACCGAAAATTTAAATAAAGTCTAGTCTACACGAGCCATAAATTTGCTAGCATTAACACAAAAATCGTGTTATTGTAAGATGTAGAGTGCTAATGTGAGTGTTTATTTTTGCTGTTTTAATAAGCAAATTCCTCAACATCACTCTACTACATGCGGACAGGGATGTAAATCCTTTAAAAAAGCAACTTATACAACATTTTCCAATTGGTTACCCAAAAAATAAATGGGGTCAAATCAGTGTACGTAAAAACGCTGGCTTAGTTAAACTAAACTTAAATTTGTATGTGGTTTTAACTCAACAGCAGTAAATGAGTATCGCATGTATTATATGTAGCTTAAAAAATAACACGTGGCAGAACTACGATAAATGATGTCAAATTAATATGATCTGTATTGGTAGTTTAAACGCCCAATTTTATACGTTTAAAGAAGGTTTATATCAGTGTTCGAAAAAAAACTAAATATTGCTCCTTAGTCTTCGGTTCGGTAGATTTGTAGAAAACACAAACGCTAATAGTGCTTGTGTAGAAAATCATTTAAAAAAATAACGTTTCCCTGTTAGTCATCTTTCGACCACAAAAATAAAACTGTTTTTTTTATCAAACTAAACAAAAAAAAAAGAACATTTAATTCCGTTCGGTTTTTTTTACCCACAAACTTCATTGTGTTCGGTTCAGCTTATTAATGTTCGTTCGTTTCTGTCGTGCTTAACGCACTTCTGCCTTCTTTACAAAACCCAAATACACATACGAAAAAAAAAACAAAAAGCCCCCTACAAATAATATTGGACCACCTGATCCATTTTGATAAAATGGACTACTCCATGGTCTGGTCCGATGTAATGCAAGCCTGGACCATGTCATTGTTAAAAAGTGTTTGCAATGAGACGACATTTGTTCGTTTTTTAAAACGGTATATCTGAAAACGGTATAAGTCGGCAACTGCAATATATTGCTGTAAAAGGGCCATTGGCCTTAAGTGGGGAATCAACACAAGGAATGCAAACAGGTTATAATAATTTGTCATCAAACCTATTCTATTCTATAACTACACTCGAAAAAAATTTCAAAAACTTTAAAAATGCGGCCAACTTTATTGGGTACAGCAAAGACGAAATATCTCAGTAACATGAAATCTAGTCATAATATACAACTTGATATCTGCTGCTTTGAATCGGTTTAACATTGATTAAACGTTCAATTCACTTGATTACATTTTTAATTACAATTGATTTTATTTTTGATTGAATTGCAGGAGCAGGTGGATTCACGAATCCAACCTGATTGTGCAATTCTATAAGACTCGTGCTAAATAATTGAATTAAGGTTCACATTTGAGAAGACAATGAAATAATCTTAAAATATGTCATCTAGACTACGACCTCGTTTGACAAGCTTATCTGCTATTTGGTTACACTAAGCAGTCCGTTTGGCCTTTTATGTTGATGGTTTAGCGGCATAAACCTGTTTCTTAACATAGCCCCATAGGAAATAATTAGAGGTTTTCTTTTCCGGGATTTTTTCATTCCGGATTCCGGAAATTCCCGATCAATACATTATTTCAATGGAAAAACACGTTTCCCTTCTACGGATATTGGCTTACAGTCAAACGAACATTATATGATCTCTAGGCTCTTTCAGTTTTCTTATAATTCGTTATTCGTTTTTAAAAAAATATTATCTTCGAATCGAATACGTGTTTTCTTTATTAATAACTTTTGTCATCATCTCTTACGGCATCTAATCCGAAAAATCTTTTATCCAGCTGCTATGCATATAAAATCATTAATTTTTTTTTAAACAAGAGGACACAAATTTTCTTCATTTTTAAAAAATAAATCTAGGTCTTTATAAATTTAAAATTCTGTACTTTTTACTCTTCTCCTTTCGAAATTGCAGACCATTAAACATTGCCTTCTTTACCTATCGGATACGAATACACATCTTTTTGGCGTTTGTCAAAAATGTCTTGAGTCAGAAACGGTAGTATTTTTGTTTAATTGAAAAACGTTTATCTGGTGATTTCCATAGACTTTTTTCTTAAGAGCAGATGATAATTATAAAAAGCAAAAGAGAGAGAAAAAATTTAATCAAAGCCAATTAAAAACTCAAATGATTTTTTTTGACTTAAAACCTTTTTGCCTAACGGCTAAGATCTATTTTATGACACAACTTTTTTACAATTATATCAGCCGTAAAGTTGCCATAATTAAATAAAGAAATCCTGGGAATCTTGCACAAAATTCCCGTGAGTTTTTTCCCCAAAAATGTGCGGGAAAACACTAGAAATAATTGAGAGAAGTAAATTCGTACGCCCTAGATGGCCAATTGTAATTTTTTTTAAAATCAACTAATTGCCAATAAGCTGATGGCTGCGCTCACCGTATGTCATGTAGCGTCATCCTGTTGAAACCACATCTCGACCACATCAGTATTATTCATATTTTCAAACAAAAAATTATTGATCATGGTGTTTTTACAACGTGAGCTCCGAATCTACAATGTACTTGTGTTTCTTTTTGTTTAAGCTTTAAATATTTTCTATTAAAGATAAAATTAGCTAGATTTACGTAAACTTACCAAATAATCCAATTTGTATTGTTTGTCCAACTAAAAAAAAAATAAAGATAAAGTTTAAAGATAAAACAAATATAACTAGTTTGTTGGAAAATATATGTAGATATGTATATATACATTTATATATAAGTATATATTAAAATAAACAAGAAATTAATGATGCCTTATAACTAGCGATGGAATTTTCATGCACCTAAACATCAAAAATATGCAATAAAAAACAAAAAATGCAATAAATGCTTAAGAAATTTTCATATAAAATCGTTTTTAAATTTTAACTGAAAACAAAAATATAAAAAATTCAGTCTATTGTCATTTTAATATCTTAAAGGAACTTAAATAACTAATTTAAATTTTTGTTTGCTTAAATAAATAAGTACTGTTTTTTTTAAAGTAAAACTTTGTCTTGTATGCACTTGAAGAATGCCAATGCATTTTGAAAAAATTTATTTTCAGATTCCACTTTGATTCCAGATAAGATCAAGAATATTTGAAATTTATTTAATGTTTTGAAATCCTTAATTCTGAATATTTTTGAATTTATCAGGCTATTCTTCCTTCCATATTGTTAAGTTTACTTTCTGCAAATTTGACTTGTGTATTAAGTGAACTAAATCTCTCCTAATTAGGTATTGTTTCACGTAATTGACAAATACAAATGCTAATTGACTTCTGATGTTATTTAAATTTAAAAAAGAAATACTTTTCTTAAATTATTTAATTACTCAAAGTTCTTTGCACAGAAGTCGGGCCATCATCTTGGAACTACAGGCTGTTGTGGAAGGGGAATCAAGGGATACATTTCATTAAAAATTGCAATTTTATCGAATTGGCTTCTAAATTCTCTGCAATGCGTTAAAACCCATGTGCAAAGCAAGTAGCTTGTAACAGTTTTGGATATAATATTTAGGACCCATTGGAAGCCTGAACCATGTTAGGTGCTGCATCGGTTTAAAATAGAAGAATGTTTTGTCGAAATCTTGAAAATCTTGTATTTTAAGCGAAGCTCCAAAATAATTTATTTATTGATCTTAAAATTTTTTTGCAGGCTTTTTTGTGTATATCAAAATTTTTTTAAGAACTTTTATCATTATATAGAAATTAAAAAAAAAATCACTCAAAAATGTCAAAATATGCTACATCTTAAAAATCTGGATAATGGTCTAGATTAGCACAATAAGTTGATAATGCTGTTATCTGTGATGAAATATTTCTATGTTATTGATCTGACCTATACACTTACAATATTATTACAGTTACGGACTGTACTTTGTTTTAGAAGTATTCCGTTCAGTCATGTTTTAAAAATAAATAAACATTTAAGATTCCAAGCAAATTTATTTTTAACTGCAGTTAATATTGTCGTTGATTAGGTTAAATTCTTTTGCATGTAAAATTAAATGAATATGTAATTTAAAATAACGAAAAGTTCATTTAATTTTTACTGTCAAAAATTCAACACCATGTTCCGTAAAAACAAATAAATTTTCAGTCATTTTATATAAATTAACAATCAAAAAATTGACTGAATATTCCGTAAAAAAACAATGGAATATTCAGTTATTTGATTAAATTCAGTAATTTTCGTTTACTCCACAAAATGGCCGAATTTCAAAAAAACACCAGACAGACACCTCTCCGCTTGTTTTTCTAATGAGAGAGAGAGAGAGAGAGAGAACATTATTGTTTACTTACCCTGTTACACAAGCTTGTTTTACTTTTGTTGTACTGACCTCGTTTGTTTACAGAAGAACTCACAATCATAAGATACCAGCAGCATGACCGATATGGTTTCGCAATTGTTTTACTTTAAAAATTTGATGTATTTAACTAAATCATTTTAACAAATATAAAATGGGAATTTGTTACACAAAACAAGCACATCGTTTTTTAAAGACAAGTAAAAACTAATTTTTGGTAGTTTATTTATATAAAATAACTGAAAATGTAGTTGTTTTTACGGAATATGTAGTTAATTTTTTGACAGTTAATTTATATAAAATAACTGAATATTCCTTTGTTTTTTACGGATTATTCAGTTAATTTTTTGATAGTTAATTTATATAAACTAATTAAAAATTCATTTGTTTTAACGGAATTCGCGGTTGAATTATTGACAATAAAAACTAAATGAACTTTCCCTTGAAATGCGTTTTTCTCAAGACTTCATTTTCACGGACCAGGTCCCTTTTCTCGGAGAAGGTTATACTTCGTTACACTTTATTATAAACAATATTTGACATTTCCATCTTCTTTATTTTGTATATGAAGATACAACAGAATATAATTGTAAACGTAGAGTTTACTGTTTTTTTTCATTGATGTGTTGTTCTTGTAAAATTTATTTGTTTGCTGCTTTTTTTTCTTATTGAAAACACAAATGTCTATGTATATCGTTAGCTAAATTGCAAGAAGGCGTAACTAACAAAAAAATTAAAAATGGAGTTTTTGATTGATTATTATGAATGCCATTCAACTACATGTCTTAACAAAATTTTACAGTTCTGCGATGACGCTTTTATTAACAAAAAAACAAAGGGACGTAACTACAAGTAAGTTTATTTGATAAATTCACAATGATGTAATTGCACATTTTTTCTAGCAAATATAATGAAATGGCCTTCTTTGGAAATTGTTTGAAGAATTTCATGGACGACTTATTAATGCATGTTTTTTTTTTGGCATGTTTCTAGTTTTCATTTTTCAAAATTTTTTGCTTTTCCTGTAAAATTATATTTTTGTTAGTTACGCCTTTTTGTATTTTAGCCAACGATATGTATTTTGAGTTTTGTAAAAAATTTATGTATACCAGCCAAAAGGACACTAAACACAACTGCAACAAAGAAACAATAATTTGCTGAACACCGAACACAACAAAATTAGTGTTTTTTTACGGAAAACCGAATGCAATGAAATGTTGTCATCTTTATGTTGAGTTTGATTCGTACAGTATATTTTTTTTATTGTGTTCGAAGATCACAAACAGAGAAAAGTTTTTTGTTAAGGCATTTACTAATCAAAAACACTGTCAGCGATTGTGTTTTCTACCGTACAGAACACTAAAGCACAGTATATAATGTTTTTTTTCGGACATACGTGCAGTTATTTTATTTATTTATTTTTTTTTAATAATTTTTGACTACGAAAAAAACCAACACACATTTTGGCCGGTTAAGCCAAAAAAAAATCCATACACAGGCTATTCATGCTGTGGTCGTGCAAATTGCCGAGCAACAACAACAATACTAGTGAGAAGTGTTGCTCAATTTTCCCTTCATGAGAAAATTCATCAACTAGTAAATATAAGCTGAACGATCGTACACGAATTTACGAATTCACTGAACTCTGTTATTTATCGAAAGGCGCTTGCACTGGGACCTTTTTTGTTGATAAAAACGTTAGTTTTAATTGTAGGGGCGTACAATTTTCAAGAAACATGTATTTTAATCAGAGACAGAAAAAAACGTTTATTTTTAAAATTTTAACTAAAAAATTCGAAATAAAAGATAAGTGCTACGTGGAAACATGGGCCACCTTTTGATGCACTAAGTTTTAATAGTCCCCACATAGAGTCTAATTTGATTGTTGTATGGTTGTAGTAACCATAATCATTGTGAAATTGTTGTTTTACTTAACCGCGTCCATAGAGAAATTATTTTTTTTTCTTGGCGTGTACATATCGCAATGAATTTTCGTCTTTAACTTCTCGGAAATATGAAAATATATTTACCGGGAAGAAAACCCTAGTTCCCGGCCTTAAAAAATGTCAAGTCCTACCTGAGATGGCAAAAAGTATTTTATTTTTAATACATTGTACTACTTTTTTCTATTTATTTATTAAAGGAACAATAAATTTTGAAAAAAAGTCTTCATAAAAAGGGCTTATAGAAAGTAGATTTTAAAGGAAATTTTGTTTAAAATTCTTATCTGAGTATTTATATATAACTAAGTATACAACTTTCTTTTAAATGGTTAAAAAAATTTATAAATTCGCCAAATAGCAGTCATTCATAAATTTTAAGTGTAAATTAAGATAGTGTTTATAATCCATGTAGTTGTAGTTAAATGTTTAAAACATTTATTTTTACAAATCTTCTTCCTCTGTATCATCTGTAGTTACTTTATGTGTAATATATATTTTACTTACACAAGCATGTACTTAAGTATACAAAGATACATTTTCCTAGCGATAAATATTGAAAGGACTCCAAGTGGCAGGGCTTTTTGAAGGCCTCTATAGTTCTTTTTAAAAGGTTTGTTTCTTATGATATCCTGCCTTCAACAATTTTCCTTCAAAAAAGTATAAATTTCTTTTAAAAAGGCCTACCAAAACATTCCATACCCATTCGCTACGAAGTTGTTTAGTTAAAATTTGTTTGTTCTAAGTGACGTTCGGTACTCCCTTTTTTGGATGAAAGAAGTTGTTAAATTTTTATATTACTGTCGGTAACAAGCTTATATATGTATATAAATATACTTAAAAGAAAAGTCAATCTATCCGAAGTCGACTCAATCCGAAGCGGTATTAATAGTACGGTGAGTACGGACTTTCTTGCATCAAGTACAGAATGATTGATTCAGGTACAGATTTTCAATCCCGAAATACTTAGGTTAGAATAGGAACTCGTACTTGAAATAATCCAAAAATGAGATCGATTTAAGTAAAACTACACTCACAATATATTTTAAGTAACGGACTCTTATTTAGTTAAGAAGTATTCCGTTCAGTCATTTTCAAATAAATAAACATTTAAAATTCCAATTTTTAACTGATTCTAACAGTTATTCTAAAAACCAAGTGCATATTAATACGGATTTTCAGTTGCAGTTAATACTGTCTGTTGATTAAGTTAATTTCTTCTTTATGTATAATTAAATGAAAATGTAATTTAAAGTAACGAAAAGTTCATTAAATTTTTACTGTCAAAAATTCAACCGAGAATTCCGTAAAAACAAATGAATATTCAGTTATTTTATATAAACTTACTACCAAAAATAAATTTTTAATTATTAATAGAAAACGACTTGCATGTTTTGTGTTACAAATTCCTATTTTCTATTTCTTAAAATTATTTAGTTAAATACATCCAATTTTTAAAGTAAAATAATTGTGAAGCCATATTGGTCCTACTCGTCACAACGTCGTCAATACAACAAACGTATGTAATGGGATAAGTTAATAATAATGTTCTCTCTCTCTCTCTCATTAGAAAAACAAGCGGAAAGGTGTCTCTCTGGTATTTTTTAGAAATTCGGCTCTTTTGTGGAGTAAACGAAAATTACTGAATTTAAAAAAATAACTGAATATTCCATTGTTTTTTTACGGAATATTCAGTTAATTTTTTGACAATTAATTTATATAAAATAACTAAAAATTTATTTGTTTTTACGGAACATGGAGTTGAATTTTTGACAGTAAAAATTAAATGAACTTTTCGTTAAAAATAAATAAAAAATAAGTAGACCGGTTTTAAATTGAATTTTCATTTATTTTCTACTTCAGTTTCAGTTTATTTTACGTACAGATTATTGGGAGTGTAAGATTGAACCAATCTCAAAATGTTCTTGATTGAAGCTTTATAAAGTTGATTCAATTCCGAATTCGTACTTGAAATACACCAAAAGTCAATTTTACTATGATTAATTAATTAATCCGTTTAACACCTTTCAGAATTTCAATTATAAAACACCAGCATCATTCCCGATATGGTTTTTACTTTAGAAACTTAATGCACATACATATTTAAATAAAAATATAAACTATACTTAACTTACTTTCGAAACACGAAAATAATTTGGTTTTGTTGTTTATACACACAACAAGAAAATGGTTTTTTAACTACCTTTGTGGTGTTGTTGTAGTGTCTGCAACAAACTTTGATAAGTTAAATGAGATAAAAACGATCACTTAGTAATTTTGCTCTCAGAGTGGCCCTACCAATGAAAAGTTTAATCATTTTTTACTTGGCTTAAGAATTTTATATTTATTTTAAGAAATTCCGGGATTGATTTTCGAAAGTAATTACATTCAGGGCTGCCAGACTTGGAGACATATCCCCAAATTTGGATATTTCATGCTAGCAAAAAGTCATTTTGGGATTGTGAATTTTTTCAGGGATTTAAAAAAAAATTCGGGGATTTTTGTGGATTTTATACATTTGAAATATAATTTTCCCTTCTTTCGTTATATATGCTTATTTTTCATTGTTTCGTACATAAAATATGAAAAAAGTAGCAAAACTTTTACCTTACTCTTATCAACAACTAATACAAGTGTAAAGGGTCTTAATTAAGATTACCATTTTTGTTAAGTGTGTAAAAGGTTCTAAATAAACTCATGTTATTATTATTGAGGAAAAAGGAATCTAAAACCGTTGACAACACATACAATTTTTGATTTGATAAAGGCAATTTTTAAGCAAATATGTCTCTTCTCAAAAATAAGTAAATCGGTACCTGAAACGCAAAAGGCCCTAACTAACGAAAAATTATATATAAACGTTTTCATTGATTCTTATGTATTGCATCAACATATTTTTGAAACTTTTGATTAAAATTTGCGATTTTATTATCAAAAAACTAAAGGCCAGTTTAAGGCGAATTACTAATTTATCATTTTGAATAGTTTTTGCTTCTGCTGTGAAATTTTCAAAATGTATGATACGGCCTTTTGCGTATTAGGTGCCGAAATATGAAAGACAATATAATAAAGTTTGGGGAAAAAGAATGCTGGGCTATTGGTAAGTACTTATTATGGTTCGAAGTATTAAATAAATGACGGATATATGCATTTTTATTGTTGATTTTAAGGATGGCTAAAACCGACTGAACAAGCTCCAAATTCTTATAAATTGCCTCATTCGCCAAAACCAGTCGGTAGGTACTAACAAAATAAAATAATTTTGTTTTAAGAAAAATTTTTATTTGGGGATTTCCTATTAAAATATTTCTTACTATTTTTAAAAAAATTTAAAATTAAATGATTTTGTTATTCGTACTTTATTCCCAATTTTTATTCTGGAAAAAAACACTGAAATTTATTTTTGATGGGATAAGCTATCCCTATGTACTCCCACGAAAATTATTTTGCTAATAAACTGGCAAGTGCACGGCCTGAAAAAAACTGGTTGGCAACCTGCTTTATATTTTTTTTGCGAAAACAATAAAGCAAAATGTTTTTGTTTTTATTTTTTCTTAACCTACTTACAACTACAAATACTGTTGGAAGAATTCCAATCAATTGTAGTGGAGAATGTAAGAAGAGATAAACTCACTGTTAATTGTTGATGTTTTTGTTTAAACTTTGTTATTGTTACAGGTAGAACTGTTGCTTATAATTCTTAGTTTTTCTAAAATCTTTTTTGATGAAGTTTCCTCGCCTTAGCAACCAGTGAAATGCGCATAGGAATAGCTTATCCCATTAACAATAAATTTCAGAGTTTTTATCAATAATAAAAATTAGGAATTAAGTACGAATAACAAAATCATTTAAATTAAATTTTGTATTCCCACGAAAATTATTTTGATAAAATTTAAAATTTTTAATTAGCAAGATTCAAAATTTAGTAAAAAAAAAACAAAAACAAATATTAACTTTTAAAGGTTTTGATTTTTAGTTGAGGGATTTTTGGGGATTTTGTTTTCATTTTTTGGGGACAAGGAAAAAAGTACCTGAAAAAAGTAGCCCTGATTCAATTTGGGATTGTTTTAAGTACGTTTTAGTGTTATTCGGTCTTGAATTTTTGAGTACGACTCATACTTAAAGAAAGTATGTATAAAAAAAACTTAATTTATCCCGAGTGGTTTTCTTTCTGTGTAGGTACTTTTACGTTTTTACGAATCAGCTGTGAAAGAATTTTATGTTGGATTATGTTTGTTAATAAATCGAGGTCCTTGACGTTTTTTTATATTTTTATACAAAACGCACAAATAACAAAAGCACATTTTCAGTTTTCTTGTTAATGCATTTCAACAGGTTTACGTATTTTTAGTAACTACCAGCCATTGAAGTCGACCGCAACATTACTTATATTCCCATTTAAAAGTCCTTTATCTGAAGTCCTTTTAGAATTCTTGTATGACGAAGGAAGCGCGAAGGGCTTGCACCCGATAACAACCTGTGTAAAAAATAAAAAAGTATGGAATGTTAAAGGGTACTTACAAGTCTCACATATTTTGAAGAAAATACAACCCTGTCATAAAAACTTGCTATTTTTTTTTAAATTTTCAACCAATAATTAGATTAGATTAGAAATGTATTTTTTTGGCATAATACTTGTGTAATAGTTAGGGTATTTATTCGGTTAACCGATTAATTACTACCCGATTTATTGATCGGTTGATTTAAAATTGGCTATTTTCGATTAACGATTAAACTAGTAAATTTCCCTCGATTAATCGATATAACAACATTTTTAATTTTTTGTAGTATTATATCATCAGTGTTGCCAAAACTTTGTGACCAAAAATGGCTAAAAAATGGCTAAAAATGGGCTAAAAAATGGCTTAAAGCCTTTTTAAATAAAAACATATTAAAATTTAATAACAAACAGAAATAATTCATTTAAATTTGTTTGCGATGAAATTGTAAGTTAAGTTTGTTAAATAACGTTAATTAATATTTTGATAGATTTTTAAAAAATTAAATCATCAATAAATTCGATGTCGTTATTGATCATCTCATAGGAATCACTCGTGTCTATTAGTTCTAAAAAATTTCAGGTAAATCATAATCACGACAATATTTACCCAACGTTTTGAATCCAGATCTACAATAAAAAACAAGTAAGAAAGTATAGTCGGTCAAAGCTGACCACATTAGCACCTACGTACCAAATTTTATCAAATAATCTCCAAAACTGCAACCTGTAGCTCGTTTCTGTATTTCTCACATCGTAAAATTTCTTACATGAAGTGTGAAACAAAAAATTCCATCGTTTCTCGATTTGTTAGATAAAAGTGTTTCTGTATTTGGATGCGAAAACAGACACAACAAATTCTGTTTATACTGGAATATTTCCAGTAATTAAGTGTCAAATAAAAGCGAAACGTCAACAAAAGAAATAAATATAATAAAAACAGGGCTGCCAGATTTGACGAGTTATCGTCATCTTGATGATTTTTTGTTCCGATATTAACAAAGTGACGTTTTGATGATTTTTCTAAAAAAGTGACGAAAGCAAAAACAAAATCAAAAATATTTTATAATTTTGTTGTTACTTTCTATAGAAATTCATCTTGAATTTTTAAATTTCAAACACTTCTATTTTGTGGCGTTGAAAATTGAAAAAAAATAATATGAATGTCTGCAGAAAGCAACAACAAATTTATAAAATATATTTGATTTTATTTTTGCTTTTAATGAAATTGTTGGTGTTGCGTTTTACACTATAAGCCCCTAAGTCTTCGAAATAAGATAATTGTAAATATTTTTATATGTTTGTTTATTAGAAAAAAAGATATCTTTAGAAACAAGGCTGCTTAAATTTTTATATTTATCCCTATTGTGAAAATTGTCCTCGAAATTGTTTGTTTCTTCCCTAAAAAATGTATCGGTAAAAGCAAAATTTCGAGGGAAAGTAATGGACCGACTTGGCTTATTTTGAACATTTAATACTTCTTAAGCCTATAGTACACGGAATGTAAAAAGTCACATGCGTGGTTCTGACGCAATTTTGTCGTCAGCACACAACACGAACTTGCTTTTGTGGCTTTGTAGTGACGTCAAAATTACGTCAGAACCGCATGCTTATGTGGCTTTTTACATTCCGTGTACTATAGGCTTTGATACAAATAAAAACTTCAAATAATTCCAATAAAATTCAAAAAATAATTTCTGAGAGAGAAGTGGAACTACCTTGTGTATTTGTATCATGGTTAATTCGACTCAGAAAGTGATTCTCAGTCAATCGGTATACTTAAAGGTGGGTCTAAAACCAATATTTAAAGGTGTTACAAACATCAGCACTAACGTATAGTACCCTCTCCACTATTGTGGTGGGGGTATAAATATTTTATTGTAATGGTAAAAATATTTACCTAATTGATAAAATCGAATTAATGGTTGCTAAATGTAACCTATTTCTGAAATTACTTTAAAGTTTAAACGATGTTTACTTGTCTAAATACACTCTCTACTTTAGCATTACTCCATGGAAGTAAGATCAACTTTAGTCAATTCTGAAATTTCTAAAAAAAGAAACACCGAAAGAATTTTTTCCAAGTCAAGTTTTATCAAATAATAAATAATTTATGCATTTTTTATCAATTGAAATTACTTAATTTATAAAAAAAACTTTATTAATCGGTTAACCGATCGACCAAAACCTCGGTTAATTAATGGAGCGATTAACCAGTTAAAGCAAAAGCCCGATTAAATGAATACCATTGGAATAGTGTAAAGTATCCTTAAATAAGGCCTACTAGTTCTCTGTACTGACTTTTTAACCGCTGGATTTGTCGTTAGTAGATGTGTGTATGTGTCGAATATTCTATTCAAATTAAGTTATCAAAATTAATTGTTAATTACCTTTTGTATTTGTGCAGATGTTAAGACCTGCACACATCGTCTATTTTAATTATTTGTCTTTTATAGCCGCGTATTTGTTGTTCTTGTCAACGTTTGACACATTTAACTTTTCAAACATCATCAACAAAATCATCGTCATCACTGTCGTCCTTCTCATGATCTTACAAATGCTTTTGTAATAAGCTCCTCTGGCAGTTGTTGTTTTTTTTTCTATATTTATTCTTGTCATTGTATTCGTATTTGTACTTGCATTTGTGCTTGTAATTATATTATCAACATTTATAAATGGCCCATTATAAGAGCTCCTCTCGGGATTTTCATTGAGACATTATATGACAGAAGCACACACACGCACTCATAAACACACTTATTATTATTGTTCAGGCAGTCAAGTCAGCATGTTAGTTACACATCAACTAGATGGTGCAACAAAAGTAGGGACGGACCAAAAGACAGTTTGGACGGACGGACTTCTAACCAGTCGTATCAAACTAATATGCACTCAAGTGAAGTCGAGTCAACCCAGCGGTAAAACTCAGAAGACCTTCTTACTTCAGGCCTTTTAAAAGGCCTGATTAAAAATTGTTTTGATTAAATTCCTATTCTTATCTAACTGCTAGAGAATGCCTCATAGAAGGCCTCGGCTCTTTGGTGTAAAAGATAAGATACACCTTCCACACTCGCTTCTATGAGAAGGGAGTAGAGAAGGACTAACATTTTTGTATTGTTTTTTTTGCACAAGCAAAAGCAAAACAATTATTTTTTTGATCCCGTTGCCATTCTTATGTACCTGCTAAAGAAGCGAGAGCGGAAGGCCTTCTCCGCAATGACAACGTGTGTAAAAAAGATATGAGTATGGAATGGAGCGAGAAGGCCTTGTATATCCAAAAGAAGGAGTACAGAGGCCTTCTAGAAGGCATCCGTACCCCTTCTTTTTCCCGCTGGGAAGTTGAACCAAGTCAATCAGTTGTATTTCATAAGAGTTTGTATGCGTGTGTGTTTTTAAGTGATATGTGTTGCATTGTTGGTTTTGTTGTAAATAAAATAACACGATTTATGTTCAGAAGTACAACAATCACAGCAAAATTGCTAAGATTTTTTAATGTGGCCTCTTGTTGCTGCTGCTCTAATTGAGGAGTTCCATAACAACACGCGACATATCCAAATAAATTTTTTGGTTTTTTTGTACTTACATACCTGTTTGTTTGTTATATCGTTCCTTTATTGCAACATGGTCATGTCTCAAAACAAATCAAACTTGGCAAAATGCGATTAAAGTTTTAAAAACGTACCACTTTGTTTGTAAGCGGCGTAAATAGCCTTGTGGAAGAATCTCTTGTGTCAACTGAATCTTAAATGGAAACAAATGCGAATTATTGTGCAAAATTATGGCCAAAGTTGTTCTTTGAAGACCAAGCTCCTGAGCACGGCGTCAAATTGAGGTTCATGGATTGTTTTGAACACTTTCTTGCAGTACGTTGTGGTCCATGCTTGGGCCTATCACCTACAGACCCTCTTTCTTCGAAATCATTCACTACACGATAAATAGTGCGTTTTGTTGGCACGTTGTTTCTCCCAAAAATTTAATCGTTACAGTAACCGATGATTCATTTTGATAAAATGTTTTAACGATCGCTTAAAACACGATGGTTTATTGAATATTTTTCCATAATAAATTTGCCACGTGTCTACTTCACGACTGCCAAAATGAACTGTCAAGACTAATGTTTACCAAAATGGCGGCAAAACAAAGTTTGGTTGAATTTGAGGTATAATGCTGATTTTTTTACATATAAGAAATGTACAAAGGAACACTTTTGCTTAAGTAACTTAAAATTTTTGATTTTTTGAGATATGACTATGTTGCAATAAAGGAGCAATATGTTAGGTGTGTCACATTTAATTATTCCAAGAAATAGACTTTTGAATTTTGACTGCCTTTCCCTAGAATGTATACGTTGTGTTAAATGTAAGGATAACATGCGTAAACTGCCGCCGCAACGAGGCTGAAGTTGGATAGTTCATATACAATAATTTTGCAAGTAAATGTAAAAGGATTGAAATTAAATACGTTATTATCGTTCTGATGAGATTTAAAATACAAAATTTGGTTATAAAATGTTAAAGTTATTAAAATTTACTCAGGGCATTGTAGGGTATTCGGCCAGTTGACCAATAAATGTAGCAACAAATGAACATATATTCAGAAATATTTGAATAAGAGGTAGTTTTTATTAAAAATATACCCGTATTTATTTTTATTTATATGAGTTTTTGTCTTCGTAGGATACCGGTTACCTATTCGTAGGTATGACCAAAAATAGTAATTTTTTCAACGGCAGTTTCACAACTATTTTAAAATTTTAAAAAAGTTTTCTTAACAAGTTTTAAAATTTTTTCTTGAGGATATAATAGAAAATAAAAATATGAAGAAGGTATGTGAATACCCTTTATAATTTTCCGTACCTGCGACTTAAATTTTGCTATTTTCGGTACATATTTTGGCGAATGGCAACAATATCATAACTGTAACGAATTTTAATTAAAATCTATTCAGAAAATTACAGTCCAGATAATTTTAAATATACACAGAAGGTTTACTTAAATCGAAAACATTAACCCTAAAATCATAAAGGTTAAACGTCCAATTTTGACATGTTTCGAATTTCTATTTTGCCGATTTCTTTTGAAAATGAAGATAAACCCTTAAATGCACCAGGGGTCTAAATGACCTAAAACTTTTAAACTTAGTCGGTCGTAAATTTATTATAAGAGAAGACAAATTTTTAAGTTCTTCTCAACCGATTGTCGCTGGATACCCACAAGGCTTCGTCTTTCATACTTAATATACACTTCAGACATGCCAACAGACAATCACACAAAAAAAAAAAAAAAAAAAAAATCTGATGATGATACAGCTTTTCTCATCGTACACCAAAACCGGCATGGAGCATCTCGCAACTAACCGGATCATATAGTTCAACTAGAAATTTGGTTAAAACAAAGGAGGAATAATGACCCCCTATTGAAATAAATAATCGTTAATACCTCAACACCGGCGTGTTTAAAGTGGAAATGCCAAATAGAGGAAAAATTAACTCAAATGCAAGTAAAAGCAATTCAAATTATGTAATTGGCTTATTGGAAGATATTCTGTCCCTAGTCACAATTCTACTTTACAACTCTATCTTAAACCAAATTTTGATATTCCAATAACGCTAAAGTTCATCAAATTAAATTTTCATTAAATTATTCTTATAAAGAAAGAATTTTACAACATGAAATAAGTTAAAATTTATGGATACTTTATCATTTTTGACTGTTGCGGGAATCGAACCCAGGCGTTCACTGAAAGGTAACTGCAGCCACATAATCTCTTCAGAGGGTTTTCCCATTTGCCATTACATGGATTAGGATTAAAAACTAAAAACGGTTCAACAAAATAAACACAATACTAATTATTGTTGAAAGTTAGTGCACGAGATCTATCCTAAAGCCAATCTGGCGCTTCGGTATTCAGTTATGGGTCGCTGCCGCCAACTCTTATACAAAAAAAAAATACAAAGGTGCCAGAATGAACTTCTTTGATTAATCACAGCAGCCCCCTGGTATGTTAAAAACTCAAATATCCACAAGACCCTCAATGTGTCTTCAGTTAATACTATGAGTACGAAATATGCAGTAAAAAAGGCTTGTGTTGCCGCCACACTCTTCTAAGGAGAAGGGATACTTCAGGACTCATCCGATTAGAAGGGAAATAATGAGAAAAAAAGTTTTTTATTTGGTTAGTTAGGGTATTTGGCGTTTTATGTACCGATATGTAAGTACATATATTTTTGTACCAGAGGTGTGTGCTACTACGTTTTTCCTTCTTTTAGTCCCATTTTGAACACAGTTATAGCTTAGGTGTCTATCTAATTAGGAATCTTTTTATTTTTTAAATTTCATTCGAATCTGTTAAATAGTTTTAGAGAGGCAGATATTTCTCCCTACCTCCCCTCTTGATCCTATCAAAAAACAAATGGCTCCATCTTATTGCTCTCGTAATAAAACAACAACTAAAAAACCAATTTGCCAGTTCAGTTTTTTGCGAATACAAAATTTATTATTAATACAAGAACAATAAAATGAAAGCATTTGATTTTTCTTTTTACCCACTGTAGTTTAATGTCATCTTAAAAAAGTCCATGGTTCATTTTTAGGAGGGTACATCGAATAGTTTTTTTGGTGAGTCGCTCTAATATACATATGTATATGTACTTACATATCGCACTTGATCAACAAGAGGGTATAAACTCAACAATTTTATTTTTCACTTTTTAGAAGAAATCGACACGTTATATTCATGGTATCTACCCGCTGTAAAAATATCATGATATTTTGTCTACTTTTTGGTAATGAAAAGGTTGGTTTATAAATTATTTTTCATTTGAATAGTCCTGTGCAAGTGGTTCAAAACAATTAAATTAAGGAAGACAGCATCTCGCATTTTTCAGCTGGATACAGTCTGTATGCCTAACTTGCTTAATTTGGAGACAAATTTCATAAATTGAAGGTTAACTCTCTCGTTGCAAGTTTCTGCTAGCTCAGTAAACAAACAGGCCTATTGTTACTATCATCAATTCAAATAGAAAGAAAACATACATAAATATTTAATTAAATTTAGTTATCATTACAAAATTTCTTTAAATTTTAATTAAGATCGCTTCACTGTACTAGTGCGATTTGAATTCGCCAAGTGTCTTTCCACTTTGTTTTACATAACACCTCTCTGGAGAGTTCAAAACACAAACGCAAGTGTAATGCGAGTGTCCAAACTTGCCCGTATTATGTATTAATATGGCAGCCCTGTGTATAAATACTCAAACTTGTTTCTATATATTGTTTTACAACTTAAACTATAAAAATTAACATAGAATAGTTTTTATATTTTGTCTCTCGATAATAAAGTTATAAATCTACAAACTTTTTTACAATTCTTTCCTTGTTTTTATTTGCACTTACCCTCGTTCCATACGCTCTTACTTTAAGGTAGCCACAGTTTAAATGAAACTTTCTTTTCGCCATCTTTACACGTGGAGAGCTGATACGTGTGTTTATTTAATTAAATTCGCGTTGTGTCGAGATTTTATAAACAAAATGATGCCAAAAGTTTCATATTTTCAACTTTGCTTAGAATTTCAATTTAAGTACCACCTTTCAAAACACTAATTTCGCAACATAAAAAATGTGTGTTTTATTTTCAAAAATTAAAAACATGATAAGAAAACTAAAACAAAAATTTCGTTAGATCAAATTAAGAAGGATTAAAAAAATTTAGAAAAGGGAAGGTGGTTTTTGGAAATATTGAATGGATGTTTTTCTAAACATTTTCCAAACAAATATGTCAATTTGAATGGTGTTAAATATAATTTGATTAATAATGAAGGAAAACAAAAACAATTTCTGTTCTGTATAAAAATAGAAAATTAACCCTTTTGAAGCATCTAACGCATTTGACCCAAAAACTTTAATGATACTCGAATCTCAATGCTTTTCATTAATAAGATTTCTCTATAACGTGCTAAATTTCCAATTTTAATTTTTGATAAATACACTGCAATTAATTGTTAAAGGAAAGCTAGTTTCAATGCGAATTTCACTGGTTTCTTAGGCCAGATCATCAGGAAACCTTTTTCCAAAGAATTTGAAAACAGCTAAATATATTATAAAAATAGAACTGTAAACGAATGAGAATTACAAACGTTTCGGGTTTATTTGCGAACGTTATTAAAACCTAGACAAAAAACAGAGAGTTTATCTTTTCATACATTCCCCTTTTTTCATTGGAGAACTTAATAATAATCGAAAAATAAAAAACTTCTAAAAATTTAATTTTTTGTTTAATCGATCAAATAAAAAGAGGATTCGTGGTATTTTTAAAATATTTGTGGTCTAGGCTGAAACTCTGAAATTAGTGTCATAAACGTACATCACATGAGTTATAGCCCATTCAAATTGACGGATGTTTCAAAGTTTAGAAAGTGCGGGTTAATTTTAGGATGATTTTTGTATTTTAAAATATCCTTTTGTTAAAAATTGTGATCTGCCAAACAAACTGAAGGATATGCTTTTCTTATACATGTAAGTATGTATGTATGTCCTTTTAAGGAAAATATTTGATAAATATTTAATATTAGATAATAGCAAATAATTATCGGAATTAGATCAAAGCATGTTTACTTTTCTGCATCGGTATTAATATCCTCTTTTTAAATATACTCAACAATATCAAATAAATCGTATTTTTGAGGTGCTGACAGCCGGAAATCGACCAAGTCACGATTTTTCACCGTAAAAACAACTAAAAAATAAAAAAAAATAAATAAATATACAGAATCACACAGATCCTAAGATTTTTTGTTGAAAAATCGACCAACTCTAATACATTTTTCTGGAACACTAGATCTCATTAGAAATTAACAGTTCTTAGTATATATTTTTAGAATAATACCGTGTTCAGATATGCGCCTTAATTGCGTTTTACCAATAGGTCTGTGCAAAATCCTGAAGTTTATTCCTTAAAGTTGTCAAAGTTGCTTACATTTTGCTTATGCATGTACATTTTTGTTTAAGTTGAATGTTATATGTATGTACAGGGTGGCCCAAAATTAACGAAGGGGTTTGAATTCGTTATAACTTTTTATTTAAAATTTCCAACACATTTTCCATAACCTTTCGCAAAACTTCAGGTGTTATGTTGTTTATATTGCTCTTTAATTGCTGGATGGTCTTAGGCTTTTTAGTGCCCATTCACATTACACAATTTTTTGTCGTTGAGATTCTTACCTTATGGTCGAGAGGGGAGAGAGGAATTAAAAGGGGTACACAAGCGAGTGTACTCTTCGATTCATTTTGTTCGCTCATTCGTTCTCTCATTGTTCTCTCATTTGACGAAAAATGTATTGAAGTTCGGTTGCAAAAGAAAAAGTCCTGACGGCAAAAATCGTACAATGTTAACATCAAACCGACATCAAAGAGGAAACCACAATAATCGCAGCGACAAAAAACTTATAATATGAAATGGGACTTAATGTAGACTGTTCCTTTTAAATAACCCCAAATAAAACAGTCTGGGGCGGTTAAATCCGCCGAACGCAGAGGCCATTTAAAATCACTTGTACGTGAAATAATTCGTTCACCAAAGATGTCCCGTAATGTAATCATTGTCTCCCTTTCAGTCGTTGATTTGAAAAATAAAGCTCAACAATTTGGGTACGTTGTTCAATTGAGTACTGCTCCATTTTAAATTCCCCAAGTCTTCTTTACAAAATACTGAAAAGAAAAAAAAAAAAGTTATAATAAAAAAGTCATAAGCAATTCAAACCCCTTGTCGGAAAATCCGAGAGTAGTTCAACAGCGAAAATTACACCCACCTAAGTGTACGGTTGGGTGCGGTGTTTCATCGGAAAGGATAATAGGTCCTTATTTTTTTTGAAAATTAACACGGGGGCAATGGAAAATGTGTTTGAAAGAGCACGAATTTGCGAAGCAGAAAATGGCCACCACTTGCAAGATATTATTTTTCATAACTAAACTAAAAAATATTCCCCATTTATATACTGTATTAAACAAAAAAAATTAATAATCATATCTTAAATAAAAAGTTAAAACGAATTTAGCCCCTTCGTTAATTTTGGGCCACCCTGTAGAACGCATTTAAAAATGTGGGTTTCTTTGCAACTGAAGTATGTTTTAATATTACAAAAAATTAAAATTAGTACATACATGAATGAAGTTTAATTTTTCTTGTAAAATTTTATTTAAAATTACCACAAGTTTAGCGACCTCTGGCAGCGGCGAAACGCATTTAACATAAAAATGGTTCATCCTACGTGCAAATTGAATACAGTACAGTAATATTTTTCAATATTGGAACAACATTGTTTCACCTTATTTTTGTTAACGTTATCCTCATATTTAACACAACGTGTATCTACAAATTTTATAGGGGAAGGGGTTACGGAAAGGCCAAAATTCGCAATCTAATTTATTTGGAGCATCCAAATCCATGCGCGAAAAGAGTGAGAAGGCCTCTATACTCCTTCTTATGCATGTACAAAGCTCGCTGCATTCCATGCTCGTATAGGCAGAGAAAAAACATGTTTAAACATGGTCACCTCCAACAATACTACTTTTAAACAAAAGTTTTAACATATTATGTTTATTTTAACTATATTATTGCCACCGACAACCATATTATGGTTAAATTAGTTTAATTATAAAAAATTCTCGTGAAATTTGTGCGGGAATTCCCGTTTTTTTTTAAATTAATAATGGCAACTTTACTGCTGGTATAATTGTTAATAAAATTGTCTCATGAAATAGATCTAAGCCGTTATTCAAAAAGCTCTTTTTATCATCTGCTCTTAAAAAAAGTCTATAAAATACACCAAAAAATATTTTATAATTTAACTTAACGAAAAACTACAGCTTCTGACTTAAGACAGTTTCGCCAAACGCCGAAGAGATTCATATTCAATTCATATCCGATACGTAAGGCAATGTTTAATGCTCTGAAATTTCAAGAACGAAATTTATTTTTTAAAAACGAGAAAAAAGTTGTTCAAACTTGTTTCGAAAAATTTAATGATTTTATGTGCAGAGCAGCTGCATAAAAGATTTTTCGGATTAGATTCTGTAAGAGATGATGACAAAAGTTATTAATAAAGGAAACGCTTATTCGATTCGAAGAAAATAATTTTTTTTAAAAAGGAATTACAAGTTTTGAAGGAAGTGCTTAGTAAACTGAAAGGGTCTAGAGATTTTATAATGTTCCTTTGACTGTAAAGGCAAATATCCGTAGAAAGGAAACGTGTTTTCTCTGAATATTTTTAGAGGTCTTTCATAAAGAAACGTAAACCTTCTAGAAGGCAGCCTTCTGAAGGAAGGATATCATACGAAGCAAATCTTTAAGAAAGGAGTATAGACGCCTTCAAAAAGGCCTGCTACTTGCTGTCATTTCAATATTTACAACCAGGAACACTTACATATTTTGGTTTACAATCAGCCCAATTATGAATATAAATTCCCCGGGAGTTTTTCCCCTTTCCTATTTTACAATTGAATTTACATAAAAAATGGGGGAAGGGAGAAAACTACTTCCCTACTACGACTACATTTATAAATGTTGTAAGCAGATTATGGCTATAAACATCACAAAATGGTGATAACTTATCATTATGTAATTGAAGTGATGATGTTAAGAGCTGATTCATACAAAACTTTAAAATAATTGCAACAAAATAAAATCGATAGCCAACAAGCGAGAAAAAGGAGTACGAATGCCTTCCAGAAGGCCTCTGAACTCCTTCTTTTGGATATACAACGCCTGATTGCTCCATTCTATACTCATATCTTTTTTACACATGTTGTCATTGCGCAGTAGGCCTTCCGCTCTCGCAGTTACATAGGAATGGTAACAATTATTATGCTTGTGGAAAAAAACAAAACAAAAACTTTTACTCCCTGCTCATAGAAGCGAATGTGGAATGTGTATCTAATCTTATCTTATCCGAAAGAGCCGAGGCCTTCTATGCGGCCTTATAACAGGCCTCTGAAAAGGCCTGAAGGAAGAAGGTCTTCTAAATTTTCCCGCTGGGAATATTCAACACAAATACATATCCATACATATGTGTATATAACAAATCACACACATACTTACTGGCAGATATCTTATTACCAAAGACCGGATTATTATGCAAATGCATATTTGTTGTCGTCAGTCTGAGATCAACATTAACTTAATATCAAGAAATTTTAAATAAAATGGCATCGATTTGTTAGTGCATATTTTTGCATATTATGCTTTAAATGTATATTTTTGCATATATTGCTGACATTGCATATTTTTGGTGCATTTTTGGGAAAAAATGGGGAAAACATATTTTGCAAAGCACATCGCGTTTTGTCGCATATAAGGAGAAGTATCCTATAACAACAATGTGGTTGAAGTCAGTTGTGTATTATGCTGAAAATTTTGAACAATTCAAGGATGTAATGGAACGATGGTAATGCAGTACCAAAAAAAAAAAATAAATAACAAATTTACAAAATATAAAATTTCGGATAATTTAATTACGGATTTATCTCTGAGACTATTGTTAAATAAGAGAAATCAAATCCATTGAGAATGCAAATTAAATTAATTGATAATGCCATAAATAGAACGTATGCAGTTAAGGGAAACTTAAGTAACAAATTCGTATCAAATTTGGTAAAGTTTTTAGAAATAAGAAGAACACAAAGCAATAACACAAACTGCTGGCATATTTAATTTAAATTTTTACGAAAACAGTGTAGTGGAAAATGAATGTATATGAAAATTTTATATGAAGGTCCGCATATCTATCTAACAAGTGACTTAATTTACATTATTGTTTTACTTTATATTTTGTGTTTTACTATATTTTTACTTCTGCTTTTTTTGGTGTACCTTATTTTCGTTAACGATACTGAATTTTTAGGGGTTTTATGTTATTTTAATGATTTGTTTATGATTAAAAAATGTGTTAGGAAAAATTTTAAGTGCATATTTTTTCAATTTAAAGCGTTTTTTTTTTTTTTATTAACTGCATAAAAATCCGATCCCTACTTATTACACTCACACACACACGTTATAATTCATACCTTTGTAACATGCATCAATTCCATCCAATGACGTTCAGTAATTGCTGGATTCTGTAATTCAGTAATAGTACGCAATGATGCAACTAATTCCCTCAGCACTCCCACAATGTACAAATAGGGAGTCCAATCGCGTATGCTCTTGTCAAGAGTGCGTAAGTCGCGCGTAAATTGTTTGCACTCGTTTTCGATGTCATCAGTGTCAATGTGCAGCCATGGAGATGAGCGCCAATCATCTATACACGATTCGATGACATGAACAAAGTCCCACAGTTGCTGTTTTTTTAGGGCACAAGCAAATATTTAAGTAGAAAAGAAATACGAAATGTAAGCAAAAGGAAATGAAATTAAATAAAGTATTGTTGCTGTGTGGGTGTGTGTTTGTTTTAAATTAAAAGAAAGCTGGAAATAAAATAGCTGACTTTTGTAAAACTAAAATGTTAGTGGTTTATTAAACTATTCTCTCTTTTATGAATAATGGTCATTTTTAAATTTATTGCAAAAAACTTGCCTGTTTTTTTTATGTTCAATGGATAAGAATGTTAGAGGTTTATAAATAATCCAATTGGCATTCAATTTAAACTACCACGCTACCACGAGTAGTAAATGAGGGTATAATAAGTTTGTCCCAATGTAAGTAACACTACACTCAAAAGAAAAATGAATCCATTAAGTGCGGATATTTTAAGTGCGAAATACTTAACTTATCCATAATCAATCCCGAATTCGTACTTCACATAATTCGAAAATGAAATTGATTTAAGTAAAACTAAGATTGAACCAATCTCAAAATGCGCTTGATTCAAGTATTACAAAGTTGATTCAATCCTGAATTCGTACTTGAAAAGTGAAATTAGAAGGAACATTTTGTTATGATTGATTTTCTTACCCGTTTTACTTCTTACAAAATTTCAATTCTAAAACACCAGCATTATTCCCGATATGGGTTTTACGTTAAAAACTTACAGCCTGGCACCCGACAAACAGCTGATTTGCGGTCCAATCAGAGTTTTCAGCTCGACAAGTTGATCGACAATGTAAGCGACTGATAACGTAACTATCTATTCTGCTTTGTGCGTAGCCAGACCTCTATTTTTCTTTTGTCTTAATGTATATGTTTTGTCAATTTTTATTTTCAAACAAGCGTCTTATTTGTGTAATTGCTGATGCGATCTGACAATAAATAAATTAATTACGTTAAAAACGCAAAACCAATCGACCGACAAATCGATATTTAGTGGGCCGCTTAAGGGAACAGCAACGAGTAACTTGTTGTCGCTCGCCTTAGTTGTCAATCGACATCAAGGGTCGGCCTGTTAATTTTCATATATTATAACAGGAAATATAAACTAAATGAGAAGCAAGACTTCTCAACATTACTCTTCTAACATGAAAATAATGTGTTTTCGTCTTGTTCTGTTGTTTTTGTTGTTACTACAAACAATAAGCAAATCGTTTTTAAACTACGTGATGTTGTTGTAGTAGCCTACAACAAAGTTTGATAAGTTAAATAAGATTAAAACGATCACTTTTTAATTTTACTCGCAGGGTGGCATTTCTTACGAAAAGTTTAATCTTTTTTTTTACTTGGTTTATGAATTTTGTACTTATTTTAAGAAATTCCAGGATTGATTTTCAAAAGTAATCCTATTTAGGATTCTTTAAAGTACTTGAATGTTTGAGTACGTCTTAAAAAATTTAATTTATCCCGAGTGTTTTTCTTTCTGCGTTAAAAAGATCCATTTAAGACGCAATAAATTAGTATATGTATGTTAGATGTTTCAAGTGTGAACGAGTATTTCACATTTTTAACATCTTCCATTCGTTCCTCCGAAATGTATGCAAGTGTACAAAGGGTAACTTAAGTAAACCAATTCGTATCAAAATTGATAAAGTTTTAAGAAAAATTAAGGGCACAAAAGTTTTCGTTAATGAGACTGAATTTTAAGGATTTTTATGTTATTTTTATTTATTTGAATGTTTTTTTTATGATTAATAAATGTGTTAAGAAAAATTTCAAGTGCATATTTTATCAATTTTAAGCGCATATTTTTCTATTTTTATTGTCTGTTTTATGCGAATAAAACTCGATTTTAACTGCATAAAAACCCGTGCCCTAGTCATAACGTTACTTATGCGCCAACCTCTTTAAGAAATCACACTGTAAAATTTTGTGATAATCGGTCCTTAGTTTACCATAGTTTGATTAAAAGCCACACTCCTCGATACGTCTACAGCTGAAACGAAATGTTCGAGGGCAGTTTGAAAACTCCTTGACTTGCTGAAAATAGTCACCCTTTTTTATGCAAAAACACGTTTTATTTATCTCTTAAGTTGCCTCCTTTAAGATCGAAACATATGTTTCGTATACTTTCTCATTTTTTATTTCCTCTAAATAAAAAGATTTTTTAAGACCCCCAAAGTGGGCATCTAATTAAATGATAATCTGATAGTTTAAGGCAAATTTCTTAAATACCCATTTTTAAAATTTTTGAAACAGGAAATAGTCGCAAGAAGTTTAATCTGAAGAATGTGCTAAATGGGGTAGCACCCAATTCTTTGATTTTTATCATAGTGACTACACAAGTGGGTCCCTGGGTATTGTCGGGACAGAATATTGCTTTTGCCTTTACTGGAAAAGGTATTTTTTTGACTGAAATCAATATTTGTCTTTCTCCAAAAGCTGTGAGTTTTATTCGCCGCTAATCGTTTGAATGGCACAGCGTGCATTCCAGCAATCTGTGTCCATATTCGACACACATTACTGTCTTAAGTGCACGTTCTCATTTAGAAATTTACTGTTTCGATAGCTCTTTGTTCTCTGGTATAATGCTATTGATCCATGTTTCGTCCGCATACAGAAAAAATTAAAATAATAAATTATAAAATTAATTAAATTTGCACCAGCAAACAAATTAATAGTATTAATTAAATATTTTTTGGTATTAAAAACATTTTCAGCAGTTACATCAACAGCAATAACTACACGTTTAATTCACTTGATTAAATTTTTAATAAAACCTGATGTTTTTTTTGATTAATGGGTTTAATTGAAAAAAAAAAATTGGCGAAATTTTTGTTTTGTACACTTACAAAACGGCGCAAAAACTTGTTAAAATTTCGCCTGAACATTGCAAAACTGTTCTTTAAAGTTTTAAAATGGCTGCATGAGCAATCGCGGCACCCATCGCGCGGATGGTTTTTTTATATCAAATTTTTATAAAAAGTGAAGTTGAGATGACACAGCCTCGCCATTCTCACGCAATTTCACTCTCCGATCGTCCAATATCATTTCACGAATTGAATCTCTAAAAACTACGTTTTAACTTTGGAAAACAAATTCAGAGTCCCTATTGTATTTACTAGGTTCTTCTTAGGTTTCGGTAGCGGTTTCCTTTTCTAAGTTTCACCTTTTCTAAGTTTCTTCAAATAACGAGGCTATGTACTTTGAACGGCTGTCAAAAGCAAACCAAGAGACACAGCCTCTTTAAGGCCCTAATTCTGTAAAACGCAACTGCAGCGCCAAAAATTACATTGAAAGCAAAAACAAAATAAAACATATTTCATTATTTAGTTGTTGTTTTCCACAGAAATTCATATTCAATTCAAACGCTGCATATCTTGTGGCGTTGAAAATTTTAAAACGCAGTATGAATTTCTATAGAAAGCAACAACAAAATTATGACAAATTTTTGACATTGTTTTTGCTTTTAATGTTATTTTTGGCGTTGCGGCAGCGTTTTACAGAATTAGGAGAATTAGGAGAATTAGTCAAAGAAACCAGTTACCAACGAAACCAGTGAGACCAGTTTTCAATTTAAAGTTTCTGCTCTGAAAATATTAAAAAATCCCCGATAATCAAACTGCCCTCATAAAACTGTCATGAAATTTGGCACATAATGCTTTTATATGACGAGATTTTATGATGTTAGATTTTATAAAGCTTGGTTAATAATGAATGATAGATCTGATATAAAGTCCATTTGAAAAAAATTCTAATACTTGGTGGAGGGTATTAAAGATTCGCCAATGTCGAATAAAGTTTTTTTTTTTTTGTTCTTAAACTTGTACTTACTTTGACGCGTCTCACTTCAGCGGCACACAGACGCAGGGTATCATCATCTGGCGCAACAATGCCAAGAAGTTGGGAACAATATGAAATACGTTCATGTTGTGCAGTGAAGCATTCCATTTTCAAACAAACTTCATCGCAGAGACGATAAACTTCAGAGCAAGGCGTTTGAAAAAACTGCAAGTCAAATAAAATAAAAAGTATACTATTAATAAATGTAATTCTTCTTTATTTTATTGAATTTCCTTCAACCTCCGAAATACACACACACACACACACATACTCTTTCCACTCACCGCCATTTTTTGAAACTTCTTGGCAAATGCCTGCAAATGACACGTATAGAGCATGATTATAGCTGAAACTCTTTGTTGCTGATGTCTTTTGGTGTCTTGCAGTGCTTCGGCCTTTGTAAGGGCTTGTGCCTTTAAATGTTGCCACTGCACAGGCAACTGATCAATGTTGCGCACTAATTGTCCATCGTATTGTACATTGTAGGTCTTTAGCAGTTGCATCATTTCCTTGAGTGGCTTAAATAGATTATCGGCATAAGTTTCGCGTTGCTTAATTTGTGCCATAACTTGCAGCACTTGCAGTAAAGTGCGAAAATCATTACGTGCAACATGAAGTTGCAGCAACTCAAAGCCGTTTTTAATGAATTTGTTAAATTTCTGAAAAGGGTTAAATATTAAATGAGTGGTTGCTATAAAATTTCTGTTCATTAATGGGTTTTTAAGAATAAGCAAGAGGATTTTTTTAAAGCAAATAATGAAAAGTACAATTTTTTTTCTTTTAAAGAAATCTGATTTTATTAAACCATTCTTTTGATAAATTTTCCAATATTATGTAAAAGTAATTACACATTTTAATGTATAAATTAAACACATTTTTTTAAAGAAAATGTTTTTTTTGTACTTCTTTGTCTTTTATTGATAAAAACATTTCTGAACGAAGATAAAGCAATTGTTTTAAATATTTTAGAAAATATTATCAAAAAGTAATTTCAATTTTTGGGAATACAAAATTTAAATTTTCAAAAGATTTTTTTATTCGTGCTTAATTCCCAGTTTTTATTATTGATAAAAACACTTGAAATTTATTGTTGATGGGATAAGCTATTCCTATGCGCATTTCACTGGTTGCTTAGGCCAGATCATCAGGAAACTTCATCCATAAAGATTTTAGAAAAACTAAAGATATGAAACCAAATAAAACTGTTAAACGTATAAGAATTATAACAACAGTTCTACTTGTAATAATATCAAAGCTTAAACAAAACAACATCAACAATAAACAGTGGCTTCATCTCATCTTACATTCCCCACTACAATTAGTTAAAATTCTCTCAACATTAATTGTAGTTGTAAGTAGGTTAAGAAAAACAAAATAAAAACAACAACAACTTACAAAAAGATGTTGTCAATTAAGTGTTTTTTAGGCCGTGCACCTGCCTGTTTATTATCAAAAAGTAATTTCAATTTTTGGGAATACAAAATTTAAATTTTCAAAAGATTTTGTTATTCGTGCTTAATTCCCAGTTTTTATTATTGATAAAAACACTTGAAATTTTTTGTTGATGGGATAAGCTATTCCTATGCGCATTTCACTGGTTGCTTAGAAAATATTTAAAATTGATTAAAAATTTATTTGATTAAATACAATACATAATTAAAACTGTTCATGGTAAAATTTAAAATAAGTTTATATTATCTTTTTCTTTGAATTTAACAAGTCTTTGCCTAAGTTTGTATTAGAAGAAATCATA
Organism: Pollenia labialis; assembly: GCA_949318255.1. Classification (NCBI taxonomy): domain Eukaryota; kingdom Metazoa; phylum Arthropoda; class Insecta; order Diptera; family Polleniidae; genus Pollenia; species Pollenia labialis. The sequence continues at coordinate 201,213,706 of OX439139.1, read as the reverse complement.
ATTGAAATAACTTGACAATGTAAAAAAATCACCTAAATTTTGTAAAACTAACTGGACAATTTAAAAAGTTCAAAAAAGTAAAATTTAATAATAATTTTTTTTTTGAACAGAAACAAAAAACAATGAAGCGTAACAATTAAAATTCAGTCATACTTCATGTTACATATCGTCACCTAAAATCCAAAAGGGCAGACGCAACAAAAAAATTCAAAATCGATTTTTTTGCGAAATGATCGTAAAGCCAAAAGAATTTTACAGAAGAAGATCTTCTCTAATTATCTTTAAATCTATCCGAAAAATCCAAAATGTTTTTGTGCACGATTTATGATCTCTGTTCAATACTTGTAGATCGCGACTAAAACATTCCACTGATAAGATTTTTAAAATCGGAAAAAATTAGGAATTATAAAAATTGAGTGGTCTATTTTTAGAACCAATGGCGACTTTAAGTTTCGTATACAGCTAAAATTCTCCAAAATGTTTCACCAATTATAGCATTAATCAACAAATCAGTTTTAATTAAAAATTTAATAAAGTGAACTAAATTTTTAATCAAGTGAATTCAACGTTTAATTGATACAATTAATTTACAAATATAAATAATTTTTTATTTAATATCACAAATTTTTTAATTGAAATCAATGTGTATATTTTTTTGTATGCTATTTTTATATCATTGGTATAGCTTTGGGCAAAATATAATTTTTTTCTTTATATTTACTGGACCGGACAAATTGTGTTTGAATAATTAACTGAACAAGACAAAAACACTATCTTGATCTCACCTTCAGTGTTCTTTCCACATAGCGCAAAAGTCTTTTCTTAAAGTACTGCGACCATTTACAGGTCATATTTAACAAAGAGTATTTCAATGGCTTAATATCGATAGACAACCAGCCATTTATATTGTGAAAATCCCGCAATTGTTCGATGACATCGTGTAGTTCATTGTAGCGCTCAATCTGTGAATAAAAAGAAAAAAAAATGCAATACAGTAGATTGAAAGTAATGTGCCCTGATTTAATGTAATCATGCTTGCAAATTTTAAATATAAAAAAAGAAGATATAAAGTAAGAAAGTAAAGTCGGTCAAATCCGACCATACACAGAAAAAATTATTTTTCCAATTCAAACAAAAAATTTGAAGAATCAAAACATTTTTTGTCTGAAATCGGTCCTATAAACAAACTTGCATATTCGAACAATTTATTTGCACTTTGTTTATTGAAAAACACACTGATGTTTTCAAACAAATAATTTAACTGAATCAAACAAAAATTTTGCTGAAATACATATAAATTTGAAACAAATAATTTAGCTGAATCAAACAAAAAAAGTTTTGCACAAGTAATGACGCGCACCCAAGACACATTTTTTTGTTAGAAAAAATTTTGAACGAAGTCTTGTCTTGTTTATACACACAATGTTTTTCTTCATCATCACTCACTGTTGCTGTATCCTTTCCTTGGCTCGAATCGATATGTTTTTCGTCATCATTCTATTTTTGTATTTAATGTATTTATCTAAACAATTTTAAAAATTTGAATAGGGGATTTGGCTTTCATTATTTTTTACCAACCAAAAATTAATCTTTTTTATACCCTCCACCACAATTAGTTGTGAAGAGGGTATATTAAGTTTGTCATTCCGTGTGAAACTTTTTTATTATTCATCTCAGACCCCATAAAGTGTACATATTCTGGGTCCTTGAGTGATTCTAAGTCGATTTAGCCATGTCCGTCTGTTGAAAACACGCTCACTTTCGAACAACTCAAAAGAAATTATCAAACTTGATGCCAAATTGTTTATAGTTATCCTAAGCAGCTTGGTATTGAAATCCAGCAAAATCGGCGCAGTAGGACCAGAGCTATGAATCAAAATGTGGAACCACCACCTAAAAAAAATGATAATTTTGTTAAAAAAATAACATAAATGGTGGAACAAGGCACGGAAAGAGATAAGATTTTGCAAAAATTTGTTTTATTCGACTGGAAATCGAATGTTTTTAAATTCTCTTCATTGTGTGTGCACACGTACGTAACAAAAAAGAAAACGCGGCGCTCTAATTTTCCCTATCGCAGGTTTAGTACCAATATTTTAAGGTGCTACAACATCACACAAAAGTATAATGCCCTTTCCACTCTTGTCGTGTGGCTACAATTACAATTAGTAGAGCAAAGACACAGTGCAACAAAATTTGGGTCATCGCTCCCAGCCTCAACACTTGCAACGCGAAATGAATGTAGACTACTAGTAGATCAAATCTGCCAAAGGGTTTTGAAAAGTTAGCTCGGGCTCCCGAAATATGGGCCCCTAAAGTTTTTGAATATGCTGAAAATGCGTCTGGTATAACTAAAAAAATATACTAAATGTACTTCTGAGCTAAAAAATTATTTCAGATGTCAGCAGTGGAATCGTATGGCGATTCTCACTCATTTTAAGGGGTAATTTTTGTCCTATTTTTTAACTTCCCCACAAAAGTATACTTAAACGGGACTTTAGAGGGTTAACATGTTCCACGAATATTTTCTGCATCAAATTTTGCTAGGGGTCTTTTAAGACCATAAGTTTATTTTAGGTAAATATTTATTTTTTATAAATTTTCATATTATTCGAATGTGTATTCTAAGTCAAATTACAATCCTCAAAAGCTTTTATACTTTAATAGTCTTATTCCTTCAATATTTTCCAGGAAAATAAATAATAAATGTTACTCACCATGAGAAATAAATTCCCAGATTCTATTTATTTTTTAGATTTGTTTTAAATCAGCTGACTTAAATTCAAAATAGCACATTGAATTATGAGGGGTTGTCCAACACAGTCGTATTTTTTCATGTTATTATTTTAAGACAAATGACTTTATAACACCTTTTGAATTCCCCAAATTTATAATTATACGATTATACAAGAGATACGACGATAATGCGAGCGTGTGAATAGGATAAATATGTTAAAAAAACAAAGGCTGTGTTTTTTACAAGTTCTCATAGGAGCAGTATCGTTTATGAAAAATAATTATTTTTATATGGGACATAAATATATTAACACTTGGACCCTATTCCATACAACAACTTATCAACTTTTCAAATTGCATTTTTGGCAAAGTGATAAGTGTTTCTGTTCCACAACTCTTTGCTCTCTTTGCAAAGACTTTTTTCTCTCTTTTCTCTCTTGTAAAGTGAATGTGCAAAGTGTTCCACAAGGGATTTAATCATCTTTGCATTTATGTCTTATCACTTTTCACTTTGCATTGCTAAAAACAAAGTAACAATGTAAAAAATACTTGCAGTTTTACATGGTTTTGAAGCAAAAAAAAAAAGGTATTTTATTTCCTAGTTTTCAAAACAATAAAGAAAGTTTTATTTTATAAAATTATTGTAAATAGAATGTGCGAATTATTTCTATTTATAAGTTATAAACAATTTTTATTTTTAGAATGTGTTTAATGAATCAAATTTTTAATGAATCAAATTTCAATTTATAATGCTTCTTATTCCTTAAATAGTTCACATATTCTTTAAAGTTTAAGTATTTTGGTCTCTATAAGTTCTTGTAATAACCACGTCTCCTCTATCGTCGAACAAAAACTCGCGTTTTAACATGTTGAAAGCTTCACGAGATATAATTATATGAATTTGCAATGGGATCGTTTACCTTGCAAATTTTTGACAAACTTATCAAAATTAGCTTTGCCAAAATATAATTTACAGTTTTTGTGGAACGAAACAGCCTAATAATTTGCAAAGTCTTTGCAAATTACACTTTACAATAATAACTTTGCACAAGAGAACGTACGTGGGATAGAAATTGAAAAGAGAATATACAAATTGCAAAGTCTTCGCAAATTTCATTTAACAATTTCAACTTATCACTTGTCAAATTTAATAGTTCTGTGGAACATAAAGTTTTGCAAATTGACGAAAAATTTGATAAGTGCAAAGTGAAAAGTTGTTAAGTTGGTTCTAGGACGATATTGTAGAAATTACAAACAGAATTACAAAGTAATATATACCATTTTACCTTCTGTGAAGGGTATAGTAAAAGAATATTTGCATCGATTCATTACTGGCGATGAAAATGGATTTATAGTGCCAACCCAAACAGTAAAAAACCATGTGTTACCGCCGGTCAACCAGCCGAATCAAAGCCAAAGTGTAATATTCATGTCACAAATGTAATGTTTTGCGTTTGGTGGGACAGGAGGGGTCTATTATGAACTGCTGAAACCGGGACAGACGGTCATATGAGACCTGTACCGAACACAGTTGAATTGATCACTGGCCGAACAACGCCCAAATATGCGACATTTTTTCCAATCGATGTAAAACGTTCCATCTGGACTTCGCTTTAAATTAAAGCAGAGAATGTGAGATTTTTTTTAAATTACTTGTTTGAATTTATTTTTTTCAAAATGTTCATTTTAATTAACCAAATATATTTAAAAATTCTATCTCTAAAAACCACAACCACCTAAAAATAAAATACAAATTGCTCAAGTGATTTGGTTCGCCTTCAAGTTGTTTACTTTATTATTTATGGTTTCTAATATTTTACTATTGTTTTGAATCAAAAAACGTTTGGATTTCACTCAACACAAAACTAAGGCCTTAAGAACACACATAGAAGTAAATAAACAACAAATATTTGTCAAATGCACATGCAAGCAACTGTAATACCAACAAAATCTCATGCAGCAACTACAACATCTAAGGACGACAACTACTGCCAAAGCTGACCACCATTAAATCCCATTATAGTCTTCTAAATAACAAATAAAAGAAGTTTTAACTATGAAAGAAAGAAATAAAACAAAAACAATTTTCAAAAATATTACGAATTTAAATTGACCATTTGACTGGGCCACAATGATGTATGAACCAATTTCTTTAACTTTAATAGGCTTAAACCACAAAACTTTAACCTCAACCGCAAATATTGTATATTAATAACACACACATACGCACACACATGGATACATGGGTCTGGTATGAAACCAAGAACACATACATACATGCAATTTTCTAAAGGAAAAAAACTATTTCTGGCTATTTGTTTATGAAGAGTGTTTGTGTGGCTCTGTGTTTATTTTGAGGTTTGAGTTGGTTTCTGTTTTATTTTTTTTTATCGACCACTTTCAAGACACAAAAACAGAAAATACAATCTGAGACCAAGAATTTAAAGGTGATTTTTTTGTTTTTCTATAGTTGTGAAAATTTGAGAGAGTGCTAATATTAAGACTCGGGCTTGCATCGAACAGTTATCCAAAATTTTCTTGTTTTCCAGTGTTGTTGTGATTGAATGTATAACGGATTCAAGTCGGGTGGCATATTCTGGACGTTGTTCGATCAATGTTAGATTAAATTTTAACTCTACATTTGGTCCAACGAAATACAGATCATCGCCTTTTCGCCATTATTGAGGGTTTATAGTAAAACATTAGTACAACGTGTGCAAAGTATTGGCAATCAATGGCAAACATGCGGACTCCGCGCCAAATGTACTGCTTATGTTTTGAGGCCGAACCTCGAATATGCTGGTTTCAAGTGAGCCATATTGCAGTTTTTTTTAACTTTAAACTAGAGATACCGTGAATATTCGGTTTCGTTTATGCATTTGCGAACTATTTATTCGTTTATAGGTGCGTTTGAGTACTTTTTTTTTTTTTTTTTTTTTTAGCGATAAACCAACACTCAGGGGATGCCCCCTATATATGCAGTGCATTGTGTTGATCAGGAAAATAAGGTTTGGGAAGGAGTAAAATGCAGTAAATGAGAATATTGTAAAATTTGCTCTCACAAAAAGCTGTTGTCCAAACAAGTACGCGATCACAAAATTTGTAAAAATTCGTAAAATAAAGGCAACAGCTGATGGCAAATAATTGAAGTGTTGAAAAATGCCTTCACTTTTGACTGCTTAACTCGTTTTCTTATCTGTACTCGATTAAATTTTTTTTATTTTTAAATATTTTATGTAATTTTCCATATTTGTTTGTTTTTTATTTTATTTGATTTTACTAATTTGTTGCGGGCACACAATCACTTTAGAGGGGTTTGCCGTTTAAAACTCGCCGCCATTGACGACGACTGCCAATCAATAGTCAAACATCAATCTGTCAACCAAATGGTATTTTAACTTTGGTAGATCGATATATGTTTTTGAATGATTATCTATTTTAAATGATTTACATGTTCTGCCTTACTTTTGTTTGAGAAAAAAAATGTTCCAATGAATCGAAAATTAATAAAAAAACTGCATTTTTAAAGGATAACTGGAAAATCCTTTAACTCTAAGACAACTTTTTTATAAAAAATTGTTACGGGGAAATTATAGAAGTCGTCTAGGGCAAATATAATTCGTATGCTTTGTTTAGTTTCTTTTTACACCAAACAACCACAGAAAGGATGTACAGGATGGATGCCCCTCACACAGAAAAAATTCTCACCAATTTTTGTTTCAATTAAAATATTTAATCAATATTTTTTCCAAGTTTAACATTTACTTATACTCACAACGTTACTGCAGAAAATGTTGTTAATATCAAAAAATATTTAATTGATTCTAATAACTTTTAAGTTTAAATTATAATTTTTTTTAATGAAATCAATTTTTGTTTTTTTTTCAATGCTCAATACAAAAATCTTTTATACAAAAAAAATTTTTTTTTCAAGTTTTTTAATTTTTTTTCAATTATTTAAAAATTTAGTCAATTGAATTAAATGTTTATTTATATATTTATATATCGTTGAAATCAAAAAATATTAATTTATTTACTGGTGCAAATTTAATAAATTTTTTTGTTAATATCACAAATTTTTTAATTGAAAGTAATTCTTATTTTATTTTCTGTGCTCCCAAAAATTACATAAATATCTACAAAAAATCTTTTATACACAGAGAAAAAATCTCGCCAATTTTTTTTTGCTGTTAAACCATTTTTCAGAAATCAAATCAGTTTTAATTGAAAATTGAAATATTAAAAATTTTAAGTATTTAGATAATAAACCGCACAAATAATATTTATAAAAATCCAGGACTGTGGAGTCGTAAAAAACAGTTTAAGCTCCGACACCAAGCTCTCAAATTTTTTAAGTCCAACTCTGACTCCAAATCCGACTCCAACTCTTACATTGATGCTAAATGTATATGAGACTAGTCCTTATTTGACTTTATTAAGAAAAAATTAAGAAAATTATTTTGCAAAATTTTCAAATCGATATTTGAAATAATGCATCGCCATTTTCAAAGAATTTTTAATTTTAAATATCATAGAATTTTTTTTTTTTAAATTTTTAGTGCCGAAAAATGTTTAAGTCGTAGTCGCGAGGTTTTGTGGGTACTTTGACTCCGGGTCCGGTAGAAAAATCTTAACTCCGACTCCATAGCCCTGTAAAAACCTTAAAGTTTTCTCAAAATGTTGTCGAACTAGGTCTAAACTTGATCATATGTATATCTCAAATAGGGACTAGCCAGTGGTGCGTTGGCCTTGACCAACTTTAATTTCTTACCGTGGTTTTCCTTCTTTCTTGTGATGCCTTCATTAGACTTCTTCTTTTGTATAAACAAACCAAGAGTATTTGAATGGTATTTTATGCCAACTTTTCGTACGACTGCTGCATTCAGCTGTAGGCAGATTTGTATTATAAAACGGTGTGTGCCTTTAAGTAGTGCTAAGAGTTTAAGTTGAAATTGAGCTCAGAAAAAGTTAAACTAAGTGGTAGTCAGACCGATATAAGACGTAGCCGTTAAACTCATTTGTAATACAATACATGTAAACAAATGCAAAAGTGGCCTTAATAGAATGTTAGTTTGTGTTAGTTTGGTTGTTTGTTAAGGTACAAGTGCCAAAAGTAACCAGAGTAGTGTTTATGTAGTAGTTTGGCCCTAAACGTTCAACATTTATCAAATGTTATTGGTCTCGTGGGTACAACTTGTGTGATTGTGGTCACATTTATAACTTTGTCTCTATAAAAGTGTTAATCTGTATGTGTGTAAGAGTTTCACACAAGTGTTTAAATAAACTATTTAAACCCACACCACAATAGTGGAGAGGGTATTATGCATTAGTGCTGATGTGTGTAACACCTTAAAATATTGGTCCTTGGCCCGATCGACTTAGAATCACTTTCTGAGTTGATCTAACGAATTCCGTCCGTCCGTCCGGCTGGTTGTCCATGTAACTTTGTGCGTAAAGTACATGTCGCAATTTTGGAGATAATTTAATAAAATTTGGTACATAGGTTCTTATTGGCACAAGGACCAAGCCTATTGAAAATGGGCCGAATCGTAGGACCACGAAAGAAGATAGGGGGCAATTTCTGCCTCTCAGAAACTATCAAACCGATTTAAATACTGTGGTGTTGGGTATCATATGGTCGGGCTTGACCGACAATACTTTCTTACTTGTTTTATATCCATGTATGCTTTTTTTATCAAGTACATGTGCTTGTTTGTTTGTATGTTTGTTAATATCTGTGTAATTTCTTTAATATATTTTCTACTTTGCTTATTATTGCTGCAATATGTGGCAGATTCATATAAAAATGCCAAAATTGACCACAAGTATAGTGGCAAAGTACAATACATATGTACACCACTTGCATATAAACATGAACATACAAAAGAAATACAATAGACCACATAATAACAAATAAATAAAAAAAGGGAATATTAATACATCCTTATGAACAGTGAAAGGCGAAAATGTGGAAATATTTTAATTAAATGCATATAAATATAGATCTTTCTACATCTCTTTTACATTTCATTAAAATTGCTTGAATATAAACTGCGAAGGGTGTTGTGAATATGATTTAAGTGCCTTCCTTGTGGCCAAACCGCATGAATGTTGGCACTACCTACACACACACTGGTAACAGTTTTGAGTGAAAAAGCCGACTAAAATGTTAATGCCCGAAAACACTAATGTTGCGTGTTGAAGCATAAACTTCACTACATCTGATCTCCTTACTATTTATACCACCTTTATCCGACGGTATATGGAATACAACTCTATTTTGGAGCTTCTCGACCGCGTGCAGAAGTGGGCGAAGGTTCTTATCGATGACAGTAGGGAATCTAATTCTATTGACTCCCTTGAGCACCAACACAATGTGGGTTGTATTTGCCTGTTTTATCGTTACTATGTGTTCTGACGAAATTAGGGATCTGGTGCCCGAAACCCGTATGTTTGTTCGTAATATGTACACGTTTTTCCTCAAGAGCCCGTCCTTATGTGGTCGATTGGCGGGTGAATCGTACAACGCATTACAGAGAAAATTCGTTTCATGGCCGGACTGCTCGTTTGTGGAATAACCTTCCGGCAGAAGTCTTCCCTCTCACTTACAACTTGATTAAATTCAAATCAAATGTCCGCAAACACTACTCCCTATATCCTCCTTCCCACAACCTATTTTCCTAGTTCCAACACAATGCATGGCATTAGTCCTGAGTGCTGAGTGCTGACGACTTTTTGTTACAGCTGTATAATCGTTATTTTATATCAAATTAGACAAATTAATAATGTTAATTATATAATTATTCAAAAATAGAGAATTATTATTATTATTATTTTTAAGGTTTGTGTTCGTCTACACAATCACTAAAAATATAGATGTCGTGCTTCGGCGTGGGAGTCGAACGCTAAATAATTTACTGTCTATTTTCAAACACTTTTTTAAATGAAAACATTTAATCAAGTGAATTAAACGTTTAAATTATACTTGTTATTACTTTACTGTTGCCAATTAGATTAATTTTTAAAAACAAAATTTTGTAATCGAAATCAATTTTTATTTTTTCTGTGTAAAAATTTTGCAAATAAACAAGTCAAAACGCTTTAAGACATTTTGCTCCAAATCATAAGGAAACATTCTCCCAAAAAAAAAAAATTAAAGCAAAGCTAAATTTTTTACCAAACAAAACTTCAGAGTGAATTAGAATTGCAAACACTCAAAAAGTCTTATTTGCAGCGATATCAAAGTTAAAACAAAATACCAAAAATAAACAGTGAGTTTTTCTTTTTCTTATATTCCCCACTTCAATTGGTTGGAATTCTCTTAACATTAATTGTAGTTGTAAGTAGGTTAAGAAGAATCAAAATAAAAACAAAAAAAAAAAACGTGCTTCATTGTTTTTGCAAGAACAGCAAAAAATTAAGCAAGTTTCCAGGTTAGTTTTTTTATGCCGTGCACTTGAAAATTTATTATCAAAGTAATTTTGGCGAATAAAAAATTTTATTTTGATTTTCTTGCGAAAACAATAAAGAAACTTATTTTTGTTTTTTCTTACGAATGTTTCCTGATGATCGGGCCTAATCAACCAGTAAAATGCGCACAGAAACTAGCTTAACCTCCAACAAATGGTTTCAGTGTTTTTATCAAGAATAAAAATGGGGATTTAAGCACGACAAACAATATCTTATTCATTAATAATTTCGTATTCTTGGAGAGTGGCACTACCTTTGACTTATCACTTTTACTTGCCACTGTTTCCGTTTGCATACATCCTTTTCCTTTTACCTCGACAATAAGTACTTGTAAATGTAGTTTTGCTTAAAAAGAAGTGAGTAAGTGTTTTGTAATGTATAAATGTGACCACATGTGTGACCAAAATTGCTTTTGAGACAATCAAGCCTTAAAAAAGATAAAAAAAAACCAAAACTGAAATGAGAACAGAAATAAGAAAACGAAAAGAAACAAACATTCAACTCAGGTCAGTTATTCCACCCAGAAAAAAAAGTGAAAAAAGAAATAAAAAGCAAAATTGAATGCATATTGTTTATGACTCCTTGTAATTGTACTTCATATTCATGTGAATCTAATGTGTATGTATTGTATTTGTATAAATATGTGTGTCAGCTAACTATTCAGCAGTGGTCTACAATTTGTAATTTCCACTTCCTCTTTTCCATTTTTTGTTTCCCATTGAACAAAACTAAAAAGACCATGGAACAGAAACAAAAGGCCTGGCAACATTATTTATGAGCAGCATAAACATTTTATGAGAATTTCCACTATAAATAACTGTGTAAAACATTTTTAGGCAAGTGCCAACAAAAATTATTGTTTTGAACTAAACTGATTTGATTTGACTTGGCTTAATCTTACTGACCACTCTCAGCGAGCGACTGGAGGATAAATATTGTTAAGTCAGCAGTTTGCAGCGAGGGAAGACAAACCGAAAACAATATTTTATAAAAAAATAGATGTTGTAAATAAGAGAAGTTGAAAAAAGTTGTACGTATGTAGAAGGGCAAACTAAGAAAATAAAATTAAGTTTAGTCAAGTTTTGTTAGAAGTGTTGAAAATGTAGGGTTTCTCTTTGGCAAAAGTCCTGAAGAAAAGCTTATAAAATTCCCGGAATTGTTGTAGATGAAAATTGTCGTTTAAAAGTTATTAAAAGTTTAAAATAAAGTTTTTGTTACACTTAGTGGTATTTACAAAAAGCTTAGAACTCCAGCGGAAATAAGTCTCTCAGATGCATCAGAAGTCAATTAAGGACTTATGTATTTATGCGCCATTTTCTTAAAACGTGGGTAAACATGTCATGGCATAAGCAAACAGAGCAACTGCATTTCCAGAAAATTTCCTATATTCTAATGTCTACGATAACTCTCGACTTTTTCTTTGGCAGCATCACAGCTTAGGATGGACAGAGTCTTATCCTTCTCGGAATCTTTTATAATTTCTTTACACTTTTTCATTATCTCACAAATATTAATAAAAATAAGCAGAAAAATCTAAAAATTTTCAAATACATTAACACCAGGATATTCAAATAAATCCCAGAAGAATTCTTGTTATTTTAAACAAACAATTTATTTTATTTTATTAAAAAATAACGGAAAAAAATAATACCAGTAAATTACGCGTGTTTTACTACTGACATGGCTGAAGACTATGGCTGCTAAATCCAGTAGTACCTACATATGTACCAAGAATCTATGGCGATAAAAACCAGTACAAACCCTTTGCACTATTACTCTAAGTTAAGCTTTATTTTGTGTAAATGGCTGTGGATAAGCCAACTACAAATACCTCGACAGATCCAGTTCAACTAAAGTAGTAGTTTAGGGTATAACGACTTATAGTGCATTTACGCTTGTAATTTTCAAACGAGTTTATGATCGTTAGCTTCTTTCATAAACTTTACCCTTTACATCAGCATTTTAGACAGTTAAGTTGTTTATCTTTGACAAGTCAAAACATTTTTAGCTCCAATATTTAAAAAAAAAACTTTGATTCATAACTTTTTTCCGTTGTCCTTATTAAAAATACTATTTAAAAAAACTAACAATTCTTAAACATTTGCAATTTTCTTTGTTTAGTTTATTTTTCTTATTGTTTTTTTTTTACAGAAAAAAGTAATTTTTATCACTTTAATTTTTTATTCTTCATGAAACGTCAAATATCACTAGCGTTGCCAGAACAAAATTTGAAAAAACAGAGTTGCATTATCAAAAGCTGGTTGTTTGTAAGTCTAGGATCACACTTTGAAAGTTTTCTTTCAGAAAGTCTGAGTTTATGGGTGAGTGAGGAGAGAAAATAGCATATTCTCTTTCCCTCTCACCAATAAGCTCAAACTTTCTGAAAGAAAACTTTCATAATGTGAACCCAGACTAACTAGTTTATCTCAAAAGCTAGTTACAAACGTGTTTATAATTTGTATGGATAAACAAGTTTCTCAAACTACCCTACAAGAAATGAATGAGCGAGTATTCACATTTTTCATTTTGGCGTTAAGAAAATGTTAGAAAGAAATGACCGAATGTGACCGATAACTTGATTTCGGTAATTTTTTCCTATCATTTTCTTAACACCAAAATGAAAAATGTGACTACTCGCTCATTTATTTTTTGTAGGGTAGTTTATCATCTAGAAACTGGGAATTATTTCCTTCCGAAGGTTACTTTTATATTATATTCAACATTTTTTTATTATTCGAATTTATTCTATGAGGTAAATTTCAGTTATGTATTTTATAATTCCCAGTTTCTGTTTGTTAAAATAGTTGAGTTAAATACATTCAATTTATAAAGTATCACTATCCAGTGTGACACAATGAATGCTGACGAAGGCTGTAGCGGGCCAGAAAATGCATTACATTCTGCTGGTGTCTAATAATTGTAAATTTTTCTGTACATACAATATACCTCATTGGTTTCCAAAGGAAACCTAAGGTAAAATGTAACAAGAAAATACAATATAATAGTCTGGTAGTGTATAAAGTCGTTTCTGAAAAATTGAAGGAAAAGGACTATTACAAAAAAGCTTTATAAAATACATAACTGAAATTTAGCTCATAGAATAAATTCGAATAATAAAAAAATGTTGAATGTAGTTTATCATCATAAACAACTTATAACCTGTTTATGGCGTAGGTGTAAATGCACTATTATCGTGTTTTCTTTTCTGGCAATAATGATCCATGCATGCTACCATTCGCGCGGGTTTTTGTTCTATTCTAAAAAAATATACAAAAATGTGGTAGTTGGTGTTTTCCTTTCTAAATATGTATGTATGTTGCAAAAATAAATGGCAAATTTGTTCCATTTCTTACCCCCAGTTATAAATGAGTGTGAGATAATAACCATTTTTGCATCTGCGTTAAGTACTTTTTTATGCAAAAAGGTATTTTATTGTTAACTTTTTTCTTGTGTTTGAGTACAATTTGTGTTGTATAGTGATTTTTGGTTATATTGTGATGGATACAAAAACTTTTTGGTTTTCGTTTGTTTAACTTTTATTTAAATTTTGATATTTTTTTTTTTTTTTTTTTAGTTGCGCTCGAGTTCATTAAATTTAATTTTCATTAAATTAGTTTTACTGAAGGATGGAATTTTTTACAACTTTGAATTTTATTAAAATTTATTGATAATTTTCTTGGCTGAGCTGGGGCTCGAACCTGGTTGAATTTAAAATCACATTTGTTCTTTTATTTAATATTTTTTTTTTGGCGCAAAATTTTTATCAACAGCTGATTTTAATTATTGAAAATCAGTGTTGTAGACGCTTATTGGAGTTCAAAGAAAATTTAGTATTGAAAATTGCTACAATCGTGGCGAATATCGCTTATTAGTAAGCACTTTGCATTCAATAGTAACACGCTAAGTACACATTAGTGTTGAGTGTAAAACGAAAAAAAATGTATCACTTCGTAAGGGTTCGTGTAACCTGATAAATATATTACACAATTAAAATGCATTATTATTTTTTATAAAAGAAAACACCATTACAGCCGTACCTAAACAAAAGCGGCGCGTGTTTTATAGTTGTCAAAAATTGTATAAACCATCCCTAAATAGCGCGGCGTTAACGCTTTGTAATTGGACAATTTTGAGTGTCCCGGTAGGCTTGCCGTTAGTGAGCCAGTCTATTAGTGCCAGGGTTGCGGGTTTGGGTCGCGCCAGAGACTCTGGTCTCCTGCAGTCAAGCGTAGAAATTCGTGGAATGAGTTTAAGGTGTAGAAATAATATTAGATTTTGACTGCTTTAAATAGTGAATTTTGCCGCTATTGTTTATCAATGCATGATTTCTGTCGATATTTTTAAAAACGATGCCGACCAATTATCTTTCCGAATCATTAAATTTGCGTTTAAAAGGCATCGATTTGTTTTTGCATATTGCTGTATAAATTGGTGAACATGCATATTTTTGCATATTTTGGTTGCTTTGAGTAGCACTTTATTTTACATACTAAAGTTTATTCTTTCGAATTCGTCCTTAAATACTATTTACAAAATTCTTATGCGCATGCGCACATATTCTAATCTCTTATTTTTAGCTAAGTAAAATCTGCTAATGAGTTTTCATTATCATAAAACATATGTTTAAGGGTGGTTTTCCCATGTGCGTGTGGATTAGCAATAAAATGTAATCTATTTACAGATATGCAATGAGTTTTCTTATCCTAAACAAACATAAGACAGCCAACAGACCCACACGGACTGTAATAAACTCATGATAATAGAAAATAAATAATATTGAACAATGTTTTAAATGCATACGTTTGCATATTTTAAAATTTTTGAGGGTTTTTGTTTTTTATTTCCATATAATAAAAAAAGTTTTTAAGCAAATTTTTAAATACACAAAACAATTTTCAAATCAATAAATAATTTCTTTTTGCAATTTGCTCTACGCTCTCGAAGGTCATGGAGAGCGTGATCAATCACCACGTGGTAAATTATCTGGAGTCCAATTCACTTTTGTGTGCTAGACAGTATGGCTTTCGTAGAGGTCTTCCTACGGGAGACCTGTTAGCGCTTCTTTCGGAACGTTGGAGTCGTTTTATTCACCAATTTGGAAAAAGCAAACTGGTTGCTCTGGATATTTCCAAAGCGTTTGATCGTGCGTGGCACGGTCCACTTGTTTCAAAGCTTTTTGCGTTTAGTGTAGGTAGAGATTTCTCTTGATTTATATCGAGCTATCTCAAGGACCGCTCTATAAGTGTTGTTATAGATGGGTTCTCATCGGAGGAGTTTCATTTGAATTCAGGTGACCGCAGGGCTCTGTTCCTACAATTTTTCTAATTTTTCTTAATGACCTCCTGGGTCGAACTTCCAATCCTATCTGCTCTCTCGCAGATGACAGCAGCATTTGTCATTAATTTTCCTTTGACCATGGGCCAAGCCCTACAGAGCTTGAATCTATGAGACGGAATATGAATGACACACTCAATCTTGACCTTATGACAATCTCCGAATGGGGTCTTGCGAATAGGGTCGATTTTAATGCTCGTCAGACCCAATGTTGCATGTTGACCCACAGACGTCTGGTGAAGTTAGCGTCATATGTATCCATGGGAGGTATACCTATTGAGGAATCAGACACTCTTGATGTTCTGGTCATGAAAATTCAATGTGATGTTCACTGGAACCAACATGTCTTTCAAGTGTCGAAAGAAGCATTCAAGTGTCTTAGTGCAAGAACTACTTCACTCCGTCTAATCTATTCACTATATTTACCGCCTAAGTCCGACCGAAAATGGAATACAACACCCATATCTGGACAGGTGCTTCAAGGTCTATCTTGAAGCTTATGGATCGGGTGCAAAGGAGTGCGTTGAAACTCATCAAGCTCTTTTGACTCTTTGGAGCATCGTCGGAATGTAGGTTGTGCAGCATTGTTCTATCGATATTACCACGGAAGGTGTTCAGCTGTTATGGGCGAACTCATCCCTGAGACACGGGTGCATGCCCGTAGTACTCGCCTTTCCAGCAGATCACATCCTTTTGTTGTTGGCTGTCCAATGGATCGCACAATGCATTATAGAGAAAATTATTTTCTTGGTCAAACTAGCCGTAGGTGGAACGAACTCCCGGCAGAAGTCTTCCCAGTCGGCTACAATTTAGAAAAGTTCAAATTAAATGTCCACAAACACTACTCCCTCTTTCCTCTTTCCTTCTTCCATAATCTATTTTCCTAATACCAACACAATGCATTGCATTAGTAGGGGGAGTCCCCTGAGTGTTGGCTCAAAGTAAAAAAAAAAATGAAGGTTTTCAAAAAATAAAATATATTTCAAATATTATTGATCTGATCTGGAATCAAAGTGGAATCTGAAAATAAATGCATTGGCATTTTTGAAGTTCAAGACAACGTTTTACTTTTAATAAAACAGTACGTATTTATTTAAACAAACAAAAATTGAAATTAGTTATTTATTATGGGTTTTGGTAAGGAAGACAGTTAACATTGACTTTCGTGACACAACGTGGAAGCTCTTGTTTAGGTATGTCATATCAGCGTAAAAGCTAAGCGAAAAAAAACTTTTGGCCTTCCGCTCTTGTTTAGGTACGGCTGTTAGAAACCAGTATACCTAAAGCTGAAGGTCCACACCATGCGTTTATGCGTCTGTCCTTTAAATGCATCTGACAAAAAAGTAGAATCAGTTTAATTGTATATGACAAGTTACACAGGAAATCGCATAGAATGCACAGTTGTATCAAAGCATGAAAGTAGGTTAACATCCTACTTTTTGCATCCGTCGCATGTTTGGTGAAATAAAGTCAGCTGTTATTGATGGCCATGGATGAGAAATCATATTTTATTTTCAATGTTATCGATAAATATGTTTGTGTGGTGGATTACTTTTTACTATTTTTTGCAGTAAAAAGCTTTCGTAATAAAGATTGTATAAACTTTAAAGAATTAAATACATAAAAATTAATTCTAAGCACAATTTTACCACGAACAAAATTTGCCATTCTAGTTATCGATTAATTTTATGTTCTTAGTGTCATCTTTGTTGTGTTTATTATATATTTTTTTTTTTGAACAAATGCCATGCACTGGAAACTTATTAATACCGTTAAAAATCACGAATATTTTTATAATAAATGCTTACTCCACTATGAATTCTTTTAAATAAATTCTATTAAAATTTCAATTACACTTTCCATTTTTGGCAAAATTGCTTTTAACTGATAAACATATTAGCACAACAGCTGATAAAAAAGACAAATTTGGCGCCTAAAACGCATGGCATGTAACTTGAATTTAGAAACGCATACGCACCTACGCATGAACCCATGGTGTTCTTTAGAAATAAAAATGAGAAGACAAAGTGCAACTCTCACAAATACTTTAAACGAAGACAATAGTGTTGTCTGCTACTTGGTTGGTTCTCTTATATACTATAATATCCTCTGTTTTACTAACAGTAATTGTTATGCGATGACTGCTAAAAAACACGGCTAGTTACTTTTTATTATAGAATTTTACTAGGAATAAAAAATTAAACCCAAAAAATTACTTCGCTTCCAAGCTAAACGACCAGGTTCTGGAAATCATGTAAAAATAAAACCAATGGAAGTTTCCAATTTTTGTAAAAATAAACGTATGTAGCTTTTCTTAATTACAAAAGTAGTTTAGGCAAAGATACATGGTCTTCAAAGTATGCGGTATATAAAAGAAAATATTTTACTGATCTTGAACCACAGGAGAGTTTTCAAATTTTGTTGGCTTCCAATTTCACATGACTTGGATTTCCGAAAAATGGCTGACAATCTTAACTAGAGTGAATGTCAACCTTAAATAAAAATTAAAACAAAAAAAATATTTATTAAAATAATTTAAAATTACTTATAAGCGACGCTCTACTTAAATTATATTCGGTTTGCATAAATGGCATCGATATGTCTTTTAAACGAATTAAAAAATTCGATGATTTTTTACAGATACTTTGCGTTTTTTAAATTTAAAGAGGGGAAACGACTAATGAAATGCCCTTTAGAACTTCTTCTATTCGTTTTAATCAAAAATCTCAAATTTTTTCCCTTCGAAATCCCATAAACCAAAGTAATCAACACTTTTATTTCTTATACTGTTTTTTATGGGTTTCATTAGCAGAATTATATTGAAAAAAAAAATTCGCAAGCAAAAAGCTGTCTGTACAGGTGTTAACATCTTTCGAAATTTCAGCCAACTCATTTACTTACCTCACGTTTAAATGTTTCCATTAGACAATATTCCTTATTTATAGTGAAATCGTTATTTTGCTCATTTCCTTCGTCTTCTGTTTTTGCTGTTGTTGTTGATACCGTTAGTTCCTTAAGATGCTGATTTAAGACATTTGAATATTTTTCGCTCCATAAATGTTTATACGCTTCGAATTGTAGAGCGTATAATTTAGCTGCATTTAACGTTTCGTTAACAATTTTTCTTATGCCGGCATTGAGTTGTTTGATCTTAAACTCTTTTGGCAAAAGGATTAAAAATAAATTACAGTTACAAGAATGTTAATGTGAAGTGTTGTAAGTAGTTACACAAAAAGAGTACTTAAATGCAAGGGATGTTCAAGAATTTAACTTGACTAGTGGTGAAGTGAGCAAATTGTTGTTAAGAAAAATAAAATTAAATTAAATTTTTGACAGTTTTTTTTTTGGTTTTTAATGAACAATAATTAGTATTATGGTTATTTTTGTTGAACTGTTTATGGGTTTTAATTCAACTTTTTAAAATTTTATTAGGCTAAAGTTCATCAAATTTAATTTTGTGGTAAGAATTGAAACATATGTATAAGCATAACCTGTCCGTGAAAGCCTGTGTTCGAGCCCCGCGGCAGTCAAGAATGAAAAATTATCAATAAATTTTTTGTCAATTTCATGTTGTAAAATTCCTTTCTTCATAAAAATAATTTAATAAAAATTAAATTTGATGAACTTTAGCCTAATAAAATATCAAAATTTGATGAAGAATTTTAAACCGGTAATCGTTGGAAGGAGGAAATAATAATAGTTAAAGGGTTTAAAAGAAGTGTTATAAATTATAATTTTCCTTGCGTTTGTCTTTGGGAACGTATAAGTATTTTATATGAAATAAATATTAATCATACGCACTGTTGTTTAATGCTTTGCAATGGGAGAAACAATTTCATTTTTTCTTCTATCTTATTTCTTCCCAAAGTATTTAACTTATTTTTTGAACAAAAATGTAACTCAAGTGTTTTTTCTTAAAGTTGAGACTACTTCTACTTCAGCAACAATTTGTACGAATTTAAAATCACGATTGTAATACTTTTCTTAAGTTTTGAAAAGTTTAACAACACGTTTTAAAAAATAATAATAAATAGGTAATATTTTTTTGGACAAAATTTGCAAGTTTGTGTGAGTTTGTAAAAAATATTGCTATATTTTGTACACCAGTGAACATTTTGCTGCTGCCTATTGTGAACGATGTTTAAATTAAAAAACATTTTTTTATTTCGTCCATAAAAAACAAATAAAAATTGTTTTCAACCAAACAACAGATTTCCCTAGACAATTTTTTAAAAATTTAACTAGAGAAGATTCAAAGCATTTTTCGAAGGAATTTCCAAACAAATAAACAGTTATTTAAATATACAGGGTGGCGCAAAAGGAACTTTATGATTTAATGGGCAGATAGGTAGAAAGGCTGGTGTGAAGTCTCCTTCACACCTTCACCAATTTGGTCCATTGCGACGCCTTCTTCAGAGATAGATATCTTAAGACGAAAAATAGGCGAAATAAACAGCGAAAGTATAAGATAGAGTTAAAAGATTGACAGGAAAATAGAGTTTCGAACCAAACCCGGGATAAATCCTACTCAGTCCTACGTACGGCAGTCCGTTCGGTTCCCCCAGGCTCGATTGATCGCGCTTAGAATCCTGATCCTTCCAAAATAAAAGCCTATTGGAGGCCTAACCGCCTCCGTACAGTTAGGATCCTCCATCTCTGAGCCCTGTCGCGCTAACTCATCAGCAACCTCATTGCCGCTGATTTAATAATTAAATACATATTTTATTTACTTTGTCTTTGGTTTTTGTTTTAAAATCTACTTTGAAAAACCTGCGAAATTTATGATGGAAAGACTCAGCACAAAACAAAAATTTTTCAATTTTATTCTGAAAGTCAGCCTTCGCTTATTCAGATTCAAATGAGGACCATTTTCCACTTAGATGCCCAGTATACGACGAACAAGTTGAGCTTAATGTGAATGTCATTCAATGCCGGGCAATGATTGAAAATTGTTTGAGGATTGAGGTAGAGAATAATCCAGAATTGTGGTTCTAACAAGATGTAGCAGCAGCTTGTCCAACTATGGTTTTTGTTTGGCGTTACTTATGCGCACCCCTATATTTTAATTATTCTGAAAAATAAGTCCTTTTGACAAAGTTTTAATTAAATTTTATGGGAAAAACTTAAAATTCAAATAGCTTTTATTTATTTATGTAATTCGCCAATGAAACTAATTGTTGTTGCTGGCTAGTTGGCTTATGGCCTATTTCACCCATTCGTTTCAAATATCAATTTATATTTAAATATACACGCAGGGAAAAAACATGCTTCAACATGGTCAGCTCCAGCAACACTTTTTTTAAGGAAAATTTTTATCATATTCCTTCGTATTAGTAAACGATTGTTAAATTTAACAAACGTTAATTAAGGAAAATTTTCATAAAAAGTTTGTTTTATTAATATTTTTATGAATACAGGCAATTAAGTTTAACAATTATTAGCATTGTGGTTATTTTAAGTCTATTAGGTTTAGTTTAACCACAATATTGTCACCGACAACCATATAATTGTTAAATTAGTCCTCTATCAAGAAGCCACAACTATATTATGGTTGCCTCTAAACATGTTACAGTTAAATAAGACAATAATTTGTTTTCAAATTAACAATAGTTTGACCATAATATAGTTGTCGGTGACAAAAATATGATTCAATTAAACATAAAATGTTTAAAATTTTCTTTAAAAATAGTTTTGTTGGAGGTGACCATATTAAAACATGTTTTTCTCTGTGTGCAGTTTTTCGTACAATTTGATATTTTTCAACATAAAAAAAGAATTTTAAACATAAATTGATATTGAGAATTGGTGAAATAGGCCTTATAAAACCTTAATTATTTTGTATAGCGAAGGCTTATATTCAAATAGAAAGTGAAAAAACTTTTTTATTTACAAAGACATTTTTACGTACTCTTTCAAAAATTTCAGTAGAAATTTAAAAAAAAAAAAAAAAAAAAAAAAAAAAAAACTTTTTTCAGGCAGCATTCAGGGTTGTCAGATTGATTTCGACCTTTTTCACCAAATTCAATGTAAAAATCGCCAAAGCCTTTATATTTTAGTTTTTGACAATAAGCCGGAAAAAATTAAATTATTAAAAAAAAATTTTAAAAATCCTAAAATATAAATTTATTCCAAATCGCCAAAATCCGCCAAAAATAAAATAAAAGTCGTCATGTATATATATTTTGGTGAATTTTTATTAGGAACAAAGTAAAAATGATTAGTGAAGACAAAACAGGAATATTGTCTACTTAAAGCAGCAAAGAACGAATTATTGTGGTTATTACTCGTTGGTACTACCAGCAAATAAAGTACAGCTAAAGCAAGTTTTTTAAAATGGTACGTACAGGCCAGGCCGTATCCTTAAAGATATACAATTTTCGCCAAAACGGATTTAAATTAAATGGAATATCGTTATTAAACTACTCTTTCAAATTAACAAGTATTATTTTTCCCATTGTGTTTCATAAACATGCAAAGGCACGCTAGGATTCATAAAAATCTTTGAAATATCTTTAACACAACGAATTTTGTTTATGATAATTAATTTTATACCGGGCAAATATTCGTAAGCTTTAAACTTTTTAGTTATTGCAAGAGCATTTGTAAATATGAAAAACTATTTTCTCGAGGATTTCCTAATCTTCATCAGCCATTTCAACTTCACACAATTTAGTTTCAAATAATAGTCAGTATACCTGAAATTTCATACATAAAAATAAAATTATTTTTTCGTATTGAATTTAACGAATTTTAAAATAAATTCAGGGCTTATCAAAAATAGCCAAATCAAAAATTAGGTCGCCAAACAAGTTTGAAAATCGCCACGTTTTGCGAGAAATCGCAACATCTGGCAACCCTGGTAGAATTTTTATTTTAAGATATTTTCAAAATCTTTTCTTAAGAAAATTATTTGCGAAAATTTTTTTATAAGGGCTTATTAAAGAAAACACAATTTAGCGAAAAGTTTCCTATAGAAACATATTTTTCGGAGAGTTTTGTACAGAAGGCCGTTATTTGAAAGGTTGTTTTAAAGCTTTTATTTAGATGTTTTCATAGAAAACTAATTTTTGAAGAGTTTTCTACACTGATTTTCAACAGAAAATGTATTCTTGAAGGTGTTTGTACAGAAAACTGGGTTTCATCTGGTTTTTTTTTTTGGAAAACTGATTTTTGAAGTTATTTTTTACAAAAAATTAATTTTCGAAAATTTTTCTAAATAAAACTGACTATAAAAGAGTTGCTGTAGGATTTTATTTAATTTTTGGAAAACTGATTTTAAGAATTTTTCTTACAAAACTGATTTGTTTCGATGAGTTTTAAACAAAAAAAAATATTTCACAGTGCAACAAAATTCGGTTCATCGCCGCCAGCCTCAATACTTGCAACGTGAAATGAAACTAGGCTCCTGGTAGAGCAAATCTGCCAAAGGGGTTTGATAGGTTAACTCGTATTTTCGAAATTTCGGCCCTTGAAGTTTTTTAATTTTTTGAAGAGGCGTTTGGAATAAGTAAAAAAAAAAAATTAGTTCAGACGCCTTCAATGGAATTGTAACACTTGAAACACTAAAGCCATCTGGATAAGTACTTTACTTTTAGTTTTCCAAAAACACAGATTTCAATTTATTTTATTTTAACATAAATTCAATAAAAACAAACACTAAACATCGAAACAAAAAATAATTTATTTGTAAGATTTTCGACACATTGTCGACATCGACACAACATTCTTAGCAAATACTTTATGTTTCAACAACTTAAAATTGACGTCGACGAACGACGTATATAATAGGGATGAGTGTTTTTTAAATAGTTTTCGGAAAAAAAATACCAAAAAATGTTTAAAAATCTACTTAAAAATGCTTTTTCTTGTTTCTTCTTAAGTTTTAAATTTGTCCTATTCCCATCAATATCCGGCAGATCTTGTTTTATTTATCTGTTTTTTCTCTTGACAATTTTCCTTTTCCTTAAAATCCAATTAAAGCTACACAACTCAGTCTATGTTTTTAAGAATCTCTACTAATTGGCATCACGTTTTTTTTGAACATCTCAACCAAAAAAAAAAAAAAAAAAAATAAACGCAAAATTACGTGCAAAAAGTGCGCCAAAAAGAACAAAAAAACCAACGAACACTTTTTAGGAAATTCCAAGACAAATAATACCTTTTGTGGTTGCCGTTGTTGATTTTTCGTTTGTCATAGTTGTTGCAACAATATCTTCTTCATGCTCCCTGCTTCTAGTTTCCTCATATTGTAGCCGATTTGTTTGTGCGTCGCTGCAGTCATGAATTAGTTTAGTATTTTTATCATTTGTATGCTCCACGTAAACATCACACCCGTCATCGTCTGCTGAAGAGAATGTTGTGCTGTTTTCTCGAAATATACGTGGCATGCAGATGCAGGAACTGTTAATGTCTTGCAGTAGTTGTTTGATAATTTGTTGAAAATTATTTTCCACATTTGTCTCGAATGTTGGCTGAAAGCGTATTTCCGTACCAACCAATTCCAATTTTACCTCAAACAGAGGAGTTTTAATGTTGGCGCTGGTTGCAAGACCAACCTCCCTCAGACTGGATTTCGAAACGCTGGCTGAGAAGGATAATGGGCGCTTTGTGAATTTAGTTGGGGCGAGTGGGGAAAGTAGAGTAGTAGTGGCTGTAGATGTAGATGTCGGTAAAAATAGTAATTTATGCGGCTGCTGTTCATGTTCGTATAAATGTTGATTTTGGCTTTGTCTGCTTTTAAGTAGTTGGGGTAAAAAGTGTTTGGCGTTTGTTGTGGTTCCTTTAGAGGATGACTCTTTCACAAAATGGTTTGTTGTTGTTTTTAGTGTTGCTGCCGTTTCAATTGATAGCATGTTTTTTAAAGTGTAGCAAAATGGCCTGGTTTTACTTTCCGTTACTGTTGCAAAAGCCATGTTTGGTGCTGCCACTGACATTACTGCATTTTCTACGGCTGTTGCTGTTAACGAATTCACTGTCGCTGTTGCGGTTGTAGACATTTCATTGTACAAATACTCTAAGCTGCAACCGTGTGTGACGAGCCGTATGAACGTTGTGTACATTAAGTTGAATTAAGTTGAATTTTGGAGTGCATGTTGCATGCAATTGCAAAAATACCACAAAGTGTTACTGTGTCTGTTTTCTCTTTCGTCTTCTAGTTTCTTTGTATACATTTTGAAATGTTGTTGATGACTACAATGACAATGATTCTTTCTACATGACGATGGAAATGACTGACTATGGATATGAGTTTGAGAATGTTTACCAAAATGACGATACTGATGATGTTGTTGTAGGTATTATTTCTAGCAATTCGTCTGTCATCGTTTGCCGGTTAAATGAGGTGCATTGATACTTAATTTTATTGCTTTGCGTTTTGAATAGAGTGCGGGGGAAATTGTGGTGGTGGCAGTCTTTATATGGTTTTTTTTAAGGTAAATAAACTTAAGTGTTATGTGTCTACTGTTGCATACAAAATCTTTATAATTGAAATGGAATTTCTGTTTTAATTTTTGATTTTTAAAATAAAGATGGGAAGGTTTTAGTTTGATTGATATTTTCCATAAGTCATAATTGTTAGATAAAGGAGAAAAAAAATTCGAGAATTGTTTTGTTGTCAAATTGAAAAAAATACACAGTTCCTTGCAATTTTTTCCAACCTTAAGTCAGTTTAAGTAATTTTGTTTCTTATTTCTTTTAATATTTTACGAAATTAGTTTTTCCGATCGTCTGTTGAGAACCGTCTTGAGTCCGTACCTCAAAAGAGTACCAGACACCTTTTCGTTTATTTTTTTTAATGAACAATAATAAGTATTAAATTTTTTTGTATCTCTTTTAGTTTAGGAGATATAATGTTACACATTTTTTCCAATGCACAACAATAAGTGTTCCAAATGTCAACCTTTTAGCTTCATACGTTTATGCTCTGCGGTGTAAGATAAATAGATAGAGATAAAAATCTTTTGAAAAAAGTAACAAAAAAGTTCCCTCGTATAGATTCTCATCCACCCAGCACATTTCATGTTAAATTTTATGATGCAACGTTCAATATTAACGGAAATTCAAAAAGTACCAGTTAAAGGACAAAAAAAGTACCAAAAAGCCCTTTTACAGATTCTCATTTACTCAGGACCTTGCATATTTAATTTAATGTTTCTGGGTCCAATACTAAAGGCAATTCAAAAAGTACCAATTAATGAACAAAAAAGTACCAATAACTTCCCTATTATAGATTCTCATTTAATCCAGGCATTGCATCTTAAATTTAATGTTTCTTAGTTCAGTAGAAACGGATATTCAAAAAGTACAACTTTAAGAACTAAACAGTACCAATAACCGCTTTAAGAGATACCCATTCACTCAGGACCTTGCAGGTTTGATTTTATGGTCATAAGACCAATATTAGCGAAAATTTAAAAAAGTAACAGTTAATGATATAAGATAAGGTACTATTTTTTCCCCCATTAATGTATCAAAAATTTAATTTTTATAGTGGGAGCCCATAATTTAGTACGAATATGTCAATGAATGGAAAAAATGTTTTGTAAAAAAGTACCAAAAAAAGTTACCATTTTCACCCCTTAAATGTTCGATTTTCAAAAAAGGACCAAATTAACATTCGTATGTTTTTGATAAGTTTCGAATGTGATACATTAACTTTGTTTCTATGTTTATTGCTTCAAAAGATAGATAGGGTGTCAAAAAAGTACTTAAATTTAGATTTTACCCGTTTACTCCCTAAAATAGCCGAATTTCAAAAAAGTACCAGACACATGTCCGCTTATTTTTCTAAAGAACAACGATAAGTTTTACATTTTTTTTTGTATCTCTTTTAGTGTGGAGATATAAGGTTACCGTATTTTCCCCTTTTTACCATTTTTTACCCCCTGAAAATTTGAATTTCGAAAAATCCCGGCTTAATGGATCGATTTGGAGAGTGACCAATCTCTGGTCCAAACTTCAAGTTTTTAGCTTCAGGCGTTAAGGCTGTGCGATGATGAATCAGTGAGTCAGTCAGTAACGTTAGAATTTTATATATTTTAAATAACTCAATTTAACATCATCAATTGGTTTTCATTTACTTTACAAAAAAAAAAAAAATGCCGTCCTTTGCTTAACGCCACAGTTGCGTCTTTATAATGGTCGCCTTAAAAACACCACCCGCAACACAATTTCCTTCTAACATCTTTTGTTTGCATTGTTGATACAATTATTTGATTAGTTTCGTACAGACACGAATAGTTAAATCAAAATATGACATGTTCGTGCAAGCAACAATAGGCTTTCTTTAATGTTTTCTATACTTTATTTAAGTGGAGGCGTTAAAAAGTAAATGACTCAGTTTTATAACTTTTGCTACACAAATAAATAATAAATATTTAAATAATTGGAGTGTGAAAATTTTTGAATATTTACAAAGCGAATTAATTTATATTTAATAGAGCTTAAATAAGCAGTATGACCAAAAAAAAAAAAAGATGGTTCGTGTCAAAAGATTAACAGCTTTATGATAAATTTAAGACTTTTAAATGCATTTGATTCTTAATGAGGTTTCATTGTTTTAATTATGAAGCAAATGATTTTTAATAAATATTTTTTTGTAACCTGATTTTCATTGAATGCTTAACTTCTTGGTAAATTAGTTCATCAATTGACTTTAAATACAAAATGTATTTGCTACGCTGGTGTTCGGGAAATAAGCGCAGGAACTGGAACAAAAATTTATAAAAATTAGTAAATTAATAATTTAATTTTTTTTTAGTTCATTTTCCTGCCTCCAATATATTCTTATCCTGCAAATCGCCTTCATTTTTTTCACATTCGAAAAATAAGTAGAAATTTTCTATTAACAAGCGATTGAGCAATAACTTCGTCTCTTCGCACTGCAACAAACGAGTCCTAAGGCGTTCCTGTTGGTGTTTTAGTTCGAGCAGATTTTTGCCATAAAGACTACGTTGATGCAGCGGTTCACGACTCCAGCGTCTGACACTCTCGATTATAGTTTCAATATTTTTTCGCGACTCTTGCAGACGTGAGTGCAATGTTTTAGTTTTATCATAGATCTCATCGATAAGCTCGGAATCTGAAATGAATACGAGAGAGATTTTCATTACTAAGTTAATTGCTCTCTAGACTTTGACCCATTTTCACAACTTAGCTATAGGCAAGATTTTATCGTTCCTTTCCGTTATTCCATTATTACTACTTTAATTTAATCTAAAATTAAATTCTAAAGTGAGCGAAAAGTTAAAATAAATTTCATCCTACCTGTTTGATTAAAGTATTTTGTAAAAGTGGCACACTTTTTGTTCGGCTGATAAAATCCTACCTTTAGCTATTGGGAAGTGTTAAGAATGGGGGTTAGACTTCTATTAACATTCACTTAAGATAAAATTGCACTTATAGAGAGAACTGTGCCCATGTTCTGTAACTGGCCTCGAGAAACTTTTCGATTGAAATGTGAGAAAGGAAACAAAAATGCCATAAATTTAAACAAACAACTGTTTTTCTCACTTAATTGCGACAGTAAAATTGTTGGCGAGTAGTGGCTGTCAAGTAAGGAAACTCCTCGCCAATTTACAGAAAAAGTGTGTCTGTTAAATAAACTCACGAATAAAAACGGACGAGAAAATATTTGAATACTAAAAAACATATTAAAAATGCAAAATGCAAAGAATAAAAATAATAATATTTTTTTCATTGTTTAATTATTTTTCTTTTAACATTTTTATAAAATATTCGAATGTTTTCAAAGTTTGTTTGCAAACAACAAACATTAATGGCCTGTTCGTCGATAACGAATGAAGTCTTCGTTCGCATAACTTACATGTAAAACAAAAACAATATTTTTTATAATTTATTTTTGTTTAAAATGTAATTTAAGCGAACCAAGTCTTCTTTCAAAGTTTTTCTTGGTATTCAAAAATTAATTAACAAGGTTTCTTTCAAATGTGCTAAATTCCCATTTCATACTATTGAAAAACTGAAATTTATTGTTGAAGGGATAAGCTATTCCTATGCGCATTTCACTGGTTGCTTAGGCCAGATCGTCAGGAAACTTCATCCAAAGATGTTTCTTTCGTTATCGACGAACAGGCCCTTAAGTCAGTTGTATTTTCGCCGCCGGAGTTGAAATTTTTTTCAATTTTGGTAAATTTTGGTCCCGGTCAACGCTATGTGTAAGTGGCGTTCTCAACGTCTGCAATGTCACATCGGCTTCGAGTGCAATGTTATGACATTTATAACGTAACGACGTAATCTCTTTTTATAATTTTCGAAATGAGTTACAGACACACTTTCTTCTTACTTCTCGAGAAACGATGGAATATTTTGTTTCACATTTTATCAAAGCGAGAAGTTCTCACTAAAGTTACAGAACATTTATACTGGCTTTAGAGAAAAAGCTCGAATTCCAAATTGAGAATGGCAGGGTTGCCCAAAGGCTGACTGACAGCACTTTTAAAAAAATTTGCGTAATAATAATATCTTTGGGCAAAGCAGGATTCAAAGTGCAGCCAAAACAAACAATCGACTTTCTAAAAGGATTATGAGGTCTGCCCAAGGCGAATTAACTACAGGTGGTGTCGAAACGGCATCTGATTTTGACAGTACGAGCTTATTTGTTTTGATTTGTTAGTGTTTTGCTAAGAATGGTTCACATTTCGAGCCGTAAACACTAACAATGCAATGCAAAAAACACTATGTTGTTTCTGTTGCTGTTGGATTGTTGTAGTTCCGACACTACCTGTAGTTGAATTCGCCTTGGGTCTGAGCCACAGCTTTGAAAGCAGAGAAAACATGCAAAACCTACCAATGCTTTTAAGGAACAAGAAGTTTCAGAATGATAACGCTCTCTATTAACCTACAGTCTTTGCAGCCCCTAAGTATTCAACTTGGATGGATGATTTTACAGGTCTACGGAAGGGATGGTAATGAAAAACGATTGCCGTAAGATAAGACAACTTTTTGTGGAGTATCTTGATTCTAGGTGAAGGTTTGGAGATGGACGAACAGTAGCAAGGTGAGTGAAGAGAATGTGTTTCATGTCGCGTGATGTTTGTAAGGAAGCACCTAGCTCTGGGTTGTTTGCTGACGGGGCATGGTTTGGTCTAAGCATTCTTGCATCAGATGGTTTTGTTTGATACTACGAAATGTCGTTGTGGTAAGGGACCTGAAGACGTATGGCTTTTATATACTAAAGATGGTACGGATAAACTGGCGAGGGTTAGGATATTATTGTAACGTTAGAGGGCAAGCGCTCAATTCGGATGTTGGATCAGTTTCCCTCTGATTTACTAGTAGGAGATCACAAACACAAATTAAGTGGTGGTGTTTTCTATTTCGTTTTCCACAAATTTTTCTATGTAGATTATTTACTCTGCGCTTTTGACGTACGGTTCTGCTATTTGGTAAAATGGAGCAATTGATGAGAATACCCTCTCGGACTCGGACCATCAACATCACAACTGTTCCGATAACAGGATAAGAAACGGAACATACAAAACAGCTTAGCTCTCCTAAACCTCTGAAAGGTTGAGAAAGAGAAGAGAGAGAGAGAGAGAGAGAGAGAGAGGGAGAGCCAGAGATAGAGAGAGAGAGAGAGAAGGAGCTTTTATTAACTTGCGAAAATTTATCAACTTGTTCTTTGATGTCAGTGGTAAAGATAGAGTACTAGGAATCGGGAAATGCAACATATGGTCAGGATATCAGATTTATTACCTAAATTTTTGTCTTTCAAGCTACGAATGACCAAAGCGATTATACTTCTCGAAGATATTTAATCACTATAACAAGAAATACCTGCAAAATTAGGTCTCATCTTAAACAGCACCCAGTCTTAATTTAATTCTTTTATTAAAATTTTTCTTGGCGCTCAAAAATTAATTAACATGGTTTCGTTTAAATGTGCTAAATTCCCATTTCATACTATTTCTAAACTGAAATTTATTGTTGATGGGATAAGCTATTCCTTTACGCATTTCACTGGTTGCTTACGTCAGATCGTCAGGAAACTGCATCTAAAGATTTTAGAAAAACAAAAGACATGATACAAATAAAACTGTTAAGCAAATAAGAATTATAAGCAACAGTCATACTTGTAACAATATCAAAGCTTAAACAAAAACAACAACGCTAAACAGTGAGTTTATCTTTTCATAACTGTAAATGTAGTTGTAAATTTCTTGTTTGCATATTTTAAACTATGCGCTTTTGTTTACTATTTAATAAAACTTCCAAATGCTGTTGTTTTTAATGCAATAAAATACAAATCAGAAGAAATTAAATCAATCAAATGATTTCTGCTGTCAACTAATAGAATTCAATGAGTGACAAAAACTTAAATCAATTATAATTGACAAATAATTACTAATGTATGTATGGAAATAGAAATCGACATGGAAACAGAGAAAACATATCATGTTCGTATATAAATGATAAGAAGGTGGTTGTGGCGCGTTAATGGGCATTAGTATGATTGAAATCAGTAATGCCAACTCTTTACTAGCAGCAATGGCTAAACTAAATTTTAGTACAAAAAAAAAAAACAAACACTGTTCCGGAAAAGTCACATCAAAATTTATGCACCATTTGTCTCACTTGTTTGGTCAACATTTTTCTTAAAATTTTAATAAAGTATTCGAAAAGAAAAAGCTTAAAATGGCTACTAACTAAATGAATTTTTTTATGGCCAAACAAGATACAAAAATGGCTTAACCTTAACACTAAACACACAGAAAAAATTATTTTTCGAATTCAAACAAAAAATTTGTAGTATCAAAACATTTTTTGTCTGAAATCGGTCCTACAAACAAATTCGCATATTCAAACAATTTATTTGCATTTTGTTTACTAAAAAAAAACACTGATTTTTTCAAACAAATAATTTACAGAATCAAACAAAAAGTTTACTGAAATTCATATAAATTTCAAACAAATAATTTTGCTGAATCAAACAAAAATTTTTTTCACAAGCAATGACGCGCACCCAAGCTATCACTTAAGAAGATGATGAAGGCAGAAGCAGAGCGGCGGCTGGCTTTGAGACACATGTTTTGTTGGAATTATTTTTGAACGAAGTCTTGTTTATACACACAATGTTTTTCTTCATCACTCACTGTTGCTGTATCCTTTCCTTGGCTAAAGAAGAAGAAATGTAACAAACAACGGCAGCAGACCGACTCGATATGTTTTTCGTCATCATTTTATTTTTGTATTTGATGTATTTAAGTAAACAGTTTTCAAAAATTGAATACGGGATTTTGTTTTTCATTCTTTTTTTCCAACTTCGAAACCAACCAAAAATTTATTTTGTTTCTTATAATGTTGTTGTTGTTTCTGTTGTTTAAAAAAGAATGAAACCTTTTTTTTACCTGCTATTTTTTTGTTTTTTTACTAATAACCTCGTCGCGCTATTTTATCATCTTTCTTCTTGTTGTACTTTTTTAAAGCGTCCAAAAATAAACTGTATGTGTTTTGTGTTGTTGTTCTTATATTTCACATAAAGAAGTGTTGCTTACGATCAAATAAAAAATGCAAAAAACGACAACATTAAAGAGCGTTAAATATTTCATACAAAATTATGAAAAATAGCGCGTATATTATATTATTGAAAAGTTGTCAACATTTTTGTTGGTTAAATAAAAATCAAACAAAAATATTAATTGAATCAGTAAAAAAATTTGTAGAAATTAAAAAAAATTTCAAACAATCGTTTGTTTGAAAATAATTCGGCAATAATTTTTTCTGTGCAGCTAAATTGACCACATCGACTAAAACTTACCATACACGCGCCAAGTCAACGTTTTGCTGGCATATTCCACACGTTCATCGATGAGATCTACAACAGTCCGAATTAATTGCATTTCGTTGGATGCATTTAAGCCCTCCCTGATGCTGTTGAAGTATTCAGCAATTTTCATTAGTTTGATCTTGCGTTGCCAAAAAATATCGCGTTGAGCGTATAAATCTAAAAGTGTTAAAGGCAATTGATTGGTATGAAGTTGTTGTAAAGGTTGTTCTTGATTTTGAAGTGGTAGTAGTAGCTGTTGTTGTTGTTGTTGTGGTAGTGTTTTTACAACTGTTAAATGTGTCGCTGTAGTCTCGCCTTGTTTTTGCCTTGTTTGAATTTCTTGCAGAGCCAGCAAATATTTTGTTTCTCTCAACAAGGTAAAAAGTTCCAAGGATAAATTTATTTCAAGGATTTTCATGTCACTAACAAATGATGATTTATTTAAACCATCATCATGCTCACTCCCAATTCCAGCACGGATAAATTCTTCATTTGTTACAAGTTCCGTAATTGAAAAGTTATTAGAAACCTTCCTAACTCCTGCTGTCGAATCAGTTTTGTCAGTTAAAGCAGTGTTCAAATGATGACAATAAGCTGCTCCATTAGTAGCTGAAGAGTGAAAATGTGTTGGTTTGTTGGCCAACCAGGTGTATTTGACTTTGTTGTTTCTGCTATCAGCGCTGTTGCAACAACATTCCATACTTCTATCATTATTGCCAACACGAGTTTGTTCCACACCCCCAAAGCAATTCGAACATTCGTTTTGCTCAAGTTTTTGCTGTTGCTGTGGTTTCATTGTCAACAACATCATCACTTTCGAATCGAGTCCTTTGGCAATGCGTTTCTCTATTGTTTGTTGCCAATTGTTCCAAATCTTTAACTGCAAATTACTTAGTTTTGTTGTCAAAATATCGCGTCGAGCAGTCAACTTTTCATATTGAGAAGTTAAAGGATTGTCAGCATTAAGACTAAGAGAATAGACCCATCCAATATGTATGTATGTTTGCGGGGTGGGAATAGTTGTTAGATGTCAAATTGACATTATCCAGGATATTTGTATGGGTATGTGAAAGTTTTAAGGGAAAAATGATGTTGGAAATTATTTAACGGTATTTTGTAAATCAACCAAAAATACATGAAAAAAATTAGTTTTAATAACAAAAGATCTTTCTTGACAGCATCAAAACCATTTTCTTCTGCTCGAATTGAAATTAAAACAAATTTAAATTGAATTATTGCGGATTTTGGTTTAGGGTTTTTTATTTAAATCATTCTTTATTTTGCTGATGTATAGGAAAAAATGGTTTTGACATTTTTTTTAAATATTCAAAAAGGTTGCATCGAATCTTTGATACCCTTCATTCACCAAAATTCTTAGCAATAATTTTTATTTTGTGTTTTTCGAAAGTAGAGCGTTATTGCAAGCCACGATCATACAAAAAATATGACTTCTTAATGTAGGATTGGGTTATTAATGGACATTGCAGGGTTAATGGACGAATTAGAATGGGGATAGATT
This sequence comes from Pollenia labialis, assembly GCA_949318255.1. Classification (NCBI taxonomy): domain Eukaryota; kingdom Metazoa; phylum Arthropoda; class Insecta; order Diptera; family Polleniidae; genus Pollenia; species Pollenia labialis. The sequence goes on along the minus strand of OX439139.1, from coordinate 201,179,861 downwards.
GACTAGATAAATGACAGATGATTGTGTGCGACGTGGGCGTTTGTGCAGTTAAAGGGAGAGTTGATATAGAGAGTTTGACGAAACAAGCCGTTGTGCGGTTATTGACATTTTAACTATTAATTTTATACTTTTTCACCTAGACTTAGGCATACTATGAACAAAATAGAATAAACTGAAAAACAAAAGAACAAGTGTTTTACTTAATAATAAATGTAGGCATAATCAGATCCTACAATAATAAAAAAAAAATTTTAAAATTTGCGATATTAATTTAAATATTAATTAAATTTGCACCGTATTTGTATCAAGTAAACGTTTAATTAATTTGATTAAACGCTTAATGCACTTGATTAAACGTTTAATTTACTTGATTAAACGTTTAATTCACTTGATTAAATTTTTAATTAAAACTGATTTTAGTTTTGATTAATGCTTTAATTGGTGAGTAATTTTGGAGAATTTTTTCTGTGTACTAGTATGATCAATAATTGATTTTTTTTTAAATTATTATTAAATTTTTCAGTCGTATTGGCGACTACGTAAAGTCATATAATGATTTGTTAAAGCATCTGTAGCCTCTAAGAAATGTTTATCCCAAAATATGGATAAATAGGGTCTACGGAAAATCATTGACAAATGCGCCAAACTTTTGGGAATATTCAAATAATTTATTTTTTGTATTTTAAACCGAAAAATTAAGTGAACTTAGAGTTTTTCGTTGTTTTACGCACATTTTTAAGCTGTGTACAAAATTTTTGAACAAAGATTTATCTCAATTTGTATTTTTCGATTGGCTTTTATAGTCGTTTTCAACTAATAACTGTTCGATGGTGGCTACATGAAACCATGATTCAGCCAATTTATGGAAATGTTCATGGTGAACTGTGTTTAAATGTAAATTTTGGCATTTCATTTAAAAACAAGTAAGAAAGTCTAGTCGGTCAAGCCCCACCATATGATACCCTACAACACAGTATTTCAATACAAACCTTCGAGAGTGTACCCTACTTTGGATCCATAAGCAATATTGCACCCGCCGGAACAAAATAATCTTATGAGACTAAAATTCATGTAAAAGGTCTTTGCACCGATTATTTTATTTTGATATCTTTCAATTGTGTGATTTTAAGCGACTTTTGGAAAGTTGTATGTATATGGGACCCAGGGTTAATTTTTGACCAACCTGCACAACAATTTGCAATGACATAGTACCTATCGTAAATGTTATACTCGAAGTTATGGCATTCAAAGCTGATTCCAATAACATTTTGTAAGATGATTTAGATTTCAATAAAATAAATAAGATTTTAATATGATGCCTAATGCGAAAAAGTCTCTCTTCCGAAAAGAAATTTGTATGGGATCTAAGTAAAATTATGGACCGATTCTTCACATTTTTAAAAGGCTTGGTCCTTCTGCCAATTAGAACCTATGTACCAAATTTCATTAAATTACATATCTTAAAAATTAACAAGAAACTTTGCCGTTTCAAACAATGTGTTAATTGAACTAATTAAATACATATCAGCTTTTGACAATTCCCAACAACAATTCCCCAAGTTTTAGTTATTTTATCTTAAACGTAAAAATCAATAAAGATGTTTTGTTATTAAATTAATATTTTAATTAAAAATTTATTTCAAAACGACTAAAATGTTAATAAAATCAAATATTTTTTTAATTTTCTTTCAACGAAAAAAAAAAAGTAATTGATTCAATTACCACATTATTTAAATGGAAATATATACTTTTAAACTATTTTTTTATTGATAAAAAACTACTGATAATTTTTTCTATGACTTTTGTGGTGCGGTTATAAACAGGGCTGTGGAGTCGCAATTGTGGAGTCAGAGTGGAGGTTTTTATTACCGGAGTCGGATTCGAAGTACCCACAACAAGCGACTCCAAAATTATTCTACTTTACATGTAAATAAAATAATACAAATATAAATTTTAAATTTTTAATGAATCATTTTCTTGCTGTATTTAACCAGTTAAAAGGTACTGCATTAAAAAAAGGATTTTAAAGTCAAATAAGGTTAGAGTAGGTATCGGAGTTGGAGTCGATCTTAAAAAATTTCAGCGGTTGGAGTCGGAGTTGGAGTTAGAACTATTTTTTGACGATTCCACAGCACTGATTATAAATATGAAAGCTTTCATGAACGAATTATCAAAAAGAATTATTCTTGAATGAATTTGCTTAAAATTAAAACATTAAAAATTTAATTTTTTTCGAGTTTTACGCCCCTGCATGAAGTACGCGGCGTGTCGAATAAATATTTTATCAATATTTGAAAGAAAAATATGTCTTAGATAATAATTTCTTAGACGTATATAACTTGGTGTTGCACATGGAATAACAGACTCATATATACCCTTATACGTAGTTTGTGCTGGTAGAGTTTTTAAATAATGCATTTTAGCGTGTTTTTAAGAGTACACTGAAAAAAAAAATAGATTCGTGGCTAAAAAAAAAATAAATCACGGGGTGTAAATTATAAAAGTTTACAGCAAATAAAAAAGTTCCTTGCAGTTTTTAAAACTTAAGACCTAAAATTTCAACTCATTTTCCTATGTGTATCTCTGTACAACATCTTAACACCCAATCGTCCACCCACATTTTTAACGTTTTAACAAAACAAAAAAAAATTTTTTTTCCTTTATCTGATCGTTTTTTAAATAATATTTTTTTTCTTGTTCTTATCAATTATCATTGCATTTACTTACAGTGTAGTTATTAAAGCATTCAATTCATTGCCAGCAAAGACATCGCATCTTTTCATATGATTCTCCAGCCACAGGATGGCACCAGCAATAGTTGGAAAATTCATTTCCATTGGTATGGCTTCAACACCTTTATATTCAAATGCCAATAGCACTTCACTGACAATGGTTTCAATCAAAAGCAATTCTTCCTTCAATACGCAAAAGATGTGCGGTAAAATTACCATTAATTCGGTTTGAATGGTTTGTCGTTGCACGATATTGGCAAACATTGTTGTAAGCTAAAGGAATTTTCTTTCGAACAGCCAGCCATTCATGTCAACCATTATTACCACAAAAAAAAAGTAAATTACATTAATACACATATAAACAGATAAGACACATACATACGTACGTATATAAAATGAAAAGGTTGAGAGAAAAAGAAGAAAGAAAAAAAAACAGAAATGATTGAAAATTTTGGTTGAAAGTTGGTAAAAGGGCGAAAATAAATTGGTAAAGTTCATATTATGTTATGTAACATGGTGACAAAGGTTGCCGATATATGCACCTACAGTGCGTGTTTTTACAGAGTTTGATCAGAAGATAAGGGACATGATTTGTGTTAGGCTGTTAAAGAGAGTAAGAAAAAAATTTAATTTCATTCAACTTCCAAAAATATGTTTTTTTATGGAAAATGCAACCAGAGCTTTGTTACCGCAACCATATTTTAATTAAACAACTGCTTAACATGACCACCGCAAACATATAATTACCTTGGATTTAGTTATATTCATAAATTTCTTTTTGACCACTTATCGACCACTTAGTGGAGGGAAGATCTCTAATGTTATTAATTTGTATAGACTTCCAAAAGGTATTCCTTCATTTGGATCTCATTATAGTGCAAAGAAAGCAAAAAAAAAAAAGATTTTTGATATCGTTGAGGCACTGTACAGTCAGGAATATTATAAATTTCTTTTTCTTAAAGTGTAGAAAATCGATTTTAACAAAAAACTGGCCTAAGAGAAGAATGTGTACTAACTATCGCATTAACTATGGCGATCACAAAGGAATAATTAAGGGTGCCAATAAAAAGCTCGAAGACTTGGACTATGCCGATCAAATTTGCTTACTACTCGCATCACATTGTTATAACCAGGAAAACTGGAAATATGCTCTAAAAAAGATGGGCATTAAATATGCATCTTAAAAATATGCCCTTAAAATTTATTAAATTATATCATAAACTAACAAAAATGGCTTATTTAAAAACGAAAATTTAAGAATATTTTCACACAGCTCACAAGTAAGAAAGTATATTCGGTCAATCCCGACCACAGGCCACCCTACACCACAGAATCGAATGAAAATTTCGTTCGCAAAAACTAACATTTAAAAGAAAAACAATATATTAAAATTTGTTGTTTAGGCGAACGAAATTTTCGAAGATAATTCATGGACACAAAGACTCTATTCCGCAAAGTCGTTTACAAAACCCAGAATTACTTCAATTATTTTTCAAAATCTCCCACTGTGCAGTCTAGGGATAGTGACGTATTCCGTTTAAAGCTTATTAAAACAATTTTAGCTGGCTTTACGAACTCTATGAGAAATTCGTGTATTTATTTTGCTGCGGGGGCCTTTCTCAGCTCTCTAAATGTACTTCCTTTGCCGCGCTGTCCATCCAATCTTAGCCCGTCTTCTTTCAGTCAATTCAAAATAAAGGTTGTCCAAATATTTTATTTTAATAAAAAAGAGTTTTTTTTCGCGATGTAAAAAATATATTTGATTTGTTTTTTATTTAAGCTAATAGGGCCTAAGGTTAATTAATGTAAATAAAAAGCAATTTTTTATTTCAGTTTTCCCGACGTTTCGTTGATTTTTTGTCGACTTTTTCAAGGGAGCGTAATATGAGCTTTTCACATTAAATTAAATTTCTCCTTTTACATGTAACATAAAACATATAAACATAAAACATAAATTTAAAGTTAAACACATATCAAAACAAGTTTATATCCGTTTATTGCAAATTCCGGTTAAAAATTAGAAATTATGTCGGTCGAGTGAACCCCCGCCCCCCTTTGAGACTCGGCTCCCAATCTTTTATCAAAATTCTCAATCACGTTTTTCATAAACTCTTGTCAATGGGTGCGATTTGCTCGATAATGTTGTTTTTAATCTCTAGAGCTGTTGTTGGATTATTGCTGTACAGTTTCGATTTTTAAAAACCCCACAACAAATAGTCCAAAAGTGTCGAATCGCACTCACTAACTTGGTGGTTAATCCACTCCTCCTCTACGAGAAATAATTCGATTTTTGAACTTTTCTCTCATAAGATCAATTTTTTCCCTTGCTGTGTGAAAAGTTAAAACCAAGTAATTTCAACTTCTAAATCATTAATTTTCCGCCACAAAAAGCTTTGGATAATCTCCCTGTAGCGATTTTCATTGACCGTTGATACTTCAAATTTGGACACCCTTTACTAATTATTCGATTTATACTTCAGTTTAATAAATCAATTATGTAATTATATTAAATTAAATTAATTACTGTTTCTGATTTCTATTAATCTATTTCTTTTGCTAAATGTATGAAAAAGTCTCGTTGATTTCGATCAACATATTTTATAAAATATTTGATTTTAGTCAAAAGTTTCTTTAAATCGTTGATTTTAATTTTGGCGAACTTAAATTTATTAATTTCTTATGCTCTGACTAAACAACTGCAGTTTAAAGTATCCTTTTTTCTGATTGAATTCATACCCATAGTGTTGCCAGAGATTTTGTCTTTCAGTTTATTTTGGGACAGAATTGTGTGGGGAGCGCGGTAATTTTTTTATAAGGAAATATGTGGAAAATTATTGAGGATGTTTCTTAAGAAAGAATGTTTTTTTTTAAGATAATTTGTGATGTTATTTCTATGGTCTTTAAAGGCAAAGGAGTTTAAATTTCTTTTAATGATCGTTTTACTAATTTTAAGGACTTTTATTTTTAGAACTTTTTCTAATTATTGTTCTCCAAAACTTCTGCTTCCATTTTTTTATTTTACTAATTTATTATGTTGAAAATATAATAACGTATGATATTCTAACTTAATTTACTAAAAGCTGCTGTACACCATCACACAGGCCTTACGTTTTTTGAAGAAAATGCAACCTTGTCATAATAAGTAGTTACAATGAAAATGTTTAAACAATAATTAGATCATAGATTCATTTTCGTCAAAATACGTAAGACTTGTGTGATAAACAACTGCATGAAACTAAATAATGATGTTCATGAACCTTCATTATAATCTTGTATTCGCTTCGTTTGTATTCAATAAGATGAATAATTAAGAAACGAAAGCAAGAAACACTCGATTTTTAAGAGACGAGAAGGATAAAGTTAGCTTGTTTACTTATACAAGAGAATATGAACACCAACAACTCTGAAACAAAACAACCACTGAATAAATGTCGAAAAAGTTCACGGAAAAACCAGGGCTGTGGAGTCGTCCGAAAAAAGTACTAACTCCGACTCCGACTCCAAATGCTGAAATTTTTTAAGTGCGACGCCGACTCCTACTCCGACACCGACTCCTACTCCGAATCCTACTATAATCTTGATGCTAAATGTATATGAGACTCAGTGATGTTAACTTTTATTTTTTCATTACCGTACGGCCTTCTAAAAATTAGAGTTTTTGAGAAGCAATTACCGTACGCAAACATTAATGTGCTGTTTCCAAATGACAGGCGATTGATTATGTAGCAAAATTTATCAGGGATGTGCTGGAAATCGCAAACGCAAAACGCAAGAATTTGGAAGTTGTTTTTAACAAACTTTAAACCTAATTCTTATAATTTTTGGTTTAAAATCCTGTTTAATAGGAAAATATTTGTTTAATATTTGTCATAAAATTCTTTTATTACAAAAATCTTATTTAAAAACGACTTTTAAAATTCTTGCGTTTTACGTTTGCGATTTCCAGCACACCCCTGTATATGAAAAGCACTCAGTCTATCGCCTGTTATTTGGAAACAGCACATAAGAGCAGTATTCATAAACCATTTATTTAAATTTTAAATGTGTTTTAAGAAGATAATTTTTTATTTTGGAAATTTTTTTAAAATTTTTTATGCCGAAAAACTTTGGAGTCGGAGTCGCGAGTTTTTGTGGGTACTACGACTCCGACTCCGACTCCGGCACAAAAACATCAACTCCGACTCTTCAACTCCGACTCCGACTCCACAGCCCTGGGAAAAAAACATTGACTTAAAAGTCAGTATTGTCAGTTGAAGGAAAAGAAAAACATTAAGAACTGTTATAGTAAGAATGTTTAAACTTTGTAGAAGTCACACTTATGGTGTACTACACTTTTAAAAATAAAAATAAAGCGGGTAGGCGCAGCGGGGAAATAACTCCCATAGGATGCACTTATTAAATATCGCTCAACTGAAGAACTATTAAAGGGAGAGTCTTCAAATGTGGTTAAAGATTAATATTATGGTAAACTAGAAATTTCAAAATAAAAATGGGCGGGGTAGACGGAGGAGGAGCAGTACCCCCCAAAGAACAAACATTTTAAATACCTAATATTTAAAGACAAAAGTCTTCCAGCTTTTCAGGACCCACTCTTAAGATAAACTGCACCTTTAAAAATAAAAATAAAGGGGGTAGGTGCAGGGGGAGCATTAAACCTTTATATAGCTTTTTACTCCCAAATTAACTGGTTTTCGAATCTAATTAAATTGTTTCAATTTCAAAAACAATTTTTTTAAAAACAAATAAAATTCTTTTAGAAACTAATTAAATTTTATTAAACACAAATTCATCTTTTTTCATTTAAAATTAAATACGTGGAAAATACGATCATATAAGTTTAGATAAAAAGAATATTTAGATCAAATTTTACGAGGAGAAAAGAAGCATAGTCGACTCCGCGGAAATAGCTGGTATAGCCAAAAACACTGCTACGTCAATTATTAATCGCTATAAGAAGGATGGGTCCGTTGTCACAAGAAACCGTGGTGGTCGACGTCATTTTAAGTTGACTACAGAAATATTGGACAAAATTGAGGTGATAATCGAATGCACATTAAAAGGCATTAGTGAAAAAATTCAAAACACATACAATGTAGAGTTAAGTGCAACAAGCATACACACTGCATTAAACACTTTAAAAATTACACTCAAAACTTCCAAAGTTAATATAGATCGGTTAAATAGTGAATCTACGATTGAGCGACGCATTCCGTATGGAGAGAATTTCGCTCAAAACGCTCCAAAAATAAGAGAAAAAATAATAATATTCATTGACCAGACCGATTTCAATTAACACCTCCGAAGAAACGAGGCGAGATCTAAAATAATTACTGCAGCACATGTCATTGTTCCCACTGTTAGAGGGCGAAATATTTCCCTCATCGCTGCTATGAACATACATGGCATTTAACACCAAAAAGTAATTGCAAACTCCGCAGTAAATACTAATATTTTTGGATCTTTTCTTGATGAACTTTTCGACAAATTAGCTGAATCCAATATCACAGGTGCGTGGCTTAAACTAGATGCAGTGAAAGATAAAATTACGCAGGCTGGCCATATATTAGTTTTTCTTCCTCCATACTATCCTATGCTATATCCCACCGAATATCTGAAGAAAGAAGTCTTCAAGCTTTGTAGGAGCCGCTCTTATGGTAAATTACACCTTTCAAAATAAAAAGTAATGTTGTAGGTGGAGGGGAAGCAATAAATAATATACATCTTTAAGGAATTAACATCTGGCTTTTGCGCAGACCTAATGGATGGGCCTTTGCTTTTTTTGTAATTTCAGTTTCCAAATGTCAAAACACTTTGTTTAGTAAGTTGTGTTTTGCTCACGTGACACACTTTTGACAGGGCCGCATTTTAATGTTACTCAATATTTTTAACAATTTCTTATTAATTGAGCAATAACTAAATTGCAATTTTATATGGATAATTGAGCTCAACAAAGTCATTTATTGCGTAAAACTCAATTAAGGTGCATATCTGAACACGGTATAAGACAAAATGGAAATAGTATGGAAAATATATTGCTTAAGTTTCATTCAAAGTACTCAACTAAAGAAATCAATGTTAAAATTTAGATTTTTTTGTTTGAAATCATGACCACTCCCTTCCTACCTTTGTTAGCTGCTCCCAATTGTGGCAATCAGTGTAGGCTTGTTGCAATATAGTGGCTAATTTCTTTTCCGATACATTCATGCGTTGAAAGAAAATTATCTGTTCCCGTTTAAAGGTTTGTCTTTTAAAATGGCTAAAAGTCAAATGGGAATTAGAAAAAGGTTGTTGACCCAAATCGATTTCTAGTTTATTCCATTCCTCAAACAAAAGTTTGAACTCACAGTGAATCTGAAAAGACAATTGGAAATTTTATTTGACCTCCTTTGGTTAAAGCATTTAAACAAACCTGCCGCATTCTCTCCGTCAGCATTTTTCCACGACAGCCACCAATTTCGAGTTTTTCTAAACTTTGAAAGGTAACGGCCGCCTCAAAAATAGTTTGCAATTCAGTCAATTGTTCCAAAAAGCCATTCAAGGTCAAGCCAAAAACATCTTCCGAAGAAAAGCGCCACAACTGTTGAAGCTCTGCAGAAGATGAAGGAATTCTTAGGGACTCTGAATCTGCCATACAAAATGTTGAGGGAGGCAGAGCTGGCAATATAGTTTGATTACTGGTATATTTGGTTTTATACTCCAGTAGTTTGAATCTAGAATGATGTTTTTTTTTTTAATTTTTCCCACAGCTGTTCATAATTCAAACTCACTTGAACATTTCCAAAATATCTATAGTTTTGGTAATTCTTAAAAGACCTTCATCAGCCTCTGTATGGAAAAGTGTTGAAATCTCTAAATCTTCTCCTGCTCTGCGCACCAATAAATTACAAATGCAACGCAAAAGCACTGTCATTCTTTGCGTAGTACGATAATGACGGGCATTGGACCAAATCAAATGAATAACATGAACGAGGGGCCCAATTAGTTCTTGAGCATTACCAAAATTTACCGCATTGAAAGTGGCCGTTTGCCGCAGTAGTGGATGCAGCCACAACGTAATATCTTTGGCTTCCTGCCAGGCATAGACAAGTTTCTTGAAAATCTTCATAAACGATGGATAATAAGTTGAGTCTATTGACTCCAATATAAAAGCCAATGATTTGTGTGAATTGCTGCGTAATTGATCGTATATATTTTGTAAGTTCTTTTGTCTATTTATCCAGAAATTTATTTCTTGTTGCGGCGTATTCACTGGTATGGTGAAACTTTTTATTGTCCTTGTTGTTGTCGGTGGAGAGCTAAGGATGCAATCGGATTTCACCTGTATAATCTCATGCATCTGTGTTGTCCAGTTGATAAACATTTCCTCGAGTTGTGATCGAAATTTTGGTTCTAAGGCTGGTTCGAGGTTTCTACAAAATAAAGTTGAGTGAGTTGAAAATTTCCCAAAATTGCGTGATTTATTTTATTTCTTTGTTAGATATATCCCATATCAACAACAATTTGATACCCTACACCACAGTATATAACGGCATAGTTTCGAGATTGTACTTTATTTGGGACCCATGGCCAATCATGGACCCGGTAAAATAAAATTGTGTTATGAGTTTTAAATTCATGTAAAAGTTTTTTGTGCCGAATATCATTTGAATATCTTCATATATATAAGATTTCTTTGCCTTTATGGTTGCTTATGAAGGGGGTGACGTCGGACGGACGGACATCGCTAGATCGACTAACATGATGTATTCGAATCGCTCGGTATAATAAAATGTTGATAAAGTACCAATACACACATCGGCACAAACGCATAGTATCCTCTCCACTTGAGGCCTGCACAAATCAATTTGAAAATCAAATCACACTTGGTTTTGCAAGTGGGTGCGGTGCATACAAATCATTTAAGGCCGGGATTCACTATCCTACACAATCGTACGATTCATTCACACGAAAATCTGATGGAATTCTATCCGACATAAAATTTTTTTTCAAAATCTGTTGTCAATGCCACACTTTCCCACAAAAATGAGGCCAACTCAAATGACACAGCTACTTTACAAGAAAATGCAACTCTGATCGCATAGAAACTATCATTTATGACAATTTTCATAAACATTTGCAAGTCGCAAAAAAATCTGCCACTTAATTAATTTTTAAGCCACACTATCCTATTTTATGAGCACACACGATTTTTTTTTTGACAAATCGTACGACTGAATAGGAAAGTGTATTTCCGGCTTTACACGCACTGCATAAGAAAATACAAGTAACATACGCAACACGAGTTGCTTAGAGAAAATGACTTGTATGTCTATAAAAATTACCAAGTGGTGTCGAGAGTTATCAATTATTTTTTTCAATATTTCCATAAACTTTTGTTGTTTATGAGTATCGTATACCAAAATGTGAACAAAAACAAAGCGCAAATGTTAAGAAAGAGACATAAAATTACTCAGTTAAGATCAGTGTTCGAAAATAAACAACACATTATTAAGTGAACGGCTCACACACCCAGCTACAATAGAAATTTGTTTAGTCTTTGTGTATACGAACACAACCCTTAAAACCGTTTGTAACTATTTTCAAACATGTCACGAACGTTATATACGGGCATGTACTAGAAATGAAGTGAATTTAAAATCGAACGAAATTTCAAGTTCACTTATTTACAAAATGGCCGTAGTGTTTCCGGGTTTTAAGAGCTGTTCTTGTAAAGCTAATTGGTACTGTACTAAAAAACTTAAATAGATCAAATGAAATATTATTATGAACATTCAGTACTGGGTCGTTTTTAAAATTTGCTATATTTTAAATCCACTTCATTTCGATTTCTAGAACATGCCCATTAGTTTTCTGTTCTTCGTTATAAAACAGAACAATTGTAGTGGTTCTGTTGACAGACATAGTCCACCATGTCTCAGACAGCGATGCCAGAAGTGCAGATTTATCTGCATTTTGCAGATTTTACCCCCAAAATTATTAAAATGCAGATTTGAAGATTTTTGGTTTAAAATTGCAGATATCTTAGCTCGGCAGAAACCTTGTTTTCATTGTCACTTTTGTTTGTACTATTTCCACTTTTTGCATTGATAAACGAAATATATCAAACATTGATGGAAGAACCGTGGGGAAATACATAGATTTATTAGAAGAAATTGTGTAAATATTTTTAATAGTTGCAATATTTGATCTCTTGTAAATTTTCAATAATAGTTTAAATAACATGTCAAGCAATTAACTTTTTATTTGTTGTTTAAAATAAGATAGACGTGATAAATATCAACTCAGCTTGAGTAATGAGTTTCGGATAGATATTTTTGATTTAAAAAATTCTAAAAATTATTAGCCATGGTCTGAAAATCGCATTCGAGTTAAAATCGAACAAATTTTTTAAACTTTTCTGTATTAAGAGCTCAACAAAATATTTCCTTTTTAAAACTTATATTTCCAGGACCACCTATGGATATTTATGAGAACTATTTTTAAATTTCAGAACATTTAAAAAAAAAAATGTTATACCTTTTTCTTAATAAACTACATTTAAAATGTAATAAATGTGTTTTGAAGATTTGTTGAAGATTTTTAAAATCTTGACGCAGATTTTTCAGATTTTTTGATGCAAAATTAAGGGTTTTTGCTGATTTTACCTCTAAAAGTTCTGGCAACACTGGTCTCAGAATACAATTCCGTTCCGCCTCGAAGAAAAGATATTTGTTTATTGAAAGAAAGTGTATTTTAATAGTTGTTTTTTGCCTTTCAGATACAGAAAACTCCCATTCCGTTCATGAAAACAAAAATGGTTTCATTCCGAAAATGGGGTTTCGTAATTTTCTGAAGCTCCAAAATACGGAACGAATTTCATTTCCGATCGGAACTGCACGCTGTGACATGGCTGAGAGTTTCTTTGTTACATTCAGTGTTCGAAAATTAACAGTACATTATTTAGCGTTCGGTTCACTCACGCAGGAACGATATTTATTTTTTAGTGGTTTTGTAGACGAACACAACCCTTAATACTGTTCGTAACTATTTTTAAGAAAGAGCCGAAAATTATATACTGTTCTGTTCTTGGTTAAAATTACAGAACAATTGCAGTGATACTGCTGTCCACAAATCTACCGAACCGACCACTAAGGAAGAATATTTGATGTTTAATTTTGACCACTGGTTAAGGTCTTAACTATTGGGGGATTCACAAGGTAGTAATAAAGTTGTAAAGTCATTTGTCTGAAATTATTTACAAGACAACCGCTAATAATTTAGATTTCTACTGTACAGTTATGACGAATCAGTGAGCACAGTATTGACATTTTTATTTTGTTTCAAACACAACGAGGTGTGCAATTAAGTGCATTCGCAAGGTGTGCTATTAAGTCATATAGTCATAATGTCCTAAATAATATTTTACAATTGTTTAAAAAAATTACTGTTGTGTTTCAAACAAAATAAAAATGTTAATGCTCTGTTCATTGATTCGTAATAACTGTACAGCAAACATCTAAATTATAAGCGGTTGCCCACAACTGTCATATACATTTCTTGTAATTATTTTAAGACATACGACTTTACAACTTTACGACTATCATGTGAATCCACCAAATATGCTTTTAAACAATGGTAGATTATTATTTAGGACATTATGACGATATGACTTGTGACCGTGTGAATCCCTCAAATGCGATTTGTTTTTTTAACAACAACAATTTCTTAAGTGTGTTTCGTTAACATTTGTGTCGTGTTTGTGAAAAAGTTGAAAAGTTATCGGCCCCTGTGGGCATAGCGTTGCACCCTTGCGAAAAAGCAAAAGAGCAAAAATAAAACAACAACCACACAGACAATTAGTTGTGCGTAAATAATTTTCTTTGTGGTTGTTGTTATGTGTTTGCACTTTTGCTTTTTTTGCACGGGTGCAACTTGTGACGTGAATACCCTTTATATAATACATTCATAATGAGCATAAAATATAAAACACGATACAAAATATTAATCCTCAAATGAATTGAAAAAAAAATGTCAATTAACTCAAGTCATTGTGTGCAGGCACACAGAAACAAAATTGTCTGCGCTCTTCTGCATGAATACACATGTGTTGAAAGAGTTTTATAAAGCCGTAGTGTACAGCACCTGTATCTTCAAACGCATGTCAGCGAATGAATTGAACGAGTTGAATGAATAGAAATGACTTGTTAGTGGTCTTGTTGACGGCCTCTACTCTCCTCTATTGTGGTGCGGGTATAAAAAGCGTATAAAATCTTTTAAAAAATAATGAAAACTATTTTAAATATTGAATTTATCGTGAGTTTCATTTTTAAGAATTTAAGCATAAATTTCTTACAAAACCTTTGCTTGATATCCTTCACATTAAAAATGTATTTCATTACTAAAGTCAAGCAACTTAACATTTCAAATAACTTATTTGCTTAACATTTAAGTTGCATATTATTAAAATGTTAAAAGTTTAACTTATTACCATAATAATTATGCAATAACAGTATTTTTTTATTATTTACAGTATTTGGCCAACTCTTTTACTTTCCTGCTTTTCGGCTCATTATGCTGTAACTAATATTGAAACAACAGCAAATTGCAAATACTTTCGTCTAAAAGTTTTGACTGTTTCTAGTGCGCTAATTAGCTGTTACAACTTGCAAAGTAACAAAAATTGTTGTGCCGCGACAAACAACTAAAACTTAAAAAAAAAACTACAAACTACAAAAATTGCAAATAAAAACTTTAAGGACGCTCTAATGAGCGTTTACTTTACACATTTTTCGAAATTGTACACAATTTGGTAACTAGAGAAGTATTTTATGTGAAACATGAGAAAAACGAGAGAACAATGTAAAGAAATTTTATTTTTAAAAAAATCCTGGAAAAGCGTAAAGTTGTTGGTTGTTGTTTATTTTGTAGTTTAGAACAACTTGTACGCAATTTTGCACAAGCAATTGAGTGGCTGGTTTTAAAGCAAATACTCATGTACGTAATTATGTGTTTCTACCCTTTTCCTACCCTTCACTGAATGTTAAACGGTATATATAAGTTTGTCATTCCGTTTGCAATTTTCGTCTGTCTGTCCGTCCGCCCGTGCCATATCAACATTTCCCTTATAATATTGATGTCTGGTAGCCAGACTCATATTTCCTAAGGAAGTGTTGTCTGACAATGATTATACTCCATGCAAAAAAGCCAGCTGGAGCCCGGTATCCCGTGCTAGATGTCACCTTCACAAATCTTAATATAAATCCATTTTTTATATTTACATAAATAAATTTTAAAAGGTAATGAAAAATTAGGAGCAAAGAGTTACTTACAATCTTGGCATTCATTCATACTTTAAATAACCTTTTCGATCGGAGTATGAATGCTCGTCAATATTAGGCGAAGTAACCTTAACATGACTCCCATCAAGACAACCAATTACACTGTGCTAGTTGCAAAATAAGACAAGCCAAGCACATGGCCTTTTAACGTAATTCGGCAACTCTGAATCCAATGATGCTAACCGTTTTTTTAGGTTAGCTCTTGTTTTCGAGATATACCGTTATTTCGAAAATGGAGGATGTTCCACAACATAGTTATATTCGCGTAACTCAAAAACGGGTTAGTTTATTGC
The DNA here is from genome assembly GCA_949318255.1 of Pollenia labialis. Lineage (NCBI taxonomy): Eukaryota > Metazoa > Arthropoda > Insecta > Diptera > Polleniidae > Pollenia > Pollenia labialis. Next base: position 201,164,519 of record OX439139.1, on the reverse strand, counting down.
AGGGGCTAAATTTAAAAATTTCGTAAACGGCCATATTTTTAAGGTTGAAATTTTTTAATTTGGCCCCAGCAGCGCCGAACCCACATTCAATTTAACAGCTTGTGACGGGCAAAGTCACCGAAGTTTGTTTTGCCCCACACCAGAGGACTGTTGTCGCAGTTTCCATTTATGTTCTTGTATTTTGTAATGAATTATGTATATTGATTTAGTAAACATGAATTATATTTAAGTTATTTGAATTAAAATTTACTTTGTATTAAATAATTTGAATTGGTAATTTTAGCTATATTTAATGAATATGTGCTTCTTAAGTATAAGTTATAGTTAAGTTATTATTAGTTGTATTGAATACTTTCAATTGTCAGTTTGAATTTAACGGCTCGGAACAACGCCACCTGGTTGTGAAAAACAGACTTAATACACCACACTACAACACTGGGCAGTCACAGCTGTTTAAATTTCATATGTTGGTTTGTGTGTGTGTGTATGCCTGTGTGTTAAACCCAAGGTATATTTATAGCAGGTAGTCTCGGAAAGCCAGCTGTTTATTTTTTATTTGCTTGTTTTGCGATACGAACTGTCAAATGTTGTATAGCAAACAAGTAAACAAGTTTTTTGTCTTTATCTTTTGTCTTTTTTGTCTCTTATCAGCCCCTTTGCTTTTTGACAGTTTGTATCGCATAACAACAATAAAAAGCCCTGTTGTTTGTTTTATTTTACAATTGTTGTAATCTCGCGGCTACCTGCTATAAATATACCTTGGTTAAACCAAACAGTATAAAAGGGTGAGCATCGACTGGTACGAGTCAGTCGGTGACGAGATCGACATAAGGTAAGAACTACTAAGGCCAGTGGCGAATTCACAGTCGAAGTAGTTTTTAAATTATTAGATCTCACTCAGTGGCATACATGGTAGTGTGAGTATTACCTGTTGGTTATTCCGGGCAAATACTCACAACGCCTGCGCTGAAGAGAAGTACCACTGGACAACACTCGAGTGGTCAACCTTGTGCCGTCCCAGTGTGCTTCCTCAGCCTTCCCCAGCGTGGTAGCAGAGGCTTTGGTCAACACCCGAGTGGTAAACCTCGTGCTGGCCTCTGGTTCTGCTCCCACTTCACCAGGTGGCGCTACTGAGCAACCGTACAAAGTTATGTAAATAAAGCGATACGTATTATAACGTGGTAAGCGAAGCGTCTTATTATTTCGCTCCCCTACGACCCTGGCCACCGCTGAGTCTACCCCAGCCAGTCAGCGGAAACGTGTCGTTACAAGCTAATGACATGTTTGTCTTTATAAAAAGTTTTCTTGATGGCATCTTGAGAGTAAATTGCTTACTAATTGAGTGCAGCCTACGTCACAGCTTTCAATTTATGGAAATTTTGACAAGCAGTATATGTAAAAGACTATCAAGAACAACTTGATCCTGTGGCCGCAGGGTAAGGGAACTCTGAATTAACTTTAGTAGTGATTCTTGAGTTTCGTTTGAGTTTATTTTAAGTTTCACCCATTGCGGGCAAACGTAACGTTCCACAAGCACATCATGCAAAACTGCTACTACCGTTCCACTACCGGTAGCGGTAACGACATATCGCTGATAGGAGCTGTCAGCTAAGAAGCTGCTGGCCAAAGCATTGGTAGAATCTAAGAACGTAATGTGGAATGCCCTTCAATGGTGTTCAATGTTAATTTTCTTTTTCTCATTTATGTTCATTCTGCTCATTGCATAACAATATACATTTGAAAAACATTAGAGAATTTCGTTTAAAAGCAAGTTGAAAATAAATGCATTTCTCAATTTTGTAATACATAATTGCACTTTTTGGTTGAGAATGCTATGATTTTAAATACATCAATAAGCCTTTATCGCTTGTGAAAAGGTTTGAATTCAAATAATTTTCAATTTGAAATATCCAAAATATTTTCAAAATCTATCGAAGTGATCTGTTCATGGATATTTGCAACACCTTTATATCGATGGCTTAGATATTCAACGTTTCGCATCCGTATTAAAGGACACAGCAACAATTTAAAATTTCTCGATGACTGTCCAATTTAGAATTGACCATAGGTCCCGTATATAAATGCCGCTGTCATCTTTAACCGTCAAAAAAAAAAAACGATTTAGCGATAAAATTTGGTTCAATTTCGTTTAAGTGCTATCAGCTTTCATAATTATAGATTCATAATTCCTTGAGATACGAAGTGGAGGGTATACAAGATTCGTTACAGCCGAGGCATATCTTGTTTCACCTTCTGAAGCATATTTTCAGGTTTACAAACATGGAAAGTAAACCAAATGATTGTTAACATTTCTAAATGGTATAACAGATTTTAGAAATCATGTTTAAGTAGCGAAAGATAAGTACTGCTTGGCAATTTCGTATTTAATAAAGTTTTCTTATCATTAATTCGGTTGCTACGAAGTTAATTAACAATTTTTAAGGACATTCTTAATAAAATTAAAACCGCTTATTAAATTAATTAATTAATTAGTTGGTTGATAAGAGTGTAATTGTTATAAAAATAAGTTTGTCAAAAGATCCAAAACAAAATGTATTAACAAAGTGGCGTACTGAGGCCATAGAAAAAACCACAGGCATTTTGTTGCAAGAATTGAGACGGCAATTGTCAAAATGCCTTTTATAAAAAATGTAAATAAACAAACAAAAATGGCGACAAACGTCACACACGAAGAAAATCACTGCAAACAGCTGCGCTTGTGAGGCCACTTTATTAGTACATTTTGATCCAAAACGTATTAAATTCAAATGCTAGTCTTGATAAAAATATTTTAAGCTTGATAAAAGTTTACAAAACAAACTTTACCATACAAATTTTAATTTAAACGATTTGTAGATGCACAGAAAAAATTATTCACATAAAAAATCACTCAAAAAAAAAAAAAAGGATTTTTTTGCATTTTTAAGATAATCAGCCTTCTTATGACTATTGCACTATTTAAAATTGCAAAAGCCAGATCTGTTAAGGTGTTCCGAAACACGTGCCTTTTGCTTGCGACCTGCCATAGTTTTTTACAAAAATTCTAATTTTCTTCAGAAAAGTATTGCAATTTTACGTCGCCAAACTGCTTGGTATTTCAAGTCAACATCACAAATGTTAAAAGTTTTGCAATTGTCTATTATAATATAAACACTCTACTTGAAAAAGGCTAAGTATGGAAAATTTAAATAAAGGTATAATGCACTTGTATACTCTTTGACCATATTTACATTATGCAATTAACGCCGCAACTTTCGCATGCAACTTTTTGTTTGTAAGCAACAGGTTTAGGGAAGAAAACGGGGTTGAAAAAGTTGAAACAATGCTTGAAAAAAATTTAAATGTTAATGTGAACAGTAGGGCGGGTCAATTTTTTTTGTAGGTATAGCAAAAACGTAATCTACAATAAATTCTAAGAAAACTTGACTAAGAAAGTATGGGTCTAAAATCAAAACCTAGCTCCCGCCGAGAGACATAATGGAATCTTGAAAATTGGTTTCAAAAAATAATAGGTAATGAGAGCAAAATACTGTTTTATGCAAAAATTACGCATTTTTAATGTTCCGTACTCAAAGAGTGTAAATGAAACCTTTTTACTGAGACTTCTTTGTACGTGCGTCCATCCATCTGTCTGTCCGTCCGTCCGCCACAGTGCCCATTCTCCGGAACGGTGAGGAAACGGTAAGAACTAAAGAGCTTAAATTAAGACAGAATATGTAGCTAGGTGGCCGCTACAACAACAAACACTGAAAACAACAAAAATAGGAAGGCTTACAAGAGTCGCCATAGAAAAAACTGTATTTTGGAGCATGGCTTTGTTTTTGTGCAAGTGCATTTGCCGATATAAAATATATCATTCAACGATGTCTCAAATACTAAAAATGTATTACCTCTTGATATGTTTTTTACACCTCTTTATGATATTTGTTGAGAAATATATTCAGTTTTCTTTAAATGCTTTTTCTATTTATCAGTGCAATATTAATTTTTTCACAAATTTCAATTATATTGTTTGCAATTATCGGAGAAAATCTTGAATACGATTGTTGTTTTTTTTTTGATTTTTGTTTTTCGCGTTCACTTAATAAAAATAATACTTTAAACCATCACGATAACTTGGCAAATTTAATCCACTAAATTCACTTGGCATGCCAATGATACTAGCGTTCTGATTCGTCAGATAACTTACCCCGTTAGAGTCAATCGACATCGCTGATGATTCCATAATTTAATGATTACTTTTTTAAAAAATAAATTAACACACGCTTACTTTTTGAAAGTTAACTATCAAGTGCATAAGTCAACCAAAACAAATTTTTAACACCAAATTTTTATAAATGCATTAACGGTAAATTTCTACAATGACTAGAACTATTAATAACATTGAATTCTAATTACTCTTACGGGGCTTAAAAAAATCATTCTCTTTTTAAATCTTCGTAATTCGTATAAAAATTAAAACATTATATCGATCCAACAACAATGTTTCATACATCTTAATCAATAGTTAGTGGGAACATAATAAAATACATAAAATTTATTTGTAATCAAATAAGGTTTAAAAAAATGCAATAAAAAGGCCCAAAAAAAGCAACCATATTTGCGTTTTGTGTATGTATATACCAGATGTTGCTACTTTTTTATTTTTCATAATCAAGCCTCCCGGCGGGAGCTAGGTTTTCATTTTAGACCCATACTTTCTATGGGTAATTTTCTTAGAATTTTACGTAGATTTCGATTTTGGTATACGCCTGTCACGTTTTTTCTCCCCCGAACAAATTGACCCACCCTAGTGAACAGAGTTTCGTAGCAACAACTTTAAAAGAAAATAGAAAAAAACTCAGCGTCAATTGCACAGCCTAAATGCGGTATTTTTGATATACAACTGTTATTTGGCGATTTTTGGCGAATAATTTTTACCAAAAATTTAGGAAAATAAATTTCTGTCGATTTTTGGCGATTTTCAATAAGCTATTTGGTGATGAAGGTGAAAAAAATTAGACAACCCTGCTCCTTATAGATCTCCAAACATTAATTCGTGCGTGTGTAAAAAAAAACAAATTCGCTAATTTTAAGCGGTTTTATTAATTATATAAAATTTATGTTGCAAAGTAAAATTAAAAAAAAAACAAAAATTATAAACTGGGAAATTTTAATAATTGTACCAAATATGCCATTGGCGTACGATTGTACTTTTTAAAACTCGACTGTTCCAAAAATGATACAATTGCACCAACTTTTGCATCCCTGGCATAAGCTCGTCCCACAATATTTGCATTTCAAACAAAACATGTTTTAAAATTTTGTTTCAAGCAAAACACGGTTTAAAATTTTGTTTCAAAGGTAAATTATACGAAACCAAATTTTTTTCGACATGGGTAAGACATTCTTGGAACAGACGAAGATTAAAATTATATATGTATACTGTGAACGTCAAAAAAAGTCTCTTTGGCATCGATTTCAGTGATGACATTAATTTCTTTTTCAATTTTGTTGCTAAAAAAATGCACAGAATGCCTAACTAAAGTCTCGGGGGTTTCTTTAAGAAATGAATTCACTCATAAAATATATATATTTTCAAAACTTTGGTAATGAATGTCGCAAGATGGATCCTAAGACTGGACAAAGATGCCTATCATTGTGACTTAGAACCTGAAGTTTATTGAAACAAGTTATTCAAACTAAAAACTAGCCTGAGTGAAGATATGTTTCTAATATTCCAACCTATAATTAATTTTATTTTTACCTGGCAACTTTCAAACGCCCTTTACAGTTGTATGACTGAATTACGAAAGGGACAGTTGTATAAAACCCTGCAGGCATTTTGTTTACTAAATAAGGAATAAAGGGTATTTTTGAAGACACAAAAAAAATAATTTTAATCGCAGATTGATATACGGCATTACCATTTGAAACTGATTTCAAACAAGTAGGCAGCGCGCCTGTCCTTACGAAGTGCGTTGCAGACGTCTAACTGTGTGCCTCATCTCAAGCATTGCTGGCTGCATGTCACGAATAAAATGAAGAATGTTAACCTCCAATACGTCAATTGTTGGTGGTTTATCTGCATAAACCAGTGAATACACAGCCCTACGGAAAGCAATCAAGAGTTGTCATATCGCACGGCCTTGAAGTGCGTTGTTCAAGCATAAATCTGTTCATGATGATGTGCCTAACCAAAAAGTGAATGAAGAATGCCCGTTCGTTTGACAGTTAACCTTTCGTAAGCTCTATGGGGCTATAAAACACCCATTATAAAGGAATTGCAATGAGCATTTTAAACCTTCCCTAGATAAATGCAACCAACTGAGGAAGCTAAACTCATTATTTTAGGAGTTTTACTTTATGTTTTATTAATTGTTTTTATGGTAGGCTCACACCCAGCTAGAGCTAGTCTACCAGCACCGGGGTTTCTGGTTCGATTCCCGCCAGAGACTCTTGTTTCTCTGCTGCAGACAAGCGAAGAGCTTCGCGGGATTAGCTTAGGAAATTGAAAAAAAACATTGTCAATAAAATGAAAAAAAATCAAAAATTGCTGAATAATCTTAAAATCGTTTTTATTAAATAATCGTTCAATTTCATATTTTGCTTCATCTCAAGTGTAATTTTCAATTTTGCTGGTGGTAACACTGCTCAATAGACATTTTTAACCACTCATCCTTTTTTAATTTGTCTCTCCAAATGCTAACAGATGTTTAGTTGAGGACGTATTACAAAAGCCAAACCTATTACGCTTTACTATAGATACTCCCAGTAAAAAAATGTGGTCCAAAAGGAGCAGGTGTTATGTATGAATGCATACCTCAAAACGCTTCAAACCTGCTGATGGGATGCCTGATTTTTGTATGGAGTGTTCCCGGTTTGTAGGACTATTTTTTAACATTCAAACAAAGCACTCATATAGCGCTTTTTAAAGGGCTAACTATATTAACATATTCATTGAGGGTTTTCTATTAATTGCTTAAATGCATTGTTTCAATAATTTTTGGGTAACCAAAATACATATATTTTTTTTTGCTTTAAAACATCATCGTTGTCAGCACTTTAATAGCAGCTTTTTTCTATATTTTATTCCTTATCATTTACTGTTGTATAAGAGCTCTCTTATTGAAGCGCTCGATTATGCGCTTTTTCTCTTAAGTGCTTCAAAAAACCCAAAATTTTTTTTAACTGGGCTGTATTGTTTCGGTTGAGTTTCTTAATTCCATATTTTTTTTTTAACTTATTTTTTGTCCAACTTGCTTTAGTCAAAAGTTTAAAGTCTGATCGAATTTGGCGATGTTAAAATTAAACAACTAACAATACACTTTTTATATTGGAAAACAAGCTGTACACTTTATTTTGACGCTGACTGTATACATAATCCTCTAACTCCCACTGGATCATAGGGTGCCAATAACAACTGTTCTCCATCTGACCCAGTTTTGAGCGATAGACCTAAGTTCATTCCAAGACAGCCCCAGTTGGTTCATTTCGGATTTCGTTGAACGTCTCAATGTTGTGCGTGGCCGCTTTCTCTATTTGGATTAAAATAATAAAGTTCATACTTTATTAGTTATTATTAGGGACCGGATTTTTATGCAGTTAAAATCGAGTTCTATGCGCATAAAACATACACTAAAAATAGAAAAATATGCGCTATTAATTGAAAAAATATGCACTTTAAATTTTACTTAACACATTTTTTAATCATTAACAAAACATAAAAATCACATAAAACCCCTAAAAATTCAGTCTCGTTAACGAAAATAAGGTACACCAAAAAAGCAGAAGTAAAAATATAGTAAAACACAAAATTTAAAGTAAAACAATAATGTAAATTGAGTCACTTGTAAGATAGATATGTGAACCTTCGTTCTAATTTTCATATACATACATTCATTTTCCACTACGCTGTTTTCGTAAAAATTTAAATTAAATATGCCAGCAGTTTGTGTTATTGTTTTGAGTCCTTCATATTGCTAAAAACTTTATCAAGTTTGATACGAATTTGTTTACTTAAGTTAAACTTTACTGCATACATTCTATTTATGACATTATCAATTAATTTAATTTGCATTCTCAATGGATTTGATTTCTCTAATTTTACAATAGTCTCACAGATAAATCCGTAATTTGAAGACTTAAAAATTATCCGAAATTTTATATTTTGTAATGCATTACCATCGTTCCATCATATCCTTGAATTGTTCAAAATTTTCAGCGTAATACACAACTGATTTCAACCACTTTCCCCGCATTGTTGTTATACACAGAAAAAATTATTGCCGAATTATTTTCAAACAAACGATTGTTTGAAATTTTTTTTAATTTCTACAAATTTTTTTTAAGGATTCAATTAATATTTTTGTTTGATTTTTATTTAACCAACAAAAATGTTGACAACTTTTCAATTATATAATATACGCGCTATTGGTTTCAATTTTTCATAATTTTGTATGAAATATTTAACGCTCTTTAATGTTGTCGTTTTTTGCATTTTTTATTTGATCGTAAGCAACACTTCTTTATACGAAATATAAGAACAACAACACAAAACACATACAGTTTATTTTTGGACGCTTTAAAAAAGTACAACAAGAAGAAAGATGATAAAATAGCGCGACGAGGTTATTAGAAAAAAACAAAAAAAATAGCAGGTAAAAAAAAGGTTTCATTCTTTTTTAAACAACAGAAACAACAACAACATTATAAGAAACAAAATAAATTTTTGGTTGGTTTCAAAGTTGGAAAAAAAAGAATGAAAAACAAAATACCGTATTCAATTTTTGAAAACTGTTTACTTAAATACATCAAATACAAAAATAAAATGATGACGAAAAACATATCGAGTCGGTCTGCTGCCGTTGTTTGTTACATTTCTTCTTCTTTAGCCAAGGAAAAGATACAGCAACAGTGAGTGATGAAGAAAAACATTGTGTGTATAAACAAGACTTCGTTCAAAAATTATTCCAACAAAACATGTGTCTCAAAGCCAGTCTGCCTTCATCTTCTCCTTCAGTGATAGCTTGGGTGCGCGTCATTGATTGTGCAAAAAATTTTTGTTTGATTCAGCAAAATTATTTGTTTGAAATTTATATGAATTTCAGTAAACTTTTTGTTTGATTCTGTAAATTATTCGTTTGAAAAAATCAGTGTTTTTTTCAGTAAACAAAATGCAAATAAATTATTTGAATATGCGAATTTGTTTGTAGGACCGATTTCAGACAAAAAATGTTTGGATACTACAAATTTTTTGTTTGAATTCGAAAAATAATTTTTTCTGTGTAGGATACTTCTCCTAATATGTGGCAAAACGCGATGTGCTTTGCAAAATATTTTTCCCCCATTTTTTCCCAAAAATGCACCAAAAATATGCAATGTCAGCTATATATGCAAAAATATGCATTTAAAGCATAATATGCAAAAATATGCACTAACAAATCGATGCCATTTTATTTAAAATTTCCTGACTCGAAAAGATATTAAGTTTGTGTTGATCTGAGACTGATGACAACAAATATGCATTTGCATAAAAATCCGGGGCTTGGTTATTATCAAATCTCTTCTAAATCGGCATTGAAATTAAATCAGCTTTTATTAAACAATTTCACATAAAATAACGTTAAGGTAAAAAGGGCTAAATCGAGCCCAAAAAGGAACAAGTTAGTATCGCTGCGAGTAACCAACCAAAAGTTATTCGCTGATTTTGGTTACCGCAAAAACATGTACATTGTTTTTGTACCCTCCAAAACAATTAGTTGTGAAGAAGGTATACAAAGTTTGCCATTCCGTCGGAAACTTTTTCTGGCTCCTTGAGTAATTATAACTCGATTTAGACATGTCCGTCTGTTGAAAACACGCTCACTTTCGAAAGACACAAAAGAAATGAACAAACTTGGTGTCAAATTGCTTGTAGTTATCCTAAACAGTTTGGGATTGAAATCCAGCAAAATCGGTTTAGTGGGATCAGAATGTGGAACCACCACCTTAAAAAATTTATAATTTTGTTACAAAAACTAACATGCGCCTTAAACCGTAATTAATAATCCAATCAGAATAAAATTAAAAACTTCACAGTTTTATATGACTAGTAATCACACAAATAAATTTCGTGATGATCGGTCCATATAAAGCCCACTCTGGTAAAAAAATTAAAATATCTTTGCGAATCAAATAATTTGCGGTAAAATGCCATCGATTTGTTAATGCATATTTTGCCTTGAATGCATATTTTTACATATATTGCATATTTTTGTTGCATATTTTGAGAAAACTTGTTTTAATTGTTTTATTTTGCCATACACCCTTTCGCAGAAGAGGTAAAAGACAACTTCGAAGATATTTATTTATTGATTTCTTATGGGAAAAATATTTGATAAAGCATCTTCGCGCATATAAAAAGATAACCGGATTAATGCCTTTCTCTACGGCCTATAACAACTAGATGGGGTTCGTGGTTGAAAGCAGTTTTGTATTATGCTGAACACTTTTGCCAATTCAATGATGTGATAAAAGATATTGCCATAAATAAGATGTGCTTTGTGGACGGTAACTCAAGTTAACAAATTCGTAGAAAGCTTGAAAAAGTTTAAAAAAAATTAAGGATTTAAATTTATTGTTTTAAATCCTTAACTGCTTGCATATTTTATATTATTTTTGTTTTGAAAAACAGGCAGTAAACTTTTATTTTAAAAAAATTTAGGGTCAAATATGTATATCTCTAAAGGCATTTTTAAAAACAAAATCAATAAACATTTGATTCGTATATAATTGCGATCAGTATCGCACTTTGTTTAAGCAAATGACTGTTTCAAAAAAAGTTTTCTTAAGTTGAGTATGGTTTGACACTTATGATTAACAAGTGTTCGCACAGTTGCTCAAGCCAGCTTGCGTATATTATAGTTGGCCCATTACAAGTGACGTAATTTACATTATTGTCTTAATGGTTCTTTATGTATTTGTGATTTTTTATATTTTAACTTCTACCTTTGTGGTTATTGTGCCTAAAGCCTATAGTACACGGAATGTAAAAAGCCACATGCGCATGTGGTTCTGACGTAATTTTGACGACACTAAAAAGCCACAATACATGCTACATGCGCATGTAGCTATTAACATTCCGTGTACTATTGGCTTTACTTACGTTGATAGGACTGAATTTTAACGTTCTCCATGCTATTTTTGTGTTTTCTTGTTATTTTTATGTTTTTTTTTGTAACACTAATAAAAACAATTCAAGATAATTTTAACTGCATATTTTTTTAAATTTTTAGTGCATATATTTATATTTTTATTGCATTTTTTATGCGCATAAAACTCGATTTTAACTGCATAAAACTCCGGGCCCTGATGATAACAAAATATACAAAATAGCTTAAAAAGCTTTCAACACAGTAGGTAAACGTTTTACAAAAACGAAAGGCAAAATAAAGAGGATGGAAATGTCTAATATTGTTTATCAGATACCTTGTAAAGGTAATGCAAGTGGACAGTGTAATAAGGTTTATATAGGTACAACAAAGAATAAACTAAGAACTAGGATTGCAGGGCATAAGTCAGATCGGAAGTGTAGAAATATTTCACGAAAAACAGCTTTATCAACTCACTGTGCTAATCTAAACCATTATGCAGATTTTGATAATACAAAAGTTTTAAATACGGAAAATAATTTTAAACATAAATTTATGTTGGAAATGTTACAAATTATAACAGTACCGACAATGTCGAGAATTAATTTTAAGACAGATTCTGAAAATGTAGCATCATATTATGGACATTTAATTTATAAAAATAGAAACGGAAGTTAAAAATTTATGAACATTGTAATAGATCAAGTTTGTATTGAAATTTTTTTTAATTTTGTCATTTTAATATACACGGTTTGTTAAATTTGTTTAATTTTGTTATAAAGAAAGGAAAAAAAAACCCTGAAGAAGGCACTCAAAGAATTGCCGAAATATTGGTTTGAATAAATTTATAAAAAAAGTTGTTTTTATATAAAAAAAATACCTCAAGCTCGAATATTTAATTTACGTATTAAAATAATAAAGGACGAATAAAAACCATATTATATGGATATCATATAGATATCCCTACTGAAATATTCAAACTGTCGGTGGAGGGTATCAAAGATTCGACACAGCCGAATATAGCACTCTAAGTTGTTTTTTTTTTAGAATAGTTCGAGTAAGTGTTCATGCTTTGGTAGATAATATGAACTTCTTAACTACAAATCCACATATAAATTTAAATGAGAAATTGCAGCACGGCAATGGAGTAAAAAAAAAACTAAATTTAGCACTCAAACGCCTAAATGCATGCTTTTCAACAATTCAAACATTTTTTCTTCGCCCCTTTTGCGGTCTTTCATAGGTTATTTAAAAATTCCTAATAAGTAACTAATGAATTTGAGAATAGACAACAATTTTAAAAATGTGAACAAAAGAACTATTTTATTTACACACATAAACATACATTTCAGCAAATGAAAAGTTCATTGATTGACCCATTTTCGCCACATTTAAATTGTTTCTTTGGCTTTGCTTCTAATTTTCATTTTAGGTATAAAACTTTAACTATCTGCCTTTTTAATTTCCATTTATGAATGTATAGAAGGAAATAAAAATTTATGTTAAATAGTTTTTATACTTTTTTTTTAATAAATAAAAAAAAAAAAAAACTCTTGAAAGGCAATTGTTGAAAAAAGCAGAAGATTTTCTACAGCTCTTGGGTAATGCAGACATACACTTACAGATATTCCATTACATTCAAACTGTTAAGAGTAAAAGAAAAAGATACAAATACAATGGAATACTTAAATACTTGTTTGCCTTCTTCTTTTGCTTCTTGTTATAGAAAACAGCAACACATACATACATACATACATACTTGAATAGAAAATGTAAAGGACCTTTAAAGTTATTTTCAATAGTCTTAAAACTATAAATTCTTGTCCAATTTGTACGCATTTACATTGTTCTTTTGTATGTGTTTATGTGTAAGTGCTTAAGAGAGTGTGTATTGCAATGAGGTTTGTTATGTGTATTTGTGTGAGTGTGTTTGGGAAGTATGAATGTGAGTTTGTATTGCTTTGGGTGTTTCGTTTCTTTGCACGTTCTATAAAATGCTCTTGTTAACTATAAACACTTAAATGTTCATACTTGTTTTTCTTGTACAAGAATAATATTTAAATACGTTTTTAAGGATCTATAAAGTATTTCTCCTTCTTTTAAATTTAGTGCTTGAGTGAGAGAGAGCCATCGAAATACCAAGGAATTTATTGGTTTTTTAAAGTTTGTTGAATTAACCTTTAAACGGTTTTAAAAAAGTATTCAAAAACATATACAGGTATGTGATGGAAATCGATTTTAAAAACGAAACGATTTAAAACCGAAAATATCGTGTTCAGTTTCTTTTAAAATGGATTTTAAATACATATTCCATTTATTTTCAGTCTTTATTCTTTTAAATTTTATATTTTATACGTTAACTGAAGTGTATTTTTAACGAAAACTTAATCCTTTAATTCAGAAATGGATTTTAAATTCCCTCGAAATTCATCACACCTTTTAAAAACGTTCGTTTTGAAATCGATCGATTTCCATCACATACCTGATAGTCTCTATGACCCATGTGTAATGCAGGTCACTTTTGACTTTAAATTGTTATCATATAAAATCGACGACTACATCACTTAAACATTCAACATTAGTTCTTCAAGTGTTACTCCGTATTAGAGGCCTAAGCAATATCATTTGAACACAATTTAATATCATCGAAACATTTTCAAATTCTGTACTGTAGTGTCACAGTCAGAAATAACTACTGAAGAGGAGTGCCAAGAGCTTATTTACCAAAGTGTGTGAACGTGTAGAAACAAAAAAAAAACAAAACAAATTTGCTTTATTACAGTGAAAGTGCGGGTATACAAATGAATACTCTCAAATATTAACCGGGAAATAAAAAATACAAGCAACAATGAGAGTGGTATTAAGAAACACACACATTTTTAATTCCTTAATGTGAGTTTGCGATAGGTGTGTATGAAATATTTTGTAGGTTTTTTTATCTGGTAATTTTGTAAAAAAAATTATGCAAAAACAATTCTTTGTATGCATACGCCAAATACGACACACAACTAGACAACAAATATTCTTTATTTGCGTCTGCCACAGCTAAGTAAACATCACAAATTCTCGCTGACTGCAGGAGGTTATTTTCAAATACTAGGAGTAGAGGCAAATATTGTTTACTGTATTAAAAGGTTTTGAAAAAAAAAACAAATACTGAATAGATTGTATTTCTTTAAATTGTTGTAATTCCACAACGCTATTAAAAATGTATGATGAACAGTAACGCGTTGTATGTGTCATTGTGGTTGTACACAAACGTTTTGTACAATCATTTAATTGGTTCATCAAAAATCAATTTTTTATTGTTATTAAATTTTTTCCATTAAAATGTTCGTCGAAAAATTGTTTTTTTGTTTTTTTTTACCAAAAATCAATATCTTTCCCAAACAAAAATTAAGCACATTTAAAAGAAACCTTTTTAATTAATTTTTTGAATCCCAAGAAAAATGTTGATAGCTAATATGCATGTGGCAGTGCAAATAAACTGAATTGGCAAAATAAAATAAAGTAATTTGTTTTTATTTTTGTTTTTTCTTTACCCACTTACAACACATTTAGAGTTGACAAAAAAATCAACCAATTGCAGTCGGGACTGAAAGAAAAGATAAACTCACTGTTTATTGTTGTTATTTTTGTTTAGGCTTGAATATTGTTACAAGCAAAACTTAGGTTTATAATTCTTATTCGCTTAACAGTTTTATTTGTATAATATCTTTAGCTTTTCTAATATCTTTGGATGAAGTGTCCTGACGATCTGGCCTAAGCAGCCAGTGAAAAGCGCATAGGAATAGCTTATCCCATCAACGTTTGTAATTTTTACTATATTGATATTAGACCCTAAAGTATATTTAATCTGGGTCTTTTAAAGTAGCGAAGTTCGTTCAACGATGTCCGTCTGTCTGTCTGTCTATTGAAATGGGTTTTCCGAAAACCTCAGATGTGAAGTAAAAATTTAAAAGTATTTTTTGACATTCTCACAAATTGTAATAAAAATCAAAAAAAAAAAAAATGCTCTAAATTTTGAACCTCCTTATAAAATTCAAAGGTTAATAACTATTATTTAAACAAAAGTTCGCTTAAAAAAGTTTGACCTGTTTTGCTGCCCAAAAAAGTATCTACTTTTATTCAGTGCTTTGAAACTAAAAAATAAAAATAGTATCAGCTCCATTCAATTTTACCTTAAGTCTACCAAAAGAAAACAAAAATTATTAATAATGAAATTGTTTAGCCAACTGGCAGTTTTAAGAGATAAAGGGCGTTCTTCTAATCCTTCAGCCACCCGCCTTCATTTATACTTACCCCAGTTTAATATGACTTGCAACTTGTTCGATGACTGTTGGCGAAACTAATAACGATAAAATTGTTCGATTGTTCGTTTTGCCTTTAATCTGTAGGAATGAAAAAAAGAAAAAAATGAGAAATAAAAATACAGGATTGAAGTTGCTTAAATTCATAAAGCAGAAGATGTTGCAATAAAAATAATAGAAATCCACAGATAAGTACTTGTTTAATAGCAATAATAATAATAATACCCGAGACTAGACAATGGCTTGTAAAATGGAAAGTAGACCATACACCTTCTTATCGACCTTATTAGCTACACTCAAAGTTACTAAGTAAATACAGGGGCCTTTGTTTGTATATTTGGAAACGAGTAATTGTTTAAAAAGTATGTTTTATAAGCATTTGGTTAAAAAACCATTTAAATTTGTTTTTATAGGTAAATTGTGTTTATTTTGGCTAGTTTTCCTTGTTACGTTCAGAAAAAACATTGTACTGCTTTAACGGTAAAATCCGCAGGGCTTTATTTTAAAGGCTCTTTTCATTCACTTGTTTTAGCCATACTTCTCAAGAACTTAATCCTAAATACTTTCACTGGTCTACTAGTTGTTGACAGACACCATTATTTAGTCTTTATTCCATATTTCCATTATCACCTGATCTGTATTTCATTTTCTCAACTGTCTCCAACTCCCCCGGGGGCTCATACAACCCGCACATATCCGACAAGTCAGATCACATCCTCATCGCCAGCCAGCCTATCATAAGTGTTAATACCTAACATGATTCAAACGCAGTCTCTACTCCTATCTAGCAGCGTATCCGAATCGGACTTCCTTAGCACTGGCCACAGTGCACGCAATACGCACGTGCGGATCTCCTAGATCCGATTAGTCCCGCTCAGAACCAATTCCCTAATCCTTTCATAATAGAAACCTAGTGGAGGCCTGACCGTCTCCAAACAGTCAGGATGCTCAATTTCCGAATCCAGTCTCGCCAACACATCTGCACATGTTGCAGTGACCCGATATCCAGTACAGCCTTAACACATACTCCTTTAACATTTATCCTGAAGACCTTCTACAATCATCCACTAGCTTGAAGTTCGCATAACAGCCTATCAAGGACCTAAGAGCCGCCTTGCTGTCAACTTATATATTGACCTCCGAGCCCATAGCAATGCTACGCCTTACCAATTCCACAGCCCTCAAGATCGTTAAAACCTCCGCCTACACTGCAGTCGTGAGAAAGCCTTTATAACTTTCTGCTGTCCAGATTCTCAATGTAGTTCCCTAATATTCGAACCGTTAGTGAAAATGGCAAAACCCCTATACAATCTGCTCTTACCTGACAAGCTCTTCCTAGACGGCAATATTACCCCTAGACAAATTCACCACCACTAGTGGTGAATGAGGGAATACTAAGTTTGTCATTCCATGTAAAATTTTTTTAAAATTAACCTCAGACCCCATAATGTATACATATTCTGGGTCCTAGCGTAATTCGATTAAGAGATGTCCGTTTGTCTAGCCGTCTCACTTGAATCAAAATGTGGAACCACCACCCTAGAAATTTGATAAATTTGTTAAAAAAAAACTGGCATAAATGGTGGAATAATGCACGGACTAATCACTATATTTCGTGAAGATCGGTATATAATGTACTACAGGCTCCATATAAAGCCCACTCTGGTAATAAGTTAAATTTTTTTTATTTCAGCTATAAGGAACGTGTCAATACTTCAAGAATTGAATATTAATGATAGATTGTTGAAGAAAGTAAACAGATCATATTTAAAATATTTCGGCCATATTGCTAGAAGGGAGGGAACAATGGAAGGACTGATGGTTGATGGCAAAGTAGAGGGAAGAAGAGGGAGAGGAAGATCACCAACACGGTAGTGCGACCAACTTAAGCCTTTAATAGGAACCACTTTAAGTGAAGCCTTGCACTTCACACAATTTATAATTATATGTGGTTGAATTTTTATTTTTGTATTTTTACATTATCTATTTTTATATGAATGTTCATATTATGTTTACTATGTCACTATGCTCTGACAAGAGCGATGGAATAAAGAGAGAAAGAGAGATAAGGAAGGACCTTAGGAATTAAATTTTGTTATAGTTAAATTCTATGATTATAATTATAAAATCAAGTTTTGAATAAAACAATTAGTAATAAAACCAAAAGAAAATAAAAATTAGAACAAAAATAAATGGTACATACTAATAAATTGGCAATTATAATATTTGACTATTAGCAGATATAGAAATTGCGGCAAAATTTCTTCCAACTTAGCTTCACATCGCTAGAGAAAATGTCATGCAATGTTGTGATGTACGGTCCATAATTTACCTTCGATCCCATATTAATCAGTCTTCTGAAATTCACTGTAAACGCTAAAACTAATTTCCACGCTGTTAAAATTTATGTTTTTTATACCAAAAATCACCTTACAAATTTATAATGTACAATTGGCAACAAT
Source organism: Pollenia labialis (assembly GCA_949318255.1). NCBI lineage: Eukaryota > Metazoa > Arthropoda > Insecta > Diptera > Polleniidae > Pollenia > Pollenia labialis. The sequence goes on along the minus strand of OX439139.1, from coordinate 201,146,636 downwards.
TTAATTCCCCTCCTGAAAATCATTTAAGTTCGGCTTAAACTGTTACGAATCATGATATTTCACTCAAGATTGTCGCAACCAATTTAAATGCTGACGTTCGTTTTTATAAAGATTAATTAATAATAAATATATATGTATCATATGTAGCCCACTCCTGAATAACTCAAACGTCGGTGGAGGGTATCAAATATTCGGCACAGCTGAACGTAGCACTTTTTCTTGTAGATAATTTCAAGGCATTTTTTATTCAAATATGAAATCTGGCATGTGTCCGCCGTGGCTACGAGTTACGTTCTCCATTCGATTAGTCCGATTTTTGACTATTTTTTCCAATAAATCTGGCCATTTGGCCTCAACGATGTCTTGAATATTGGCTTCCAGTGCTTCAGAAGTTGCTGGCTTGTTCGACATAAACACAGCCCCATTAAAAGCAATCCAGAGGCGTTAAATCTGGAAGTAAGTTGTCAGCAAATTGATCTTGCAATAAATCGGTTCTTAAACGCGATTTATGACAAATTGCGCTGTCTTGTTGCAACCAAATTTCGTTGATATTTAGCTGATTGATAAAATTCGGTCAGCATGGCTTGATGGCGCTCGGCATTCACCATAACGGCATCTCCTTGCTCATTTCAATTGCTTATTGGCGTATCCTCTTAACCAGAAATAAGCTTCGTCAAATGGACAAAATGGTCAGTGAATTTCGCAAACAGTATTTGGAAGCGCTGTTCAAGCGTGAAACGATTTATGATGACTTGCAAACATTACTGAATAGACATGTTCACAATGTTGGACATTCTCAGCTGTCAAACAAACTGTCAAACGTCATAAGATTGTAACTTCGACTTCTCCATTTGTCATTGGACAAAAATAAAATGTTCTGATTCATGTAATGAAAACAGTCGCAGTCAAGGCAAAAGCAACAACCGAAAAGTTGTAAACAACAAAGAACATCGGCAGTCGATATGTTCGAAAGTGTTTGGTTTGACAGACTGAAACTTTTGAAAAATCCCGTAGTTAACGAAGATGTCCCATCTTGTGTTTGTGTTTTTGTTTTCCATATATTTTTTTTTCATTTTAAATACTACATATGTACGTACATCAATACATATGTATGCATATATTTTAATGCTTAACAATCTTTTTAATTTTTTAAAATTAAATAAAACTTTAAACAACAAAATCAGCTATGTGCAAAATTTAAAAAATTTTTTTTTACACGCTTTGAAATGTATATGTGTAACCCATATACAGAATGTTCGTACAAAAACAGCTGTGTGTAAAAATTCACTTATCTGTTTTTCACAACATATAGATTTTAACTAGTATTATGTCAAAAAACGTTGCCCCGGTAGTCTTGTTTGTAGTAAGCTATTCTATCAGTGCGATGGCTGCGGGTTCGATGCCCGCCAGAGTATCTGGTCTGTTTTACAACAACGTGCCGAAGGTCTTCGTTACTATTGCTCGGATAATTAAGTTTGAACATTATTTGCAATTGTATTAGTTACAATCTATCGACCCACCCGTTTGTGTACGCTTCTTAAGCATCGCATGTGGAAAGAACCCAAAAATAAAGAAAAACAATTTTTCGATATTCTTCACTTACAACACCACATAACAAACAAACTTCATTCAGTTGTTTTCTTTTCGGAGGGAACCATATGGTTGTGGCATCTAGATGAATAACTACTTAAACCATAGTATGGCTACCAGTGACTATATTATGGTTAATAATCGACAATATGTTTAAAATTGTTCGTTAGTAATTATAATGTTTGCTCTAGGTACACTTAGAAATTGTTAATAAAAGGATCAAAATATAGAAGTCTGCAATCACTCAAAAAAATATATGCATAAAGATTACCACGCATTTTATGATAATTTAAATCATTTGCTCTAAATTTACTATTTTATAAAATTTTTAATGTTCGGTTTTTGAAATACTAAATACATTTCTTTTGGTTCTTTTCCCAAAATTAATTAGCATGAACCCATTATTAGCCAGAACTTTTTTTTTTGAATTGTGGAATGAAACAAAATATAAACTTTGTACAGCGACTTCGCGCATACAATTTGGTAATTTGTATTTACAGCCGGCAACTTAAGATGCCAGTGAGCATTCAGCTATGAAAATTGCAAATAATCTGCGATTTACTTCATAACTTCAATTCCTTGGAAACACGATTTTCTTATACCGCTTTAGTAGCTCATTTAGTAAGCTTAAGCTCGTGAATAAGCTGTCAAAGAATGATTGCAGAAAAATAAATGATGACTTAAATTCAAAAGTTATCTGAAAGTTACAAAAGGTGTGTATCAAAGGGATGAACAATTTATTTGCCAAGCCCTGAAATTGGACTGGTCATAATTTTCGTCATAATTGGGCGAGGCATTTTCTCTTAGTCCCATTCATTCATTTATATGTCCGATTTATCGGATTCCACAGGTATTTCCTGCAGGTATTTCAACTATTTACCTTTCCAAATAAAAATTTCAACACAGATATTGCTTAAAATATGCAAAGTTTTAATTTTAACCAAAACAGCTATGTGTAAAAAAATTTAAAATTATTATTAAAAATGAACCAACAAAATGAGTTATGTGTAGTTTTGCGAAAAAATTTTTTGTAGCTGCCCAATGGCCAATATGTCGAGTTTTATTTCACGAAATTCTTAAAGCAATGTTAAGAGTTGTTCAGTTAATCGCATCGCTTTCAAAATATATGCTAAGGTTACTTCATAAAACGGGGTTCTTGCTCTCCTGAAAAACCAGAAAAAACACATTGCTGATTTTTGTCTTTGGTCTATTAGGTTTGTATTTTTTAAGTTACACTTGTACCACTGGTTAAAGGTTGATGTTTGACTGGTGGCTGGCAGGTACGTCAAAAATGCTGATGATAGAATGTGGTGATTCTTGAAACATGCTAATTCAACTCGAGTTCGATCCCCAGCTCAGCCAAGAAAATTTTTAATAAACTTTAATAAATTTCAAGTTGTAAAATTCCTTCCTTCAGTAAAAAAATTTAATGGAAATTAAATTCGATAAACTCGAGCCTAATTAAAAATACCAAAAATTAAAAATTAACAGTTTAACAGTTTAAGTTCTCTGAATTTTATTAAAGTCTATTTAATGTCACTAACAAAAGAATTTTTGGTATGTACAAAAAAAAAAAAAAACAGTAAAGCAAAAACAAATTTACATACAAACATAAATGAATCAAACAAAAGTTTCTTTTTTTTCTTCCAACAAGCGATTAAAGACATAATAGGAAAACTCACTTCAAACTGCAAAATGAAAACAAAAGCAAAACGTCCCATCTTCGTTAACTTCGGGATTTATTTAAAGTTTCAGTCTGTCAAACCAAACACTATCGAACATATCGACTGCCGATGTTCATTGTTGTTTACAACTTTTCGGTTCATGCTTTTGCCTTGACTGCGACTGTTTTCATTAAATGAATCAGAAGTAAAAGCAACAGTTTATTTTTGTCCAATGAAAAATCAAAAAGTGGAAGAAAAAGCAATTTTTTAATTTTAACTGCAGTTTTTAAACCCAGGTCTAACTTCTTTTGACTTTGCGTATTCCTAAAAAATTTAACTCTGAAGCTGTCCTAATTAAAAATTTTCATGAGCTTAATTTTAAATATAGTTTAACTAATAAAGGCCTTGTTTAGAGGCCTATTTTTTACCATTACAGCAGAGTTCGTTGGTATTTGTGAAATATTCTTTGGCAATATTGTTGTAAAATTCAATTGAATTCGTTCTTTTAATATTTGCCAATAATGCAGAAAATATAAATGTGGGGCGAGAAAATATATATTAAAATGGTTCTTTTTTAAGCACTTACCTCCGTTACTGTATTCCTCACATCTTTCATGCGCGCATTTAAATCTTTGCCCACCACTTCGGGCCATCGTTTGCGATTGCGGGAATTTTCCAACAAAGGCTGCAGTATTTCATCAAACAATATGGCCAATGTTTCGATTTTGCTGTGTATGGGAAAATCACCGCAGATTACCTCACGACGATAGTTGTCTCTGGTTAGGGGAGCACAAAGTTGACGTTTCAGAAAGTAGGTACATTTACCGCGTGGTACACCATCCAAAGTAGAAAAACTGCTTGAGGGTGGCGGAAGGGGAGCAAGTAAAGCAGTAGCAGCTGCCGTAGCAGCAACGTTGGCTATAGCTGTGGCCATTGCAGATGACGTGGATGCTAATGAAACTTCAGCGGTGTTCTTTTTATAATGTTCCGCCTCCACCTCTTCGTTTGCAGCTGCTTTGACTGATTCTGATGACAGAACTGTTGTTGTTGTTGCTGTTGTGTGCACAGCTGGATCTGATATTGCGGCCGTAATAGTTTTTGGCATAACAACGGCGTAATTATGCTGATACAAATCGTTTATTGAATTTTTTGGTATTAAATGTCCAGCCGGATTGAGTGTCATAACAAGTAGACGCCTTTGTGGGTTGTTCAACCAATCCAACAAAATGAGCTGGAAAATTAAATTGAGCAAACAAAAAGGACAGAAAAAAAAGAAAACTGTTTTACTATCCCTCACTATCATAAACAGCATTATTAGAATCATTAACAATATATTCTAAAGTTATTTGATAGACTTTGGTGTTAGTAGCAATTTTTTTTATCAGAACTTGCAGCAGATTAATTGTTGCAAAGGATTCAAAAACAGTAACCTTTTTTTTATAGTTGTGTAATGTTGTGGCTTAATTGAAAAACATTTCGTTTTACAAGGATTTTTTGTTTCCATTTAATCCTGTCGTTAGTTTAAAGTGTCTTATCAAACTTATAACAACTTGTCATTAACCATAAATTTTAAAGAAAATGTTTGAAAATGTTTCATTTTTTGCAACAACATAATACGATAGTTTATGGATTTGGTTTTGTGGTCATATTTATTATTATTTATGTAAAATGTAGCAATTTGTCTAGAAACCTCTATAAAGAATAAGTTAAAGCAGTTCTTTTTTAATTTAAGTAGAGTTTTTTAATAAACAGGGCAAGTTGTTTATAGCCCATTTAAATTATAACGAAATATAGTAGATTTGATTTGAACTCATCCTCAAAATCTAGTGCGTTTACATTTTACATGCAGTATTTTCATGTTGAAAAAGTTAAATTAAAAGCAAAAATTCCCAACTTCTATTTGTTAAAATTATGAAGTTAAAAACATTAAGTTTTTAAATTAGAATGATTACGAAAACCATATCGGGCATGCTTCTGGTGTTTTATAATTCAGAATGCTTTTGTAAAGAAATGGGGCAATACAACAAGAGTCAAGCAAACATGTGTAACGGGCAGGGTGACCAGATTTTAAGATTAAATAAATCTAATTAACAATCGACTGCATTAGCCTCCGAATGGAGATGTACCCTTACGCGCATAAGCCCTTTTAACCTGATGTTTACAACAAATCTCAAAAGAGCCTAAGAAGGAAATTTAAAGACAAAAAATAAGGAAACATTTTTTAAAGCATTCTAATATTAACTTTTGATTATTTCCCTAGTTTTCGCACATTTAATAATGTTATATAATAAGGCTTAGATGAAGGACAACTCGGTGAAGCTATCCCTGTTAATAATCTTAATACAACTTCACAGCGATGAGAATTGCAAACACTCAAAAAGTCTTGTTTGCAACGATATCAAAGCTTAAACAAAATATCAACAATAAACAGTGGGGTATTTCTTTCCCTACATATCCCACAACAATTGTTTGGAATTTTCTTAACATTAATTGTAGGAAACTAAGCACGACACTTCAACACCACCAGTGGAGTTCCCGGGTAGGGAAATCTGGCGTGGGTCCAATGGACTGTTTGAGAGGTGGGCAGTATTTACGCATGGATCCAAAATGGAAACCGGTACTGGTGCCGGTGTATATTTCGCGGACATTGAGGTAAAAAGTTCATTCAGACTCCCTGATGAGTGCAGTGTCTACCAGGCTGAGATCCTAGCGATCTGGAGGGCAACGGAGGTGATACTGGATCACATCGTGGTCGGTTCTGTGGTGACAATTTACGTCGAAAGTCAGGCGGCACTAAGGGCATTGACGAATTATCGCTCGGTATAGGAATGCTCTTAGGAAACTCATGGGGATATTTAATGTAAGGCTGTGTTGGCTACCTGGACACTGCATGGTTGAGGGAAATGAGGTGACGGACGAACTCGCGAGAGAGGGTTTGAATCTGGACTTAGTGGTAAGGGACAGGGGGTAAAGATTCCCCTATGTTACTTCTATGGTGTGATACGGGAGAAATTCTGTAATGACGTTAACCGATCCTGGGGGGACAGAGCGGATTGCAGGGTGTCTAGGGCACTATGGCCCAGCATGGACGCGGGGGTAACCAGGGTTCTACTGGGATTGGACACGGGTGGTCTTAGAACGCTTATAGGGTTCTTGACGGGTCATTGCCCCGTTGGGGCTTTTACGGGCAGATGGGACAAAACCATACCGGACTTCTGCAGATTGTGCGAGGATTCAGAGGAGCTGGAGACGATCGAGCATGTACTGTGCCATTGTTCTAGGATGCAGGGTCTCAGACAGAAGTGGCTAGGAGATAGATTTCACGACGAACTGATTTGCATAGCTGGATGTAATCCGGCTGATCTAGTGGGGTTCGTCAGGGAAATAGTGAGGCTGCTTCTGTTGAGCGCACTTTAGAGAGGGAAATTGTTCTTCGTAGTACCTGCTAACTTTCTTATTTTCTGGACTCTATCCACCTCATACTTCTTTTCTTTACTTTTCTCTTTTTCTACTTTCTTAATTTCTTCTATATGTTGAAGGGATTCACAATCGACCGCACTGGTTTCTGAGTTGAAGTGTGACCTTGGGCACATAACCCTTCTTAACCAAACCTAACCTAACCTAAGCATGACAAACAAAATTTTAATTATTAAAAATGTTGCATTCCCAAAAATTACTTCCTAAAAAACATTAATTGGTGGCGGAATGCACCGATTGTCTTTAAATTTCAATAAATTTTAAAATAATTATAGTATTCGGGATTTTAAGTTTAGGGCATATGAACCCAACGCAAATGTTTAATATAATATTCTTTGTGTTTTTTTTATACCCTCCTCCACAATTATTGTGAAGAGGGTATAGTAAGTTTGATATTCCGTGTGAAAATTTTGTACTATTCATCTCAGACCCCATAAAGTATATATGAATATTCTGGCTCCTTGAGTAATTCTAGTTCGAATTAGCCATGTCTGTCCGTCTGTTGAAAACATGCTCACTTTCGAAAAACCCAAAAGAAATGAACAAACTTGGTGTCAAATTGCTTGCAGTTATCCTAAGCAGTTTGGGATTGCAATCCAGCAAAATCGGTTCAGTAGGATCAGAGCTATGAATCAAAATGTGGAACCAGCACCCTAGAAAATTGATAATTTTGTTACAAAACCTAACATAAATGCTGGAATAATGAACAGAATAATATAAGATTTTGCAGGAATTCGTTTTATACGACTGGAAATCATACTGTTAAATTTCGTAAAGTCCATAATTTACCATTCGCCCCTTATAACGCCTACTCCCCTTAAACAGTTTAGTACGCGTAAAAGCATTATTAAATAATACCATCATAACAAAATATGGCACGTCGCAGTTTTATAAAACTAGAAATGACATTGAGAAGTGGCGTGAAGATCGGTCCATAATTTACCCTAGGCCCCATATGAACCCTACTCCCGGAAAATAGTTAAGTACGCCTTAAACCGTAATAAATAATGCTATCAGAATAAACTTGAATACTTCATAGTTTTATAGGACTAGAAATAACACTAATAACTAATAACTTCCGTGATGATCGGTCCATAATTTACCATAGGCCCCATATAAAGCCCACTGTGGTAAATTAATTAAATACGCCTAACACCGTAGCAGATATATTTATTGTGGTAAAATTTCTTTCAACTTAGCTTCACATGGCCAGGAAAAATGTTATGCAATTTTGTGATGTACGGTCTATAATTTACCTAAGATTCCATACTTTCTGAAATTCACTGTAAACGCTAAAACTTATTTCACCACTGTATTAAAATTTATGTTTTTAATACCAAATATCACTCTGCAGCATTTTGGTATGATTGGTTCATAACTTACCATGGAACCAATATAAATTCCCCTCCTGAAAATCATTTAAGTTCGACTTGAACTGATACGAATCATGATATTTTACTCCAGCTAGTTAAAATTTCTAAAAAAAGCTGAAAACATTCTGATTGTCGGCCAATAATTTAATATATGTACGTAGAGCTAAACCGCAACCAATTTTATTGCTGACGTATATTTTTATAAAGATAAATTAATAATAAATAGATATCATATAGATATCACTCCTGAAATAATTGAACTGTCGGTGGAGGGTATCATAGATTCGGCACAGCCGAATATAGCACTTTAATGGCCATTTTAACACAAGTATGTTTAACATCGTTTTACGTACAGAATTCTCTACTTCACTAAACACTTAAATAGAACTTCATTCACCGATTGGAATAATTTAGCCAGGTGGCCTCAATAGGACAACAATACAACAACAACAGGCAAAGCAATAACATTCAGCTGTTTTTCTTAAACCACCTTGCAAATAAATACACTTTTTATGATATTTTTTTGTATTTAGTAGTGCTTCCATACTTTTATCTTAATTTAATAGGACTTATCAAATAAAACTCAAAAAATCAGTCTGTATTTAAATACGATTTAAGTATTTTTTTTGGGAATGCAAATTTGTTTAAATTTACAAGATTTTGATTGTCGTGCTTATTTCCCAATTTTTATTCTTGATACAAACACTGCAATTTATTGTTAAAGGGATAAGATATTCCTACGCGCATTTCACTGGTTGCTTAGTTTGGAAATGGTGCTTGATACCAGATTAATTTCCCGATTACCCGGCGCTAAAATAGGCATAAAATATTTGCAAATTTTCGAATGGGCGTGGAACCTCTTATACAATGACAATTTAGATGTGTTAATATCTGCAGAATTATCTAATTTTGTTCTGGTTGCCTTGTAATCAATACGCCAGGTGTGTTTTTAAATAATTTAACTAATTTTATTTTCGTGTGGGTAGCAAAGTACACCGGGTTAAACTGGTAAAATATAAAATTTTTTTCAGAAATATTTTGTTTTTTTTGTGTGTTTGAAAGGGAAAATTCTTTACCGAGAGTTATAATTTATGAATATGTTTTGTTTGTTTAAATGGAATGTATTTTATCTTATCGTTGTTGTTTTAAATATAAAACATTTGTATGAATATTAAATTGTATGTATGTTAGCATATATTTATTGGTTATAATCAGGGAAACCATAAATATGCAATTGCATGTTTTTCCTTGAAATTTTTCATGGGTTTAATGTCAAAATTCATTGGTATTGCGAAGAAAATTCTTTCAGTGTAGTAAGAACTACTACAAGTTTTTAACTTATTCAAAGTAATGACAATTTTAATGACAACTACTTACCAGTAGCTCGTTTCTGTATTTCTCGCATCGTAAAATTTCTTACATGAAGTGTGAAACAAAAAATTCCATCGTTTCTCGATTTATGAGATAAAAGTGTTTCTGTATTTGAATGCGAAAACAGACACAACAAATTCTGTATATACTGGAACATTTCCAGTAATTAAGTGTCAAATAAAAGCGAAACGTCAACAAAAGAAATAAATATAATAAAAACAGGGCTGCCAGATTTGACGAGTTATCGTCATCTTGACGATTTTTTGTTCCGATATTAACAAAGTGACGTTTTGATGATTTTTTCTAAAAAAGTGACGTAAGCAAAAACGAAATAAAAAATATTTTATAATTTTGTTGTTACTTTCTATAGAAATTCATCTTGAATTTTTAAATTTCAAACACTTCTATTTGGTGGCGTTGAAAATTGAAAAAAAATAATATGAATGTCTGCAGAAAGCAACAACAAATTTATAAAATATATTTGATTTTATTTTTGCTTTTAATGAAATTGTTGGCGTTGCGTTTTACACTATAAGCCCCTTAGTCTTCGAAATAAGATAATTGTAAATATTTTTATATGTTTGTTTATTAGAAAAAAAGATATCTTTAGAAACAAGGCTGCTTAAATTTTTATATTTATCCCTATTGTGAAAATTGTCCTCGAAAATGTTTGTTTCTTCCCTAAAAAATGTATCGGCAAAAGCAAAATTTCGAGGGAAAGTAATGGACCGACTTGGCTTATTTTGAACATTTAATACTTCTTATATACATATACAAAATATGATTGATATTTGATATTCTTATCTTATATATACACTTTTGTGCCAAAACCATTATTCCGGCAAGAAAGAAATTTGTTTGTCTCCCAGTAAAAACTTTTTCAAAATGGATAACTTCTTTCACTCGTTATTAAGTAGCTTTCTTCCATAAGAACTTCGATAACTACTTTTTTCTGGATGTATTAAGATAAAATAAATGACTTACTTTTGAATTTGTTCTTTTTGGCACAACCCTTGTAAAATTCATTAGTTTTTCAGTAGAATTGTATGAAGTGCTTTTATGTGTTTCTGATTACTTAACATATTATTTTGTAGGCGAAGATTTTACTGGGTCTTTAACCCGTTTATTTATGAACGGATTTTTTTAATTTTAACTTCAAGGTATTCTACTAAGTCTATTTCAGGTAAAAAAGAAAAAGATTATAGGAATAGGTAAATTAAAGATTTATATCTCAATTATTAAATAATAATTATTAAATACCCATGAACTTTAACTATGTTTTTGTTTGATAATTTTTTAGTTAAAGTCGAAACAAATTTGTTTAAAATTGATTTTAAATTGCACGATTTTTAAAACAAAAAAGACGATCTTTTTTATTTTTTTCTCAGGAAATTGACGATTTTGACACAAATTTATCTGGCAGCACTGATTAAAACCAAAACAAGAAAAGGCTAACATAAATTTAAACTAACAATATATAACAATTGTTTTTTGTTTATTTTTATCATATAAATTATGCATTTATCATTTATATTCCTTCTATTTTTTTTATTTATTTAAAAAAAATAGTATATAAACATATTTTAAATTCAAAATATCTACATTTTGTTTTTCTCGCCACCAATTTCAAATGTGACTTATTTTGACAGTTCTTGAAAGAAACTTTTCGCAAAATATTGTTATAGAAACACTTTTTCTCGCATCCTTCCAATAATTGCTGGAAAATTATTAAAATGACAGATAATTCTCGCAACGGAAAGATACAGAAACACTTGTGCGAGAAAAACCATTTTTTGTTTCATTTTGCACTGTTTCTGTCCCGATTCACTGGTTTCATGCGGACAATTTTACGATGCGAAAAATACAGAAACGGGCTACAGGTAACGTATGAAATAACTACCACCTATCACTAAAAATCAAAAAGTTTTTCCAGGGTTAAATTGAATTTTTTGTTTTTTTATTAATGTTTAAAATTTTTAAAATTTTTGAACATTTTTAATTTGGTAATAGTTTCAGCAAAATACGTTCGATATATCAATATTTTGGAAATAACAAATATCGATACTCTTAAAAAATATCGATTCGATATATATCGATATATTTTTTTAATTTGCCAATCCCTACAAAAAATAAATTTTTTTTTCGAAATTCTGTTACTCCAATTTCGCGATCTACATTTAATTTTTACTCTCAAATTGTAAGACAAATCAGGTTGTCATTAACGATAAATGTTATGCGATGTGCATAACACATAGAAATGAAGATCAATTTTTTAGTATACTGATCGAATCATAATCACTTTTTAATTGAACTAACATTGTCAATCCGTCCGTCTGGCTGGTTGTCTGCCCATGATAACCTTGTGCGCAAAGTACAAGTTCCAATTTTGTAAATAATTTGATCAATGTGGACGAGGTCTGTATAAATGGGGAGAAAATGGTCTATAATTTCACATTTTCCCAATAAAAACTTTTTCCAAATAAGACTCTTTAAGTCCGTAAACCATCTAATTTTGTAGGTACATATTTAAATAAACGCTTCACATTTGCCTAAAGCTCCCTTCCTTAAATAGCTTTAACTTCCTTAAAATGTTAACATTTGTTAACAATTAAGCGACCGTACTTAAAATCCCTTTAAGACAAACGCCCATCTGGACGTTAATATCTAGATAATATTCGGCGCAAACATCTCTTATATGAATTTTAGCCTAATATGGGCTTAAGCGATAATATTTTAAGGTTTTTTTTCTTCAAATTAGCAAGTTTTGATTTTTTAAGGCATATTTTTAAAATTGTTCAGGGCATATTTTCCAGTTTTTACTGCATATTTAATGCGCATAAAACGTGTTTTTAGAGCATATTTCTGGTTTCCCTGGTTATAATCCTGAATTGTTTTTATGCATTTGCGTAATAATTTAAGTATTTATTATTGCCATTGCTACTTGTTGTGCGTGCTTGATTGTTATATTTCGCCCCCACCCATCCCTTTTTTGGTAATTAGAGTATGAACTACAAAAAGGAGTTCATTTATATTTTTAATTTCAAATATTCATACATAGGGATTGAGGTATTTAAGTTATTAAAACAATTAAAACGTATTTGCACAGGATGTCTTAACTGTGTTTATATACAGTGGGTAAGAAACTAACTAATTTTTAATTCACTTTTTCTTGCAACGCCCTAAGGTTCCTTTCTCTAATATCTCTTTAAAAATATTTATCGGCTTGAAGCACATTATGGGAAGTAGGTGTTATATGAAAACTTTTCTTAACCCTGAAAGGTTACACTTCATTTTAGTTAATTACGGTTACTCTTCGTCAAAGCAAATTTAAAAAAAAAATTCTAGCGGAACGATTTTTAAAGTAAAAAATCATCAAAAAATTTTTTAGTTCTAAAAATTTGATACAAATTTAAACACTTTTTTGTGTTTTCAAATTCAATAAAACTACTATAGCAGTAAAAGTTATCGAGAGCAGAAAACATTTTTAACTATGCTGCTGTACTAATTTTCTTTTTGCGCTACTAAAATGTGACGGTAGCTGTAGTAATATAAATGAACGACTACAAGTTTTTAACATTTTTCAACTAGAATATTTTGTGTTTTTTCGTTACTACAGCTACTTGGAGTCTATTTTTTAAGCACTGGTGTTTGCTTTTCTACAAAAAATTTAAAATTTTCTTTAATTTAATTTGGCGAAAAAACAGAAGTACCGAAGAACATGTAAAATCAATTTAAATAGATAATCCTTCAAAAACAAATTTCGATCTACCAAAGGTTAAATACAATTTGGTTTAAAGATTGATGTTTGACTATTGACTACCAGCAGTCGTCGATGGTTGCGAGTGTTAAACGGCAAACCCCTCTGAAGAGATTGAGTGGTTGCAATCGAAACATGTAAGGGTAAGTCCGTAAAAACGCCTGGGTCAGTCAAGAATGAAAAATTATCCATAAATTTTAATTGATTTCATGTTGTAAAATTCCTTTCTTCATAAGTATAATTTATTGAAAATTAAATGTGATGAACTTTAGCCTAATCAAAATATCAAAATTTGGACTAAAAACCATAAATAGTTCAACAAAATAACCACAATACTAATCATGATACAAAGACAGAAGGTAGTTTCACTTTCTCTTTTTGTCGCCATATTGACGTTCTGAAGTTTATGGAAATGATCAAAATTTATGCTACCATAAAATTGAATCAATATTCAATTAATTCACAAAAGATAACAGAAAATTTATATTAAAAAACTTTTGATATTTCTGTGAATAAATAAAACAAAAAACTAAAAAATATATTTTTAATTAAGATTGAAAAACTGCAGTTTCAAGAAATATGGATTTATAAATGTCAGCCGCCGATATATATATTTTAAAAAGTTGTGAAGCTCGAAACTTTGCAAGTGCAGGCTACATACCTTTTTACATATGTATATATGTATGTATGTACGTACATAAGTATGTCCGTTTTGATTCTAAAAAGTTTGTGCTAATGTATGTAACACATAAAAATAATGGCTCTAGACCAGTTACGTGTAGCTCATATTCACAATGTGCGAGCTATTACAAGAGAGCTTTTGTGCTTTTACCACGACGAGAGCACTACAGCCAATCGGATCGGTGGTGCTTTAAAAGCTTTTTACCGAAAATGCAAATAACAAAGTATGTGTGTTTGGACGTAACTGCTCTAGACCAGTAATCACTTTCAACAATTCAAACAATTTGGACATGAGAACTTTTGTAATAGCTAAAATATTATGAAAAAGTGCTACAAAATCCCGCTTCATAAACCAACTTTTTGACGAAAAAATCTCATATAGATGGCATAAAGAACTCTTCACCCATAGTTATTGTGGTTAGCGAATTATAAATACGCTTGCGATTTTTTGGTAAAGGATTAAAAAGAACGTGAACTTATTTATGTTACTAAACAGTCGCAGGCGTATTTTGAATTCGCAAACCACGATAAGGGTGCTTATTTGAATCATAATTAATTTTGTTTCGTTTCGATTGCCCAATAGGATGCACTCCCGATCCTTTATGTGCCACTTGTTAACTTGTGTTAAATTTATTTATTAATAATTTAACACAGACTAAAATGTAAATAAGATATAAACAATTTGTAATAGAAATTACACATTTTAACTAATAATTTCCAAAAGAAATTAGTTTTTTTTTTATTTGTGGCAACGCTTTTTTAATGTTTACAAAAAAACTAACTGATAACGAGACGTAGGGACAACAAAAAGAAGTTTAGGCACAAGAATAAATGAACACAAAACAGATATTGAAAAACAAAAATATACAACAGCTTTGGCGGTGCATTGTTTTGAAATGAAACATACCCCAAACCTCACCGACGTAAAAATTCTTGTTAGGGAAAGGAAGATGAACAAGAGATTTACATTGGAGAGCCGACGAATCCAGGAGAGAAATAATCTTGCCATAAATAAAAAAGAAAATAAAGACAAATGCAAACTACAACTTAGCTTTAGTTTATTCAATTTTAAACTGTGATACCAAAAGAAAGAAAGTTCAACTGTGATATATTTTATTTTAATTTATTATTTATTTTGTATTGCTTAAAAACAAATTTATTTAAAATTATAATGTAAAGATTATATGTAAGTGGAATTATTCTTTTATGTTGTGTTAGTTTAAAAAATTATTAAATTAAAAAACATATTGTTCTTTATTTTCCATAACGTTGCCAGATTCAATAACATTTAAATCCCTGAGGAAGTTGAAAAAATCTCAACGAAACGTCGGAGGAGTAAAAATATGAATAAATAGTCTTTTATTTTTCATTAACTGTGACCTTGAAAGCCTGACTTAGATAATTCTAAGAAAAAACAACATAATTATAGATAAGGTCAATAAAACTTATACTAAATTCTAACTTCAAATAATTCCGACAAACTTCAAAAAAAATATTTTGAGAGAGAAGTGGAACTACCTTGTGTATTTGTATCAGGATATTAATTATGTTTTACTTTCTTAAAGAGTAGCATGTTTTCTTCTAAAAGATTAACCCTTAAAGGCATTGCACTTTTCTACACGAATACATCGAAAGGGTTGATAGTGCCCTTTAAAATAAGCAACTGCGGATTTATATGGGAGTTTTTTTTTTATAACGGTGACGATTGCCTCAAATAGCAGCAAAGCTACGCGAGAATTGCAAAAATTCGGAAAAGTTTGAAAAAATAGCGAAAATTCGGGAAAATTTTAATACATATATCAAACAATCCATAAAAATTATTAAAAGTCCCTAAAACCATAAGGAATGCCAAAATTACGTAAACATTTCTAACTTAGCGGAAATCTTAAAAATTTGATAACAGCAGCATGATAGCAAAACCTAATATTTATTAAAAATTGTCTAAAGCTGGGATCACACGATTGCCGCAAATACACCAATATTACACAATTTTTATAGTGCTTTATTGACGCACAATAATGAAATTGCACCAATCAAATATTCTGAAAACACACGATATCGCTGTTTTAAACAAAGCGAAATGGTTACAACAATTGCCGCAACACAGTCACACGATTGTTCTTACTAGTGTTAACTGCGAAAACAGCTGTTGTGGTAGTTTTTTATTTGTTTGAAAGTTCTTGTTGGTTTGTTCATTAAAAAAATATTAAATTTGTATCATATACTTAAACAAATTTTTGTTGAACAGTTTTATTTAAATTTTTTAAGAAATTTCAAAAATTAAAAGCCTGTTCAACAATTTCGTATGTTATGGTTCGCATAGAAATATCTTTAATAAAAATATTCGCACTGAACAGCTCAATATGCTTGTGAACATACATGCATACATACATATGTATGTATTCTGTTAATAGCAATAATTAAAAAAAAGTATGTAAATGCATAATTAATAAATACATATTTATTTTCATTACATACTAAAAGAAACACAAAAAGGAAATTTATTAAAAAAAGGCAAATATTGGCGCGTATTGTGTTGTTTGATTGCCGCACAAGAACACAATAAATATTGGTGCATTTTTGTTAGTTTTATTGACGCGCGGCTGCATATCAAACAGTCACACGATTGCCGCACCAGGGTTGCATATGATTGGTAAAAGTCAGCACAATATTGTCCTCGATTGGTACAAGAGCCATTTGGTTGTGCAGTCACGCGATTGGGGTAATAAAAAGTGTGAAAATTGATGCATTGCGCCAATCGTGTGATCCCAGCTTAAGTTGTAAAGAATCAGAAAACTAACACGAAAAATTCACATTTATCGCTAATGCGGATAAAATTCGCAAAAAATTGCAAAATTGGAAACAAACACTGAATTTCACGTGAAATCGCTTAACCGGCAAAAATAAACAAAATGTTGGAAAATAACAAAAAAAAAAACATTTGCAAAAATAGCTAAAATTTTTAATATTTTTTATAAGCCAGAAAATAGATCAAATGTCTCTAAACTATACGGAGTGCTAAAAATTTTGTAAAAATTGCTAAATTAGCGGGAATTCGCAAACAGCGGCATGATAGCAAAATCTAATATTTATTAATAATCTTTTACTCCACATCTACAACTGACATGATTTGCTGTTATAACATAACTATAAAACTCTAACATGATGAGTCTTTACTTAATACTAACATTATATTAGTGTAAAGCATTTTATGTTTGTTGTAGACTGCGTGTTAAGAAACAGAAAACTTACAGGAAAAAATCCCTTTTATCGCGAACAAACGAACAAACGATTCCTGGTACAAAAACGCAATGTTGCTGGCAATTTTATTGTGTTAACAACTTTTTTTTTATCAAAAACAGTAAACAAAACGAAACAGCTGATTCTTATATTAGAGATATGTGCTGTATTTTATTAACATTATCGATAAACCGTCAACGGCGTCGTGATACTCATACAAAATACCAAATTAACATAGTTAGAATTGATGTTGTTTTTAATTAGAATTGCTATTGCTTTAAAATCGCCGTTGTTGTTGCCGCCGCCAAATAGCATGAGAGGGAGAATTTTAAAATTATTTATACTTCAATGGGGAGAAAAAGTATCAAAACGATATTGTGCTTGGCTGCAGTCATTTTATGATTGTTACAACAATTTATATACGCGTTAACTGCATTAAATTGTTTGGTTCCTTTCTAAATATTAATCGAATGCCTAATTTAATAAACAAAAAAATATATGGTTGCGTAACAAAAAATACAATTAATGTAAACACAATTTTTTTTATTTTAATCATATTGAAAATTACATATTTTTTCTCTGAGTGTATATACATGTCTGGAAGTTTCTGTATCTACATCTATGTCTGTCTTCATAAAAATTTGAATTTCTGTGTCTATTGTTTTTGCCATGTCTGAATGTCTACATCTATATAACTATCCAAATAACGAAAATCAGACTTCTAATACAGTTCTAAATTAAGGATTTTCTTGTAAAAAAGGGCCTTGCAACCTCCAGACTGGTTGGCAAGCACTTATGATTGGTAAAAGTCAGCACAATATTGTCCTCGATTGGTACAAGAGCCATTTGGTTGTGCAGTCACGCGATTGGGGTAATAAAAAGTGTGAAAATTGATGCATTGCGCCAATCGTGTGATCCCAGCTTAAGTTGTAAAGAATCAGAAAACTAACACGAAAAATTCACATTTACCGCTAATGCGGATAAAATTCGCAAAAAATTGCAAAATTGGAAACAAACACTGAATTTCACGTGAAATCGCTTAACCGGCAAAAATAAACAAAATGTTGGAAAATAACAAAAAAAAAACATTTGGAAAAATAGCTAAAATTTTTAATATTTTTTATAAGCCGGAAAATAGATCAAATGTCTCTAAACTATACGGAGTGCTAAAAATTTTGTAAAAATTGCTAAATTAGCGGGAATTCGCAAACAGCGGCATGATAGCAAAATCTAATATTTATTAATAATCTTTTACTCCACATCTACAACTGACATGATTTGCTGTTATAACATAACTATAAAACTCTAACATGATGAGTCTTTACTTAATACTAACATTATATTAGTGTAAAGCATTTTATGTTTGTTGTAGACTGCGTGTTAAGAAACAGAAAACTTACAGGAAAAAATCCCTTTTATCGCGAACAAACGAACAAACGATTCCTGGTACAAAAACGCAATGTTGCTGGCAATTTTATTGTGTTAACAACTTTTTTTTTTATCAAAAACAGTAAACAAAACGAAACAGCTGATTCTTATATTAGAGATATGTGCTGTATTTTATTAACATTATCGATAAACCGTCAACGGCGTCGTGATACTCATACAAAATACCAAATTAACATAGTTAGAATTGATGTTGTTTTTAATTAGAATTGCTATTGCTTTAAAATCGCCGTTGTTGTTGCCGCCGCCAAATAGCATGAGAGGGAGAATTTTAAAATTATTTATACTTCAATGGGGAGAAAAAGTATCAAAACGATATTGTGCTTGGCTGCAGTCATTTTATGATTGTTACAACAATTTATATACGCGTTAACTGCATTAAATTGTTTGGTTCCTTTCTAAATATTAATCGAATGCCTAATTTAATAAACAAAAAAATATATGGTTGCGTAACAAAAAATACAATTAATGTAAACACAATTTTTTTTATTTTAATCATATTGAAAATTACATATTTTTTCTCTGAGTGTATATACATGTCTGGAAGTTTCTGTATCTACATCTATGTCTGTCTTCATAAAAATTTGAATTTCTGTGTCTATTGTTTTTGCCATGTCTGAATGTCTACATCTATATAACTATCCAAAAAACGAAAATCAGACTTCTAATACAGTTCTAAATTAAGGATTTTCTTGTAAAAAAGGGCCTTGCAACCTCCAGACTGGTTGGCAAGCACTTATGATTGGTAAAAGTCAGCACAATATTGTCCTCGATTGGTACAAGAGCCATTTGGTTGTGCAGTCACGCGATTGGGGTAATAAAAAGTGTGAAAATTGATGCATTGCGCCAATCGTGTGATCCCAGCTTAAGTTGTAAAGAATCAGAAAACTAACACGAAAAATTCACATTTACCGCTAATGCGGATAAAATTCGCAAAAAATTGCAAAATTGGAAACAAACACTGAATTTCACGTGAAATCGCTTAACCGGCAAAAATAAACAAAATGTTGGAAAATAACAAAAAAAAAACATTTGCAAAAATAGCTAAAATTTTTAATATTTTTTATAAGCCGGAAAATAGATCAAATGTCTCTAAACTATACGGAGTGCTAAAAATTTTGTAAAAATTGCTAAATTAGCGGGAATTCGCAAACAGCGGCATGATAGCAAAATCTAATATTTATTAATAATCTTTTACTCCACATCTACAACTGACATGATTTGCTGTTATAACATAACTATAAAACTCTAACATGATGAGTCTTTACTTAATACTAACATTATATTAGTGTAAAGCATTTTATGTTTGTTGTAGACTGCGTGTTAAGAAACAGAAAACTTACAGGAAAAAATCCCTTTTATCGCGAACAAACGAACAAACGATTCCTGGTACAAAAACGCAATGTTGCTGGCAATTTTATTGTGTTAACAACTTTTTTTTTTATCAAAAACAGTAAACAAAACGAAACAGCTGATTCTTATATTAGAGATATGTGCTGTATTTTATTAACATTATCGATAAACCGTCAACGGCGTCGTGATACTCATGCAAAATACCAAATTAACATAGTTAGAATTGATGTTGTTTTTAATTAGAATTGCTATTGCTTTAAAATCGCCGTTGTTGTTGCCGCCGCCAAATAGCATGAGAGGGAGAATTTTAAAATTATTTATACTTTAATGGGGAGAAAAAGTATCAAAACGATATTGTGCTTGGCTGCAGTCATTTTATGATTGTTACAACAATTTATATACGCGTTAACTGCATTAAATTGTTTGGTTCCTTTCTAAATATTAATCGAATGCCTAATTTAATAAACAAAAAAATATATGGTTGCGTAACAAAAAATACAATTAATGTAAACACAATTTTTTTTATTTTAATCATATTGAAAATTACATATTTTTTCTCTGAGTGTATATACATGTCTGGAAGTTTCTGTATCTACATCTATGTCTGTCTTCATAAAAATTTGAATTTCTGTGTCTATTGTTTTTGCCATGTCTGAATGTCTACATCTATATAACTATCCAAATAACGAAAATCAGACTTCTAATACAGTTCTAAATTAAGGATTTTCTTGTAAAAAAGGGCCTTGCAACCTCCAGACTGGTTGGCAAGCACTTATCAAAAAATCGATTTTCAAGTGAAAGAAGTATGTTGGGTTACATTTTGTTAAGAAAGCATTCAACATTTTTGTTTAATTGTTTTAGAGTGAACGTTTGTACTTACTATCCACACTGTATTAACCTGTGTAAGTATTAACTGTGCAAAACTATTATTTGTTTAATACATACATACATATTTTAAATAAAACCAGCAATAGCAGCAGCAAGAACAATAATAAATTGTTGATGAAATTAAAAAAAAAACATTTTTTAATAATAAATTGTTTTATACAATAGAGAGTATTAAAATGTTGTTTATGTTGTTGGTATTTAAAAAAAGAGTATTCTAGTTGCACTGGTATCTTTTTGTTTTTACGTGAGTGTGTGTGCTTGTGTTACCTGATGCTCCTGGGTGGCCATCATTTTATGCCATTTATCATGCTTAAGTCGTAAACTGGTTAATGTATAACTTGTTATAAACTCTAATCTGGCATCATTTGACAATGGCAGACAAGCAGCTCCACTATGCAGGATGCTGTCACTAGTGTTGCTGCTGGCACTGCTGGTTCTGGTGCAAATGCCATTTGAGCTGCTGTTGATGTTTTCAGGGATGCTGGTGGTGTGAGGGTTGTGTGCATCTTCTACAGCTGCAGTTGCAGAAACTGTACTCATTGCCACGAAAATTTCCAATTTATTAAAATCCTCTTTAAGTTTTGTTTTCTTTTTGTTGGCGTTTTGTATTGCAGGGTTGGAAAGTCTAATTTAACTGTGGTGTTTTTACCGCGTTACTATTTTTGCAACAAACGTCTTCGCAAAAGCTTCTCAAGCGAGTAAACGTTTGGTTTTAATTTGTGATAAATGACCCGGGCTGTAGAAAATATTTAAAACAAAAAAGTGCCCATTATAGGAAAATAAAAAAAGTATTAAAAAAAACAGGAAAATGTTTTTCATGTTTCTAATAGTGTAAGTGTTTAAAAGGGAGTACTTGCCCACACACATACACTTGTTTACCTACAGCCAGAGTTGCCAGTTAAAGCTGGCTACAAATGTAAAACAAATTGTCAAAATCGTCAAATTTTCTTACTCAAATAGTCACAAAAGTTACGATTGCGTAATAACATGAGTGCCATAACTGGAAACTTCCTGTTGTCTGAATAGTGATTCAGTTTGACACGTGCTTCATTTAACTGCATCAGAATGTTTCTGGGAATAAAGGAATAAATCAAAAACTGGCAAGTTGAAAAGGCGACCAAATAACAAAATTACCGCTGAAGCAAAATTTTCATTGCGATGCGATAATTTTTAGTACTTATTGCGATGTGTGTTATATGTTGAGGACATCTTAAGCCTGAAAAATACCTAAAACTAAAGCATCTAAATAGTCAATTAAAAAGCTAAATTTTTCTAATACGAGGGCGTTATAATAAAGTTCATCTAGTGAAGGGGCAAAATTCAGTGGCTTAGAATTTTTTTTTGGATCCCTCAAAAATAAACTTTCTCAGTAAGTTTGTACACATGGAAAAATTTGGTTACCGTTTTGAAATTTAATAATAATTTTGCTCTAGGGAAATCTTCTCCTACATTTAGGACTATAAAAAATTGGGTGTCAGAGTTAAAACGAGTTCGTACGTGCTGTCAACAAGGGCGAATCCAACCTTCAGTTCGAGGTGATCCCTTGATGGAAATTTGGTGAAGAAATTTTCTATTTCCAAAATTTAAAAAAGTGCTCAGTGGTGAAAGATTTAAACAATAATAAAGTGGTTTCTTCCTTAAGAAGCTAGACAATTCTTACTATAAACATGGCATCGAAGCTTTGAACTAGAGAAAGTACATCGAGCTTCAAGTCCATTATGTTCTCCGATTTGTTATTTTTTTTGGTTTGGATGCATAATTTTGGGGCCGCTCTTATGACATGTGTAGAATTATTGATTAAAAAATTTGGGGCACAAATCGTCAAAATGACAATAAATCTTCAAATCTGGCAACCATACCTACAACCACATTAACACTAATGCGCTTACACTTGGAGTTAGCATTCAATAATATCGATCAAACTTCAAACTTTCTAATTCAAATTAAAAATTTTATACTTTGAAATTTTTGCCTTTCCTTCTCTTCGTGCTCGTATGTACTTGCAATCGCTTTCGCATTTCATGAAAAAAATTTGTTTGGCATTAAGGTAAGGAGGCTTGTGTTTGCCAGGAATCCCATTAAGAAGTTTTAATGCCATTTAAACTGGCGTTACGTATGTATGTGTGCAAGTTTGCATTGGAAGGTAGGCTCTGGCCTTGGTTGGAATAGTGGTTGTAGGCTCTTTTGCTGCTGCTTGTTTTGAATTTTGTTTAATTAGAATCATGTTTTGTTGCATCATCATCTTCATGTCTTTAAATCGGTAATTTCCGCTTGCTTAAAACGTAACGGAAGTGATTTTGTGCATGTGTAAGAGGGAGAGAGCGTATTTGATGGTGATGTTGATTATAATTGGAAAGCAACGTTTGTGAGGGGTTCTTATGAGGCAGTAACTTTTGTTAGAATTTGCTTGAAAATTACTTTATACAACAGTTTTGCTTTCCGTTTTTGTATTTGTTTGATTAGAATTTATTCTTAACGAAATTGCGTTAAAAAATTTAAATTTGATATAATTTTACTTAAATATAATTGGTTGATTGGGAAAGTGCAATTCCTTTAGGGCTTGAAAAGCTCCCGTTATTTTAATGAATTTTCAGTTTTTTAAAAAATTTATTTCTCATATATTTTCCTCTTGTTTTTGCCTATTTTCTTTTAAATTTTCTACTATTTATGATAATTAAATTGTATTTTGAACCAAAAAAAAAAAAAAAAACTACGACTACTAGTGGATCGATTTGTCGAGGTTGGTCCCTCCAACTATCAATATGTTATCTTCCATTCAATTCCATCAATCTTTAATTTATTTTGTAAGTTTAATAATATAAAAAAAAAAATCACAAAGTACCAACTGGAAATCAAATAAGTACCAAAAAGTTTCGTCTTTTAGTTACTCAATCACTCTGGACTCCAAATGTTAAATTCAATTTTTCTAGACTAAGTACTAATAAAAATTCAAAAAGTACCAGTTAAAGAACGAAAAAGTTCCATGTGAGATATCACATCGTTAAATCAACTTCTCTCGTCATAAGGACCCAGAATATATGTATACACTTTATAGGGTCTAAGATCAATATTGTAGAAATTACAAACGGAATGACAACCTTATATATACCCTTTTCCACCTGTGGTGAAGGGTATAAAAAGAGTAATTTTGGAATTTCAGTATTTTGATTGTAACTCAGCCATTTTTTAACCTTATAAATACCCTTTTTACCTTCGGTGAAGGATATAAAAACAAAATGAAATATTTGTTTCAATATATGGCACAAATTTAAAATATTTTTCAGTGCTGTAAACGTTTTCAAAATAACACCATCTTGTATGAATTCGCCTTGACATAAACCAAACTCATAATCTGTTGAGGAAACATCTCCACCTCCACCTCCGGTAGAAATTGTTAAATTAGCGGAAATTCGTAAAAAATTTTAAACGGCATGATGGCAAAGTACACTAATTATTATAAATCGTTAAAGTTCTAAATAATCAAAAATATTATAGGAACATATCGCTTCTATCGCGATCATGGCTAAAATTTGCGAAAAATTGCAAAATGTTAAACATATCCTTGAACTAATTTGGGATCGCTCAATGAAATAAATTAAATTTGTGCATTTGAAATGTTTTTTATTTTAATTTTAAATAAAACCGTATATTTTCTTCATTTTCCGACAGACAACTCTTTGTGAAGTATTTTCTTTACAAGTTGTAAAAATATTTCACATGTGAGCTACTTACAATCGGGTGAATTTTTTGAAAAGAAGCAAATCCACAAGCAATTTTTTCGGAGTTTGAAATTTTAACATTCGGAAATTTTGACAACAAGTTTTATTCATAATACCAACTCTTCATACGTTCGAAAATTAACATGTGAAAGATTATTCATGATAAGGGTGAATATGTGGCGAAACTGGGGATGCAAACGATACAACAATGTTTTGATGGTCGATATATCGGCGTCAAAACTGAAAAACATCGACATCGTCCATTTAATATTTTCATTTATTGGCACCTATTATGAGTTACATTCGATAAACGATTTTCGCTGGCTATCGAACGTCGACTATCAATTGTTAATTTGGTATTATGAGTTGGCAGCTCTATCGAAAATTTCGTTGTGCATCGAATTTTTCAACGAAAACAAATTTGCTTTCGACGGTGCAAATAAATGTAAAAAACTTGTTGAAAATTTAGCTATTTGTAAATATTTTTGTGTTCGTATACCAAATACCATATTGTTTATCAGTTTTGTTTATTTTATGCAAGTCCAACGTCGAAAACAGCAATTGGAAACGCACATATTCCTTATGGAACATTTTTGACCAAATGATTTGCAGCAAAGTCCAGCATGTAAAAAAGTTAGTTGAAACCCCACTAAAGCTAAATTATTTGAAAACAATCATAATTCCGCCGCGGTCACGTTTAACTTTAATATTATTTTTTGAATTTGTAAACAAAAATTTTTTAATTTTAATTGACAGCTGATGGAAATGTACTACTGTGAATTAAGAAAATCACAATAGTAAATTTTTATCGAATGTGCGCCATAATACCAAATGAAAATTCTTTCGATCAGCTTATTCGACTGCTGTCGAAAACCGAATTTAGTTCATAATAGGCACCATTAAAATTGTTTTTTATAATAAGTTTACAATTTTTTGTTTTTTTTTTCAATTAAAGTTTTATAAATAAATAAATATGTATATTTAAATTTATAAAAAAGTGTATCTTAAGTAACTTTTTCTGTTTATTGTGGTAGACAAATGCCAAACGCATCGTGCTTTAAAATTTCAGAAGGCTTTATTATAAAAATTGTTGCATCTTTTTATTAAAAATTGAACTAAAACTTTTTTTTATCTTAAATTTAACGATCCAATTAAGATTTGTTCTTTCCCTTTAAAGAAACACAAAATCGAGTTACGCCTTTTTTATATTAAGCCATCGGTATGCATTTCAAAGCTTCTAGATATGTGTCAAACCATATTGTCCATAAGGAAAAATTTTGTTAAGTTTTTTGAATCTGTCATTTGCTTAAGCAACTTTCCGTACGGAATCAAATGTTTTTTGGTTTTGTTTTTAAATTTTCTTATTTTAAATTTACAGGCTTTTTATTAATTTTTTTATATTAAAATTGGGCTTTTAGATGCAATGGAGTTTATAACATCGATGTTGAAACATGAAAATCGATGTTTTTCAGAACGATTCCTAGCTGCAACAGAGCCAGAGTTCATCTTTTTCCGTTAGATGAACAACGAATAAGCCATAAATTTTGTATTTATCTATTACAGTGTTCGAAAATAAACAGTACGTTATTTAGCGTTCTTCTCACACACCCAAGAACGATATTTATTTTTTTAGAGACTGTGTAGATGAATACAACCCTCAATACCGTTCGTAACTATTTTCAAGAAAGAACCGAACACTATATAATGTTCTGTTCTTCGTTAAAAAACTGAACAGTTGTAGTGATACTGTAGACAAACATTATATTTTAATGTTCCATAATGTTTTTTTTTACATTGATAAAGAAATAAACAAACAAAAAATTTTAGCAACGACCGCACAACGAACAGCTTGTGTGTGTATTGTGTAAAATTATTTTGCTGGCTTCTTGTTTTTTTTTCGTACGTGTATTTTGTTTTTGTTAAAATAGTTGTTTGTTTTACCAGCCAAAAGCGACGTACATTATTGAGGCGAACCGAACACAATGAAGTTTGTGTTTTTTTAAAAAATACAGAACGGAATTAAATGTTGTTGAGTTTGATAAAAACTATTTTTTTTAATGGTTTTCTACACAAACACTATTAGCGTTTTCGTTTTCTACAAATCTACCGAATCGAACACTAAGGAACGATATTTAGTGTTTATTTTCGAACATTGATTTATTATAGTTTTAAAAATACAGTGAAAGCCCGGTTTAACGAATGATATAATGTTTAGACTTTTCGTTATACCGAGATATTCGTTATATCGGTCAGTATTTTTTACCTTAAAATTTTATAAAAAACGGTGGTCCACAATTTGAAAAACATCAAAATTTAATTGAATTTATAATTTAGTGTAGAAATAAAACTTTAATTAATATTTTCACTTGGATATTACTGAAATCTTTAATTTTTTATCAAAAGAGATTCTTTTTCGATTTGAAATCTCGTTTTCGTAATGAACCAAAAAAAACTACTAAAACTTTAACGAAAAAAGCAACACATCACACGTGTTCTTTAAATACAAAGCAAAGAAGCCAAAAACACACACAAAAATTTAACGGTTCTGTTATGATTTTTTTATTTTGCTTTGTCATTCGTTAAATCGGGGTTATTTTTTTTTTGCAATTCGCTATATAAGGTAGTTAATGTAAAAATTTGGCCATTCGTTATATCGGATATTCGTTAAACTGCGTATTCGTTATACCGGGCTTTGACTGTATGAGGATACCGAAATTACCTTTCATTAGCCCCCTTCTGTAAGCAAATACCTTTTAAGCGGTATATTTTTTGTTCAAACCTCTTGACAAACAGGGTAGGAAAGTGTTCTTAACTATTTTCCCTTTGCCGATTTATATATACGGCAATTCAGAAATGGATTTAAGAATCGGACGAAGTTCATCAAACCTTGTAAAAATGACAATTTTATCACATTTGAGTTGATAGGCTTTCCATTGTTAAGTTCCTGAATGTTCTGAAGATAGTGGATTCTATATGTTTCACCACATTCACTAAAGTGCTTATCTCATCTAATGCCTAGTTGGTGTTCAGATTAACCAACTAGAGAGTTAAAGGTAGGGATAAGATTTTCATGCACTAAAAAATCAAAAATATGCGCATAAAATATGCACTAAAAACTCCAAAATATGCATTGAAAAAATAAAAAATATGCAATAAAAACTTGAACCTTTTCAATAAAAAAGTGATTTTTTTAATTTTATTTAAACCAAAAAAAAATATAGTCAATTGTTATTCAAAGGTACAATATTTCTTAAAACTTAATTTAAACGTTTGTTTGCATAAACAAATAAAAAGTAAACCTTCTCGGACGCAAAAAACTTTTGTACATGGAAAATAATCTCTCAATGGCAGTAGAAATTATAGGAGCATACTTTTAGGATGCCAATTAATTTAGAGAATATAATTTTCCTAATTCAGATCCCACATTTGATTCCAGATCCACAATGGTTGAAATTCGTTTAATTTTTTTAAAACCTAAATATTTTTGCAAAACGTTTTGGATTTTTTTTAATTTTTTGGCTATTTTTCCTTCCACATTGTTAATTTTACTTTCTGCAATATCAATTAATTTGAGTTGACTATTTAGTGAACTAAATCCCTGAAATTAAGTTATTGTTTCACCAATAAATCCGCAGTTGAAAACTACAAACGCGAATTGATCTTTTACGTTTTTAATTGCATAAGCACCGGTAGCAACAAGTTCTTTAATATCATTCGTAAATTGCTAAGTTTATCGAATAGTATAATACAGAATCCAGCCAGGTTCCCCGTCCTGTTAATACTGGCTGCGGGGGTTACGATACCAAAAGATACATTTAATTCAAAATTGCAACTCGTAAAGGAGCCTTTAAGGATAGATTTCTCCGTATGAAACCAATAATCAATATTATCGAATTAGCCAAGCAAGTTACATGTTACTGTTATGGATAAAATATTTTAAGCCCCTTGATAGCCTTAGCCATTTAAGGTGCAACATTGGTTAACAATAAAAGGATCTGAAGTAGAAATCTTGATAATCTTGTATTTTAAGCAGAGCTCCAATAAAAATTTATTTATTGATTGAAACAATTTTTTTTTGAAGATTTTTTTTTTGTTTAGATGGAAATTTTTTGAAGAACTTTTTTTACAATATGTAATTAAGATCACACAAAAATGTTATATTATGCAAAAATATGCATAAAAACCAAAATATGCAAAAATATGCATTTTAACCAAAATATGCAAAAATATGCATTTTAACCAAAATATGCAACAATATGCAAAAACAACTCGATGCCATTTTATCGCAAATTTAATGACTCGTAAAGATAATTGGTCGACTTCGCCAAAAAACATGCATTTGCATGGAAATCGCATCCCTAGTTATAAGTAATAATTGATACACAAAGGGGGAAATCCGGTAAATAAGGTTTGTGCTCAATTTGACAGCGAACGGTGTCTACTTCTTCTGAATATATTTTTTCCCATTTTTTTCTTCGTCTAAAAAAAATAAATAAAATTACACTCTCCAAATTTAGAAACGTTGTCCTTTAACTGACGCTTAAGTAAATTTTTCAAGTACATATATAATTGAATCATAATGATGTCAGTTTATTTTTCTTTAAATAAAACAAAAAACAGATGGCGTACAATAACATTGAAATATTTACCAAAATTGACAAAAAAAAAAGAGAAAAAATCTAAGAAAATAATAAGGACACACTTAAATGCTGTGTGTTTTTTTAAAATTTTTTCTTTAACTTTTTCATCATTCATTTAGGATTGTTGGCGGGTGATTTGTGTGTTTTATCTTTTCGTCAGCATCACCAAGAGATTTTATCAATATAGATTATTTTTTTTTTTTTCAAAAAACAGTTTGCAACAAAAGTAATAGTTTAGCAAATTGAGTCGACACCAACAGTCAGGCCGACAGACACTTAAACTCAGTTTCTGCTTTAAAAGATGCTGAATAAACATATTAAGTTTGCAACAGTAGACAAACGCCAGCCAGTGTCCATTTTCCAGCCTTTTCCTTGGTTTTTAAATTAAATGTCCAAACAAAAGTGGGACCACGTTGTCTGCAAAAAGAAACAAAAACAAAAAGTATTAGAGCAACTACTAGAGGATAAATGAGCAGAAGAAAAGTAAGAAAAACATTTAAATGAAATTTTTTGTTTATATTGACTATTAAAAATTGCTTTTGTTTTTTTTTTAATAAAAAAAAAAAAAAACACACACACAACCTCAAATACAAGTATGAGGTTGTTGAGGACTGATAGTTGGCAGTAGATTAAAATTTTTTTTGAAAATGTGGAAAGGAATTTTCTAAAGTGTTGTAGCCAATTGGCCAATCATTCAAATAATTTCACACAAACATATCAAGATTACAAAAACACATCAATACATTGTTAAAAATTCTTCACTACATCTAAAGGGAATGACTCTTTAGTGAAGTGAGTTGAAAGAAAAGATCTAGAAACTCGATTCAATAAATCTGTAAACAGTTGTTAAAACTTTTCGGTATGTTGGCACAAGTAGTTATTCTTAGTTGTGTTAGGCTCGATTCACCCATGAATCTTGCTACAGGTCGTGATGAGCAAAAACTTGTATTAAATTCTATGAATACTCTTTTTATATTTGGAAAGCTGTCAAGAGTGATAATGTCTTTGCTCTTGTCACTGAGGAAACTAACAAATTCCAACTCCAAATTTGATGTTCTAGATTCACCATCTTTCCTATCTACGAAAACAACAAAATCATCGTGTTCTTTACTGGTGCTTCTACTTCTGATATTTCCATATTCTGATAGTTACATTTTTTTTTAGCAATTCTAGTTTTTGGTAGATCAAAATGCAAGCAACCATCAATAAACTGATAAAATATATTTTGTAAATTATGTTTTTAACATACTAAATACTCCCAAGTTTTTTTGTATTATTTAAAATACAATATACTTGCACGTCAAGCATTTTATGACTCCTCTGCACGATTAAAATAAGCATATATGAGCTCATTTTCTAATCAAAAATGATTGTTTTCTCGGGAGAAATTGGTACCCAACCCGGGATTCTTTTTGAGGAGCCTTTTATTTCCCGCTTTTCTGATCAGTTTCGACTCATATTTTCAATGATTTGCGAGTCTTTTTCGAGTAATTTTTTAGTCATATTTCTGATTGCTTGCGAGTCTTTTTCGACTCATTTTTTAGTCCTAATTCTAATCGTTTGCGAAAGATTTATGAGCTTTACTAGCCTATGATCGTATCACATATTTTTGCCAAGTCTCTAGGGGCACTCAATAACTTTTAGGAAGCAATATAAACTAAAAAACGGTTTAAATAAAAAATTCAAATTTAAAAGAAGTCATTTACAAAATTTTTAATAATAATTGCTCAAATTTAATGTTCAAATTACTCCACCAAATTTTACCAAATGGCTGTGGACACCAAATTTATTCATTCTTAGAAAATACCAAATTAACATCAAAGTGATGTAGTCGCCGACTTTATGTAACAACAACTTAAAATTAACATCGACATTGATAACAACCTATATAATAGGAGTGATTATATATATGTATATTGTTGCCGTGTAAGAAAAGGATGTTTGTTTGCTTTATTAAAATTGTATTTCCGACAGTTGTTGAACGTTTTTCGATTAGTTTAATGGACAATTTGCAAGCAACCGGTTTTGACTATTGCGCAGAAAAAAATATAAGTAAAAATATTTATTTATAAATAAAAAATAAATAAAATTGACATATGTACGTATATAAATAATTGACTTTAAAACAGACCGCGGCAAAACTACTGCACCGTGCTTTTATCTCTTTTGATCTCACACCTACGTGCACTCTTGAACACTTGAATAAACCCAAAAGTCTCGCTTGAGCTTTCACGCTATGCGGTTTTTTATTTATTTTTATTTTATATGTACAATGCTCTACAATGGCATAGATGTGATGCAATTAGAAAAATTATAAATTTTAAAGAAAACAATTATTTTTCATTTGGCAGATTTTTGAATAATATTTAAATCAATTTATAAAAGTTTAAAAGTCAAAAAAGTCAAACACCTGTATGATCCATTTTCGATTGCTGTATGTTTTGTTATTGCATTTTCAATAAATTACTTTTAAAGCATAAGAACGAATTATTTTCGAGTCTACTTTCAAGCGCGCAAGTGATCAATCAGTTTTTAATCGCCAAACGTACTCGAGGAAGACTTAGTTAGGTGATTTTTGATAAAACAATCTTCCAAATGCTAGTAGGGGTATTACAAATACATGTAATTCAAAAAATACATAGCCCTGCCTATAATATAGGCCCTTTTTGACACAACTAGGTGATGTAAGAGGTAGAAGGCCTCTTTTGAAGACTCCAGAAGGAACTATGTTTCATAACTTAAAGGATCTTATTTTTTTCGTGTACACGTGATGCTCCGAGGCTATTTCATGCGCACTGTTTTCACATTTTTATTCCCCTGAATCTCGGTAGGACCTTAATACACCGCTGAATTTTATATACTCTTCGCCATGGTGCGATAAGAACAGAGATTAACTTATATAAATATCGTTCTTTAGATCTTTGAGGGATGTTGTGTATTGATAAGGATTATGTTTGTATCTTAATTGGAAACTTTGGTTCTTGCCGTTCTCCAGATATACAGAAATTTATAATGCCTTTGCATGATGAATGTTCCGCCCACTTCTCCAATCCCGTTAATGTTTTTAAAAAGGGGTTGAGTATTTACATTTTTCTCCTACCGTTTTTTAAATATAAATAAATCTATTTATTAACACGCCTACTTTTCTATCCTGCCCATTTAATCGGATGTTGTGTAATAATAACCAAGATGCGTCTACCTCATTTGGAAACTTTGGCTCCTGCCGTACTCCACATATATGGAGATTTCAAATGTCTTTGTATGAGGAGTGCCACACCCACTTGTCCAATCACGTTCAAATTTGTTCAAGACAATTTTGACAAGTCAGTTATTTTTTATAAACTCGCCAATGAGTCTACCTTGTGCTTACAAGCGATGCCAGAAGTGCAGATTTTATTTCAGATTTTAAGATTTTTGGTTTAAAATTGTAGATTTTTTAGCTCGGTAAAAACTTAATTTCATTGTCACTTATGTTTGTACTATTTTCACTGTTTGCATTGATAAACGAAATATATCACCCATTCATGGAAGAACCGTTTGGAAATTGATTCATTTGCAGGAATTTTATTCACAAAAGATTACTTCAAAATTCGCATTGTCTTGTCACATTAATTAGTCGGACTAATGTTATCTGATTTTATACAAAATACGTGGCTTATATTACTGAACTATTAAATATATTCATATGTACCCTGCAAATATTATTGAACCACCTGATCCAATTTCATGAAATGGACTACTCGATGGACTGGTCCGATGTAATTGAAGCATGGACCATGTCATTGTTAAAAAGTGTTTGTAGTGAGATGACATGTCATCGTTTTTTAACGACATGATTTCGTTTTTAAACGAAGTTTAAACTAACCCTAAATAGACCATGTTTTTTCCATACGTTTTGGTTACTTTTGGACTAGTCCAAGCCCCTTGTGGGCTACTCTTTACACGCGTGTTTGGACTGGTCCTATTATTTGCAGGGATTTGCAATAAGACCCTTGAAAGTTTAAAAATCATGTCAAGCAATAAACTTTTAAGTTGTTGCTTAAAATAACAAAGGTGTAAAAAATTCCAACGCAGCCTGAGAAGTTAAATTTGAAGAGATATTTTTAATGTAAAAATATCCAAAAACTATCAGCCATGTTCTGAAATCGCATTCGAGTGAAATTAAAATAAGCGTTTAAAAAACTGCAGTCAAACATGAAAAACTGCCATTTCCTCCACTTCTTCATTTTTCATTGGCAAAAAAAAACTGTAACTTTTACTTCGGGGTCATTAAGTGTAAATTGTCGATGTCAAACCAACTCTAAAAGCGAAAAGTTGTACACAAACTTTCGTGTTTTGTTCGACAGTTTTGATACTTCGAAATGAATTGTTTATTGTTTTCAAAATAAACTACATAAGAAGTGTAAGTTATGTGCTTTAAAGATTTTTAAAATCTTGACGCAGATTTTTTGATGAAAAATTATGGGGTTTTGCTGAATTTACCTCTAAAAGTTCTGGCAACACTGGTGCTAACCACAACAAAATATTACCAACAAATACATACGTAAATTTGATGAATTAGTTTGATGTGTGGCCATGTCGCTTAAGATCAATATTGTAGAAGTTACAAGCATAATGAAAAATTTATATGTACCTTTTTCACCCGTAGTGAAGGGTATAAAAAGGCAGAAAATGGACGTTAACAAAATGATTGTTTTCTCGCAATATGATGTGTAACTAAATAGAGACACAAAGACAGAAATGAACATGGACTTTTTCTAAAATACGAGTTATTGTTACTGCCTTTACTTTGGGAATTTTTCTATATTTTATACAGTAGTTTGGGATGTTTGGGTATGTAAATTTGTATTTGTTATTAAGAAACAAATTGGCGTCATGCTAAATAAAAGTGGAAAAGAATAAAGAACATTGAAAACATTTTTTTAAGGGGGTTTTAAAGTGACCATAGGATGGTTTTTAAAAAATTAAAAGTCTCGAAAATATCATAAGAATTTCTTTTAAACATTCAGGGGGGTTACTGCGTCTTTCGATTCGGAAGAAATAATTTACGAGTTCAAACAATTTTAACTGTATATTACGATTTTCGCAATCGTTCGAAACGATGACAGAGCTTGTATTTTTTAAAAAACTGGGAAATTCGATGAAAACTTTTTCTTCGCTATATAGAGTTGCTGTTAAGAGAGGAATTTTTTGTTTTCAATAAAGTATAAAAAACGTCCGTTTATTCGAAAAAAATATTATGAAAATCGTAATACACAGTACAAATTCTTCGAATCAGTAAATGATTTCCTTCGAATCGAAATGCGTGATAGCCCTTATTCCATTAAGCGTCATCGATACGAAACGATATCGTTTTGTGTTGATTGTTTTCAATCGGTATGCCCATTGTCAATATCAAGTTTTATGGATTAGCGTCGTCGATGTATGATGTATGCCGTATGCAACGTTAACGTTGGCATCGATATCAATTGACTTTGATTTTGTCGTCTGTGTTATTGGTGCCGAAACAGTTTTATTCCATTTAAATTTTTCAATAATTATAATATTGAAATGAAAGTAAATGCCAAAATCTTCGCAAAATACTTGGTGCACACACAATAAATTAATATTTTTACAGAGAATTAACAAATCCTGTGTAATGATACGAAAGATAACATTCCCAAGTGAAATAAATAAAAAAAAAGTGTTCGTTCTACTTTCATTTTTTATAAGAAACGTCTGGTCCTTTTTCAAAACATTTACAATCAGCAGAATTCATCCAAAAGTTGGAAAAATGGTAACAACACGTACTTAGGCCATGAGGCGTTAAAATACGAATCTGCTAAACTAAACGTTAAACGTTTAAAATTTGCAAAAAATTACATAGTTTTAAGTCATACAGCCATATTGGAATAAAAAGTCATTGCAATGCATCAATAATTACACAAAAATATTTAATTTTATTTTTTTCCTAATTCCTATTACCTTAACGACCTTGAAACGAAATTGATATGTTTTATTTGAAACACTTAAAATTTGTAATTAAATTTATACTGTCTGTAATAAAATTTAATTGTGTGTTAAATTTGCACATGTTTCATTTAAATGTTCTATTTCCGGATGTTGTAAAAAAAAGAACAAGCGTTTA
Source organism: Pollenia labialis (assembly GCA_949318255.1). Classification (NCBI taxonomy): domain Eukaryota; kingdom Metazoa; phylum Arthropoda; class Insecta; order Diptera; family Polleniidae; genus Pollenia; species Pollenia labialis. The sequence goes on along the minus strand of OX439139.1, from coordinate 201,111,310 downwards.
AAAATGTGCTTCCTTTGTTTCAATGTGGAAAAAAATTAAAACTCAAAAAAAAAAAAAAATCGAGGCTGGGTTAAAAAAACGTAGAATAAAAATTTAACGACTGATAATAAATAATTCAGTAATTTTACTTTTAAAGACTTTCCCCCTTATGCAAAAAAAGTTAAAATTCACATTTTACTCAACCAATACATTAAGCCCAGAAAAATTTATTGGGTTTTTATGTGTTGGTTAACTAATGTGAACTTTAAATTTTTTTGCGTTAATGGGGTTTCTCTTACAACTCAAATTTTTTAAAAGGTTATGCCTTAAAAGACGCTTTTAATTAAACTCCTAAAATACGTTAATTTTAAAACAGGAAAACTCCCTCTTCCGCTTAATCCTGAAAAATGGCATTCTCTCATTTGAAGTTTGCAAAAAGTTTTCAAGGATTCATTTCTTTCAACGCGAAAAAACAATCAAAGTAAAACCATAACAAATCCATCATAGAACATGTTTTTCTTTAATTGAAATTTTCCAAGAAAATAGTTGTTTTAAAGTATTTCAACGCACTCGAGTTCCAAAGTGTCAAATGAAAACCATCAGTGTCACAGTAAATGTTGTAAGGATGACAAAAAAAAAAAAAATATAAAAAGAAGAGATAAACAACAAAAAAAAAGCAAGTAATGCAACAAATTCGATTGTGGAATAGTTAAAAAGCGCTTTTATAAATTACATGGAACACTAGAGTTAAAAATATATTACAATGAAAGAAACTGGGGAAGAGTTGAATGGAAATAAAATTTGTTAGCATGTAAAATACGTTTCCATACAATTTACAGACCAAAAAAACTTTACTACAAGTTGTATTGTTCTGGCCGACAGCCACCAAACGAAAAAATAAAAAAAAGCCTGCTTTGGCAAAACGTTTGCCATTCATTTAGTCACGACAGTCAATCAATCAATTAGATCCACAGCCAACAAAAAACACATTATAAACATCATCCGCATCCACATTGACATTCATCCAAACGTTAAAACAAGAATCAAACTCTCATACACACACTTCCTAGTTGGAGCAGACTTGAAACTGTCTCTTGGATCAGATAGTTTGCGCGACATACAAACATCAAACTTATACAGCCAGTCATTTGTCTACTCATCTAAAGGGGTTTCTTATAAGGACCGCGCTCTTGGTTTTTTTTTATTTAGAGGTTATTATGTGTGCGTAACACTAATAAAGGATTAGTCGTAGACTTACCTTAGAGTAAAGCGATCAACTTAGAATAACTTTCTGAGTCGATCTTACGATGTCCGACCTGCCGAGGAACTGGTTGCCTATCCAAGTAAACTTGTGCGCAAAGAACGGGTCGCAATTTTAAAGATAATCTAATTAAATTTGGTACTTAAGATCCCTGAGGAACGTTGACTTAAGAAATAACGTCCGGTAAACAGCGTTTCTTAACGCCAGACGTTAATCCCTTTCCTGTAGGTAGTGGTAGCACTTTCCACCTAAATTTCTCTGGTTGCATCTTTGATGCTTCGTTCTCCTTTTAATCTAAGCTTACCTTATCTAACCTAACCGAGTACAATGATCGTGTAATTTTATCCTGGCTTTACAAAAGGTTCAACTGATACAGGTTTCCGAAGTTAATCACCAACATTCTTTATTCGCTAGGTGGAGTTTTAAATGATTGGAAAAAGATTTAACTGATCCTTAAGATCGCATACTTTAAATTGTTGAATTTTTGTTTCGTGTCTTAGTTCTACACCTGTCAAAAACCCAAGTGTACCATGATTATTTATTCGCTTAATAGACTTCGTAGTATCCATTAGAAGATCAAACTGGTATAGGATCCTTAAGCTTATCACTATAGACGAAATAATTTCATTAGATTCATCAGATCACAATTTTACAAAATCATACTTTATAAATAAATAAAATTATAGATTCCCCTCTTATTTTAATCACAACTAGTTCTTGTTGGCAAACCATTAACAAACCTTGAAAGCTACATTGAACAAAGCAACAAAAAAAAAAAAAAAACCCCTAGCACTGCTGAATAGCCAGTCGTTAACTCGATGGATAGATTGAATGGACTGTTGACAAACTCTAAACACATTGTGGAAAAACTGTGAACAGACTGTGTACGACTGCGAGACGAGAATTGAAAAAAAACCGTTTGGAGTATCCAAGAAAAAACAACATTTTTAAAAGGTTTTCAGAGCAAATTTGCACAAATAAGTGATGATAATACATACACACACAGTGTCATACAATGTACCCTAGTTGTAAATGGTACAAAGGTGGAGTGTTAGAGGCACAAACTAACGATTGTAATGTGTCAATAAAAAAAGAATTCTTGCTGGTTTGCCATGAATATTTAAACTTCTATTTAGAATTTTTGTGATAGTTTTTTGCAATTTACTGTTTGTTTTCACAAACAATTATTTATAAGATGCTGTGCAATTTCCATTAGAGTCCATTTGTTGGAGAATTGTGTAATTAGATTTAATAGAGAGATAGAACATTTTTTTAAGGTTGTGGAAGGTTGACAAAAACGGGATCATAGAAATTGCGTATACTAGAAAAAAGCTTGCTCTAAATAGACTGAAATATACATATACCATCTCACTGCTTAAATTTAATGTTTAAAGCTTTGAACACTGCTTTAGTATACTACTTTTATTGCTTTGAATTGTCTGAATACCTTCTGATTTACTTGAAAGATGTTTGAAATTTTTTTCGTTAACGATCACAATAAAACTTACCGAATTTTATAGACAGGACACTCGTAAACATTTTTGACATCTTGCTTGTCTCTTTGAACAGCCTTGACGAATATGACCGGCATGGCAGGGAATAATTCTTTAAGATATGAGTCAGCAATAGTATTCATGGTCATGTCCCAGCGAGCACCTTCCATAAACAAACCATTTATGTAAGCGCCTTCTCGAGGAGCCGAACTGAAAATCTAAAAATATATACAATTTTTCAAATAGTTTTTTTTACAACTTACGTAATTTCCTCCTTGGTTTTCTTAGTAACATCCGTATTCAAGCACATGCGATCCAGAGGCCATTCGTTTTTACGTGCCGTTTGTTGCATAATTGCGGTTAAGAAACTTTGAGGATTGAAAAATCCTCCCAGCCAAGCCGAAGAAGGTAGACGAAAGTCGGCTACCCAACCTTCTAATTCTCTTAAGCGCAATTGTAGATCAGCAAACCAGGACTGCAAGCCCAAAGTACTAGGATAGGCCAATTTCGTCCAGGAGTCTGGTACTTGATCCATAAACAAAGACTGCATCAATTGTTCCATAATGGAGGATATCGTAAGTTCGCCCTTTAAACCCAATTCCAATTCATGTAGAGATCTTTTAAGTTCTGCCATTAAAATATTCATACGTTCACATTCCTGGAAGGCAACCAAGATATAGGGATTGCGATCTTCTACTCTTGACATAAGTTCGGGTATATTGAAAGGCGAAGGTATTTTATCTATAATATCTTCCAGCATACTTTTGACCACGTCTTCCTGAGATTGAGCTTCAACTCCGCTATCCGAGGTGCTAGCTAAGCGTGGCTGTAATTCAAACACTACACGAAAGAGTCGTTCTGAAACCGTGGTTAGGAAACCTATCTCGGCATTTAAATGTAAACCATAAAGATTAGGACTTTCTGGTGGTAAGTTTTCATCTATATAGGCATGATATCCAGCATATTTTAATATACCGGGAGCTGGAAAACCAGGACAAAATTCCAATTCACCGTCTATTAGTTCAGGCTGCATGAACTCTTCCAAATAGGTGCGACACAAACGACGATCGCGATCATCGGTTATATGGCCACCATACATAATTTCACCAAACAAATAACGCAAATCTTCCCATGGTACTCGATTATTTGCCTCCAAATAATTGAAAAGAACGTACACGGATATTGTTAAGTCACCTACATTAAATGGGTATACCCGATTCCAGCCTTGGGCACCAAACTTGCGACGTTCAGCTACCACAGCATGGAAATAACAAAGAGAGAATAAAATGGCTTTAAATTCTGTCTCCTTCGAACACATTTCCAAAGTTTCGTCACTGAAATTGTCCAAGGCTTTGTGGATATTAGCCTGCATGCCAGTAGGAGGCTCATTGGTGATTTTTATTGCCGATTCTAAAATACCCTGTGGAAGTATATGATAAGCAGGATCGCCAGCCGGTTCAGCACTCAAGAATAATCTATAGTTAGGATGGACATCAAGCAGAGCTGCCTCCATTTTCTTTTCAAGCGTGGCCAGCCATCGAGCAACTAAATGTATGTTTTGCAAAATAACCCAATGCCCCTTTTCTGAGGCTGTCTCTATGGCTTTTTCTGCAACCACCTCCTGGCCTTGACCCAAAGAAACACTATGGAAATTTTCATGATCTCCATGGAAACCCAACGATTTACCTAATTTTTCTACATCTTTAAGAGGATCGACACCAGGAGATAAAACAAAGAACATATGAGTCTCGGCACTAGATTCCTCAAAAGTCTTAGCAAATTCTATAGAACGAGCTTCAATATATTTTGTGCCCAATTTTTCTTCTATGAAAACTCTCATGGAATAAGACATTCTATCCGGACGTATACAACGCATAATGCACAATCTTTGTATGGCTGTTTTACCTTTCCATTCTCCAGGGAATTTTTCTTTTTCAGGACACTCGGAATCAATGAATTTCTTCCAACGTTTGTAAGAACCCTCGATGTCTTTGTCAAGACCTCTAAAGGCAGGGAAATTGCTTAAAGCCTTTATGCCACCCCAGCCAATGTTGTTGATAAAAGGAAGACTGGAGCTGACATTCACCATGTAGGGAAAACGCAAGAGAAAGTCCAGTTCTATTGGCTCTACCTCTCCAGCATTAATAAGTATTTGTAAAGTAAGTTGTGTTAGGAAAATCAATTTATCTGCTTCAAAAAGACCTCGGGATGTGTACATAAAGCTGCAAAAAGTTATGGAGTCCAGGAGATTTTCTACCCTTTCCCTAAGTTTTTCGGAGGGCATGGCTTTAGCTATGGCACTACTAAAAACTACAGTGAAAGCCTTTAAGGAGAACTGATAAATAGGATTGATTTTAAACAAATCATTGAGTATAAAGTAGATTATAGAAGCTCTTTCTGAGGCCGGGCGATAGGCTTCGCGTGCAGTATCAATTTGCACAGCAGTTACTTTTGCTTCTGCGACTTTTATCTCTATTTCGTCGGCTGTTTTCTTTGTCTTCTCCAAATTCATGACTAACGAAACATCTTCCAAAACATTTTCCCCAGCCGAGGAAAGACGTTGCAAGAGATCGTCTTCTAAGAATTTAAGAGTTATTTTGAAATGATTTTGCTGTTGGGTAAGTCTAGTACGTAAGACCTCCAAATCGGGTCTTTCGGCTTTCACTACTTCTGCCAGCAATTGATCTTCAAGACCATCCCGGGTAACAGTAAAATTTATAAGGGTAGTTTGGGCCTGCATTTCTGGTTTGTAATGCGGATTTGCCAGTTTAGTGTGTAATATAAGACGAAATTTGGGATTGAAATCAACTTCTTTATCTCCCATTTTTAAACAAGTTCCCTTTTTAATAAGTTGACGTCCCAGAAGAGGATTCAGAACTGCATCTATGCTTTCGCCAATGTTTTCTAGCAATAAAACATTGCCGTTACTTACAGCTTTTTCAATTTGATCCATATAACCCTTTTGCGTAAGACGCAACACCACAATATTTGAACTATATTTTTGTTTAACCCATTTAATGCCTTGTCTGAAAAAAATATTTTTAATTTAATATTATTTCTTTTCTTGCAGGTATTTTTTTTTTTTGGAAAAAGGTAAGTGTTTTAAAATTTTCTTGTTTTTATAAAGACTTACAACTGTGGATCTATCATCAGAGGATACCGTTCTGAATGTACTAGTATCGCCGCGTTTTCTGCCGACATGCGATCACTAGGTAAACCTTGATTATTCCACTCGGCTATTTGAGCATCGTCACAAATCATTTCAAAGGGATCGCCACCCTCACTTGATGGAATTTTGGGCTAAATACGAAATTAGTTTATCACGTTTGCTTAATATGAAATGATTTCAAACTAGAGCTTACATCACAAGCCTTAAAAGCAGGCATCCACATTTTGGCTTGTAATTCCACACGATAGGCTCGAGTAAAACAACCCACATACGATATAAAACATGCTATAAGAAGAATATCTCCAGGCATCGTCACCTGACTAAGTTGTAAACTGAAAATAGAAAGAAAATAAAGTAGAGTAGAGCCTAAAAGCAAAATAGAAGCAGTTAGTTACCTTTTCACAGACTCCGTCCAGCGTATTTTTTCGGAGGCCAAGCCACCTATTAAACGATTTGCCAAATCAATGGTGAAGGCTGTTTTATCTGCCTCATCTTGGCACTTTTGCTTTTTGGCCAAGGCCTCATCGTATTCCGTTTGCAAGGCATTCAGCTGTTCCTCCAATTCGTTGAGACGATCATTTAAAGCCGTAAGTTTGTCCCTGGCATCTTGGAGCTCCTGTTCAGCTTCTACCAAGGCACGTTCCTTGGGCTCCACTATCAAATACACTTCATAGAATTTATTTATATTGATAACCCAAGAACATAAGCCGGCAGCGGCCGAAGATTTAGCCAAAATGTTTTCTGGATTGAATTCCGGATCAGCTAGGTAGGGCTGTAGAGCCTTGATTACATCAGGATGTATATGCTTCTTATCGTAGTTTACTAAGTTATCCAAAAACTTGTCCACGTTTCCCATTATAACACGACAAGCTTTCCAGCTACGATCTTTAGGTATTTTACCCTTCGGGGCAAATAATACCAATACAGCTGAGCAAACATTGACCACAGCATCGGGAGGGGAACCAAAGGATTTCAATTCCGTTAAATTATTTTTGTTTAAGGTGTTTAAAGCTTCTTGGGCTGCTAATAAGGCAGGTTGGGCCTTGCGAAAGTCTTCTTCACATAACGTGGCCTTAGCTGTAACATCTTCCTCAATTTGGCGCACATTTTTCTCCTCTTTTGTGGCAAAAGCTCTCTCTTTGGAGACCTTGTCATTTTCAAAACTCACCACTTTTATAAGATTATCAGCCTCATCGTTTTTAATCTTTAACTCCACCTCTTGCACTTTCAAAACTTCCTGCAAGCCATCCACTTCTTTGGAGCAACTGGCCAATTTGATAAGACCATTTTCCAATCTCTGGCGTCTATCCAAATTGGCCTTGACTTTTTCGTTTAATAGTTTAGAGTACAAACTTACCAGCTCAAGGAAGGATTTGGGTGTGGTATAATTATAACGTTTATCATTAAGTAAGTATACTTTGGATATATCGTTTACAGTCTTGTGGACATAGGCCATAAAACGTGATACTGGTTGGCACAACGTTCTGGGCAGAACTTCTATTTCAGACAGGAAACTATAAGAAACAGACTCCAAAGCTTCTTGAGGCCATTCATGAAACCAATCGATAGTGGTACAGTTTACCAGAGAAGGAAAATTACGGGCTCTGACTCTTAAAGTATTGCCAACTGGAGAGAAACATAGCACTACCTTCAGAAGGCCCCTTACTTTTTCTATAAAATATTTCCAACAATTCTCTCGACTGTCCACGATACCCAGCTGTTTGACTTCGTTGCGAACGGCATTCACTAAATTCTCAATTTCATCATCAGGAAACAGTTCATGTATATCACCGGAAGCCAACATATCATTAACCAACACCAAAAACTGCTCTTTCGCAACTTCAGCATCAGTCATCAGGAAACAACACGAGGAGTTTTTAACGCCACACTTCACATACAGGGTAGCAATATTTGCTTTTAAATCATTAATACTATAATCCCTAGTAAGCTGGATTTGAAAAACATCTAGAGAAGATATAAAGGCAGCCAGCCTAGTCAACGATTGCTTGCCTGAACCACCCACACCAATTAAAAGAGCATAGCCACGGGAAGATTCCACAACACGGCTGATGCGGCAGATATGACACATGGCATCTTCAAAAAGCACCAGATTCATGGCTCCCACAAAATCATTATAACGTTCTTGGGCTTCCTCAAGCAACTTAAGTAAGCGCTCCCAATTACTTATGGGCATATATTTGTTTTCCGCTAATCCCAATGCAAAATGGCAGTAGATGTGAGGTTTGCCGAACACCACATCCTCGCTGTAGCCCTCTATGCCTTTGCGCACGGATTCGGCTATAATTTTCCTGAAGCTGTTAATATCGTTTTGATCAACCAATTTATCACTATAGACGCGATTACACTCATGGACCCATAAACGCAATAGCATGTTGGGGTTGGAGCAGGTTTTGGAATTGGCATAGAGCATGCCCTGAAATAAATCGATTAGTTAAATGGTCAAGCAATCAGAAAATATCGGGGTCTTGTGATAAAACCGGCTTTATCTTTTCATTGTTAAAAAAATAAGAAAACAAGTTTTTGGTAAAAAAATTTAGAGAAAACTTTTGCGCAGCAAAATTTTAGTGGAATAATTTATTGAACGAATTTTTGTTTTGAAATTTTAAATCGCGTTTTAGCAAAAAAAAACCGTTTATATGAAAAAAAAAACGTTTTTCGCGGTTTAAAAACTTACCGTAAATATATTTGCAATATCACGCAAATTGAAATTATAATGAAACTTAACAGCGGTGGGCAAAAATGTAGCAGCCACTCTTTGATGCAAATTTATGGCAGTTTGTACCAAAGGTTCACATAAATTTATTACCGGCTTCTCGAACTGGTGTACAGGATTCTTTAAATGTTGAGATAAAATGGAATTTAAAATGTGAAATAAAGCATCGGCACTGGGGACACTACAAAACAAAACAAAACACTTGTTACTTATAAATAATAATTTGATTTAAGCCTTAAAGGCGACAGCTTACTTTACAGCAAACGAACAAAAATGCCTCTGCAATCTCGGATCTATAGTAAAGGAGCCCGCAGAGGGATTCATGCAGGAAACAAACTGGCAGTTGTGTATATCCCTTAATGTGAGCTTTACGCGATCATACCAATGGCGATAATCCATAAACTGTCTAATAAGAGTATGGGGCTGCACAGTGCCATATTTATCCACTTCCGGCATATTCATGTCATCCACGAAGTACAACATTTTCTTAGTACCCTGGGGACCATAATTACGTCCCGCCTTTTTCTCCAGGGGTTTTTCCAATATATTTTGCAACATTTCTGAGGTGGTGTAAAAGTTAAAGGGAACATTGGTCACTGCATATTTCTCCGAGGGCAGGGAGTTTAATTTTAGATTCATAATAATAGTTTTGCCCGATCCCGGAGGTCCGATAAGCATGGTTGGGTAGTTGTCACCTATTAAGACATCCATGAAGTAGCTAAGCCGTGTAGTTTCAGAGGTGTGCACAAGATTAGACTGTAATGGAATATCGGGATCCAATTCGAAACTAGGCACCAAATCCGTCCAGGGTCTAAATTTCTTCGTTTCATGTTCCACGTAGAAGGAAAATATATTGCCAGTACCAGGAAATTTAACCGTCTTAAACTCGTTTACAAACCATTTGCTAAATTCATTACGCCAGTCAATAATTTGATCTTGAAACAAAGTTGAACCGAAACCCCATACAATTGAGAATACAAAATAGATTTCATACCATTCCTTAGGACAGTCGGCTGGCACATTTTGGGGAGTTAATAAGCTGTTCAACAGAAAACAAGTCATTTGCAACATGGCTATATCAGCTATGGGGGTGATTTTCTTAAGACGGGTCTTGAATACCTCCAACATGGGTGGAACATATTTGTCGAATAGAACATTAAGTGTGGCTACTTCTGATTGATTGGTGCGTGTATTTAGCCAGGACAAAATAAACGGAGTCCAGCCTAAATCTTGGGGATTTATGTACAAAATACCAGCTCTGGAAACAGTGGCCGGAGTAGCTGTTTTCAAATTGGCAATTTCGAAAAGCAAACGCATTTCCTTGGTTAAAGCTATACGCTCATTGCTGGCCAGCGTTAAAACTTTATTATCATCCATAACTGTATTTAAACTCTCTATCCACATCGGATCTATGTCACCATCTAATACTATCCATTTAGGTCCAGAGCCCCCCAAATTTGCCTGATCGCGCATTATTATAGAAAACAACCCATCTTTCCATTCTCTCGTCGCAGGATTTACAATGCCAAATAATTCGTCATTGGTTACAGCTTTGGGATTAAGATCATTATAGTAAGGTTTCCGCTTTAAATTTGCATAGGTCTTATTAAGCGTCTTCCACACTTCCGATTTGCCCGTACCGGCAAAACCTATTATGAATACAGAGTGCCGCACTGCGAACAATTCTTTCAGCTGCACTATTTTTAAAATAAAACCATCATCTGGCTGCAATTTAAGGTCAACAGCCGACCTCTTCACAACAGCCTCAAATTCTAAATCACGTTTGCGTGGCACATCCAATGCTGGAAACAGGTCACCAATTAAACCCATAAATACAGGCACATCATCCGTTACAATTTTAGGGGTATTAAAGTCACGCAAAGCTCTCATTAAAACTTGATCTTCAGGTCTTTGGCGGTCATCGCGCTAAAAGGGAGCCAAACATAAAAAAGGATTTTTTGCATTTAGGAAATTTCTTTTTTTCAATTGAACACTGTTGTGTGTTGAGATTTGCCATGCAACGTCCTTAACATGCTAACAAATGCCTACTACATTAATTTTGAAATTGAACTAATTAAAACAACCTGCTGGAGTTTTTATCGTTGCACTCTAAATCGTATCAGATTCATTCCTTGTTATTCGCATCATATTGCCTCAATGCTTGAGAAAATTTCCATTCAAACTGCTAATTTTTTTCAAGCCCTTTTTTTGCACAAGTGAGTTTATGTTTGGAAAGTGGATACTGCCTCTTGTGGCTGCAGCTGTGGCAGGCAGCAAACACAATTTTTTTAAGGAAGTTTTTGTTTCCCCTTTCTTAACGTTGTACGTGTTTGTTGGTAAAAAAAAATCATTTAATCTATATGAATGAACTAAATATTCATATGTACCGACTTGACGTGCATGTATACATGTAAAGTAAGGATGCCAGATCTTAAAGAGGTGAAAAGAGTACAACTTAAATTAAGTGCACACTTTTTAAAAATAAAAAAAAATTTTAAATTTTGATATTTAGTTAGGCTTGAGTTCATTAAATTAAATTTTCATTAAATTATTATTACTGAAGAAATTTTACAACATTGAAATTAAATAAAATTCATTGATAATTTTTATTTTCTTGGCTGAGCTGGGGATCGAACTCGGGTTGAATTTACGTTTCGAGTATAACCACATTCTCAACATCAGAATTTTTTGCAGTTCAACCCTCTGCACCATCTGCGGTGCCTACCAGCCAGTGTTGCCAAAACTTGTTGGAGGAAAAATGCTAGATTATGTTAAAAAAATGCAAAATAAATGCTACAATAAATGCAAAAAAAATTTGTATGAAAAATATAGAAAGATCATCATTGAAATAAGCGCCACTATATTTTTTCTAACATGCTGTATATTGTCCATCAGGTTAATTTATATAAAATAACTGAAAATTTATTTGTTTTTACGGAACATGGGGTTGAATTTTCGACAGTAAAAATTAAATGAACTTTTCGTTACTTTAAATTACATTAACATTTAATTAATATTAATAAGCACTTAGTTTTTTAAGTAACTGTTAGAATCAGTTTAAAATAAATTTGCTTGGAATTTTAAAAGTTTGTTTATTTAAAAATTACTGAATACTCCTTGAATAAACTACAGTCCGTTAATGTAAAAATATTGTGAGTGTAGTATTTTACAAATATTAGACTCAAATTAAGCATGATTTGCTTGAAATATCTTCTTGAGAAAAGCCACCAAGTCAGTTATTATTTCGCAGAAAGATGTGAAAAATATAGTTTGAAATTCAATTTTATGCTTTAAAAGATAAAATTGTGATTTCTTGCGATTTTTTAGCTAAAAAAGTTTTTCGTACTCTCTAATTTAACCCATTAATCCCTTGTTGTTGTTATTTTTTTATTCCTTTTCTCTACATATCTGGAGAATGGCAAGAGTCAAAAGATTTTTGACAAAGAGGCGATTTAAGACAAAGTCTTGGCAGAAAGAGTACGAAAAAACAGAAGGAAAGGAGGAAACATGTAAATAAATTGAAAAATGATAATTAATTAGAGCAAATTTCGAACCAATAATAACATTAGTTAAATATTGATGTTAGATTGTTGGCTGGCAGCAGTGTTGCCAATTTAACATTTTCGTAGCATTTTTAAAGTCATTTGGCATGAAAAAAAAATCTGATTTGGCATGTAGCATTTTTTCTAGCATTATTTAAAAATTCCCAGAATTTTTTAGTTCCTGTAATATTTTTAAAATTTACAATTTTTATAGTGTTTAAAACAAACATAAAAGAAAAAAACGGAAGATTCTAACATTGAATTAGATCTTTAAAATGCAACAATGTAAATGCTCATTAATGTTTCACTGAAATAAAATTCAAAAAAGGAAAACTTTTTTAAAAATTAGTAAAAACCTATTCACAAAAGTAACGCACAGATTTGGGAAAGTAAAAAAGAATGGGTGGAAGAAACAGATGACTTAGGAAAAACCCTTTTGCAATTACTGCAAATGTGATATTCAGCCTTAATCCGGTTGTCTTTGTCGTTATCGTCATCGACAATGACGTTTTTTGTCACTGTGTGTGATTGTCTACCATAAGTGGCCTCGAGCAACACGCAGAAATAAGAAAGCACAAAAGTGTAACGGGTATAACTTAAAACAATCCTATCCCTTTCTAAAGAATTTGTTACAATGTTCAGCAGAGGCTACATTAAGTTAATGTGCTGTGCATAGTTCGATTGTAACTGTACTAATCGCTAAAAATTACAATATTTAAATTTTATTTTAAGGTTATTTTTTAAAGGTTGCAAAGGAAAAAAATCAAAAAAGAAGGGTTTAAGGTATTATTTAGAAATATCAGCTACATAAAAAAATCGATTTTTTAATTATTCCGTTCTTAAAATTTAATATTTTGCAGATAATACATTCTTCAAAAAACCATTTTTTATCAATATCTAGTTTTTACCTCCAAGTTTTTCTTTTAAAAATTGTATAAACATCATCTTCATGTGTAAAATAGTTTTCAAGATATTGAAGAAATAAGCTCAACACATTCGGCTAATTCGGCGACATTATGACATTTTGAAAATGACATAATTTTTGAAAAAAAAAATTTTAAATTTTTTTTTCGTTCATATATGCTCCTTATATTCGCACAAAATTTTATTAAAATCGAAAGGGGTCGGGTCCCAGTCTTGGTCGATTTGACATGGAAATACCCAAATTCATATTAAAATTAAACATTTCCACTTATTTTCATATTAATATAAAGATATTACTTGGTCAAAGCGAAACATTCCTAATTTGTTACTATCAGGGAAACCACAAATATGCAATTGCATATTTTTCCTTGTGCGACCAATGAAGGCAGAAATAATATATCTTTTTTTAGAACTTTTTATGAATTTTGGCATCAATTTGTTAGAGCATATTTTGGCATATTTTACCGTATGTAGCTTATTTGCATAATTTAGTTAAAAGAGCCTTTTTGCAGCTTTTTTTAAGTTTTTAGAGAGTATTTTGCCTTTTTTGAGGCATATTTTGATACACATTCGATTATTTTAGATACCTGTAGTAAGCTTTCGCAGCAAATTAAAAAAAATCTTTTTTTTTCAAATTCTGGTTAACAGTTGGCTTTTCTATTTTAAATAAATCTCTGTATACCCAACGTGTTGCTTTAATTTCGCCATTCACATTTAATTTTTACTCTAGAATGAAGACAACGCAGGTTGTCAAGTATATATATAAATTTATAACGTAACTGACTGATTCATCATCGCACAGCCTAAACGCCTGAAGCTAAAAACTTGAAAATTGGACCAGAGGGGTAAAAAAGGGGAAAAATGGGAAAATTCGGTAACCCTATACCTCCAAAACTAAAAGAGATACAAAACAAAAGTAATACTTATCGTTGTTCTTTAGAAAAATAAGCGGACAGATGTCTGGTACTTTTTCGAAATTCTGCCCTATTAGGGAGTAAACGGTTAAAACCTGAATTTCGGTACTTTTTTGACACCCCATCTATCTTTTGAACCAATAAACATAGAAACAAAATGAATACCACTTATCAAAAATTATGGTACTTTTTCGAAATTCTTACTTTTAAGGGGTGAAAATCGTAACAATTTTTGGTTTTTTTTTACAAAACATTTTTCTCCATTCATTGACATATTCGTACTAAATTATGAGCTGCCACTTCAATCCTGAAATTTTTGATACTTTAATGGGGGGAAAAATTGTACCCAAAAAAGGAAATACGGGAAATTTTATATTTTTCTTTAACTTTTTGGTTCTACAACTGGTATTTTTTTGATAAACTTGGGTATAAAAATGTGTCTACGTAGGAAAAACAGTCGCTAGTTAAATGCCAGTTCAAGATACTGTTATTTTATACTTTAAAATTTTACATAAAAGCAAACAAATAAGGAAAAATCAGTAATAAACATATGTTTTTGGCGATGTGTGCAATACATAGAAATCTGAACCAATCTTTTAGTACACCGATCGTCTGAGAATCACTTTTAAACGAGATTTAACGATGTCCATCCGTCCGTCTGGCTGGTTGTCAGTCCATGTTGACCTTGTGCGCAAAGTACAAGATGTAATTTTGAACAAAATTTGATCAAATTTGGTAAATACATTTTAATTGTACTTCTTTCCAAATTAGACTATTTGTGTACGTAAGCCATCTTATTATGATGGCATTTATATTGAATTCGCCCAAAAAATATATTACAGCAGATTAAATTCTTTTCGAATTGGTCCGTAAACACTATGGTGTTTAGGCTTTACCGATTATAATTTTAGTATTGTTTTTTTTAATGCAAATTTTGAAGATATTGTTTGTTATTGGGGCATACTTTTTACAATTTTAAGGGCATATTTACAAATTTTGGCTGCATATTTAATGCGAATAAAACGCATTTTTTAGAGCATATTTCTGGTTTCCCTGGTTATTATGCTGACCTTCAGATTTTTATTTTATACCTTGTTTTGTCCTAGACAACTTTTGTCTTGAAAAATTATACACAACCGTTTTTGACTTATAAAATAAGTGTAATTACAATTACTCATTTTGTTATGAAGTTGCTTATACATTTTACAAGATGCAAACCAAAGGGCTAATTTATTTGTGACTTTACGACTTGTAGTGTGTGGTATAAAAAAACGATGGAAACCAAATGGAATGAGAATTCGCACATAATAACTTATATTTCCAGAGAAATCCCGCTGCATTTAAAAATTTTCTTGCAAAAATTATGCAAAAAATAACAATATTTAACTAACTTTTGAGAGATTTGGAGACCTAAAAAAAACAATTTGTTTCTATTTATTAATTTCCTGCTGGGTTCGTTAACAAAATCATCCATGAACAAAGCAACATTGCTATTAAAACTACTTACTTTAAGCGACCCCGCCACTACCAACACTGACTTCACAGCACGCAAACCCCAATCGTAATGATCCTGTTTGGACAGCAATTCTTTGCACAACTCATACAACGCAATGAATTTGCGAGCCAACAAACGTGCCTCCTGGAAACCTTCACCAACCAACATAATTTCACTGATTAACATAAAATCAGGGACGACCATGGCACAAGGTCGATATAAGGCTTTTAAATTTTCTGGCAATTCAGCACGTCCCGCATAGCCTGGATTCATTGTTATGAACATGCCGACAGTGGCACGTAGTGCAATGATTTCACCAAGAAAATTGAATATTATTTTTTTAGCTTTAATGGCATCTTGTATACATTTGACTTGAACAGCTACCACAGATAAAACTTCCACGGATATGCGATTGAATTCATCGAAGCAACCCCAAGCACCTGTTTGGGCTAGACCTTTGTGTATGTCCCCGATAGACTTGTAATCCATTTGTTCGGAACAGTTAAAAACATACACCATTATGCCCAAAGCTCTGCCTAAATCTTTCGTGGTTTCGGTTTTACCTGTACCTGCCGGACCGGCCGGTGCTCCACCCATTCTTAAGTGCAAAGATTGGGTCAGAGTAATATAGCAGCGATCTGTTAGGGGTGTAATTACTAGACGGGGAGTATTTCCCAAATATTCGTAATCGTACTGGAATTGAGCATCACAGATGTTGGCAAAACAATCATCAAATTTGGAATCCCAACGATGACGTAACTGCGATTGCCACTGGAAAGCAGAAGCCATTTCAACTTTAGAGGAAATAATTTTAGACACCACATCACGGCTATGAACGTCAATGGTACAAATAGCGCCAATTTTTTCACGATCAGATGCCGATAAGTCTCCCACCAGCAAGTTTATAAGTTGACTAAGCTGAACCACTTGTTTTTTGTTGTAGTCTTTTAAGGCATTCTCATAACGCTGTTGAACTTTAGCAAAGGCTTCATTTGTCTCCGAGGTCCAGCAAATTTGAGTGGTTACCAAAGCCGGTTGGGCTGGCCAGTCAAAGATCCACATATGTCTAGGTTTTTCCTCATAGGCTATTACCGATCTTCTCAATTGATCTCTTAAAGTTTCACGCATCTTATCGGTGACACGATTGAGCCACACTTCCACTTTACCACTGCAATCGCAGTTATCCAAAAATTGTATTAACTCTTCGTGCTGTTTAGCAACCATGCCAGAGGCAAGTTTGGAGTTTGGCAATAGCACTAGGTTTCCCAAAGAATCGTAAAGTTTGGTCAAGTGTTTGCTGACCATCTTGGGGTTGTTACCATTCGATAGAATATCCAACAAATCAGCCGAAGAAACAAAGTAGAATCGAGGATATGCCAAACGTTTGGTCTCTAAATAGTCATTCAAGGCCTTCTCGCACAAAAGCAAAAGCTTTGACAATCTCTCCAAGGTTTCAAAGAGTTTACTGCCCGGTTTATTGGTTGCTCTGACTATATTCTTATCCGCATTCATTTGAACTAAGAGATTCCTAAACTCCTTGTCAACTGTGTCAAATCTTTTGGAATCTTCAGGCAGTTGGGAGCGTATATCTTCAGATCCAATAAAAATACTTTCCAAATAAACCCATTTGCGTTGAACCTCAAACCAGGAGGTAATTATTTGTTCTGCATTTGATAATTTCGTTTGCCAACTGGTTACTTCGGCTTGAAAGAAACCCACGTATTTGGATGAAGCCATATTTTGCAATTGAGATTGATTTTCCTCCAAGGTCTCAACCAACTCCTCACTAGATTTCAGCAACTTAAGGCCAGTTCGTTCGTGAATTTCATTTTCAAACTCCATGGTTGCCCAGGTGTTTTGTAAATCGTTTAAGACCTTCTCCATGGCCATTTCTTTGACAGATTTGTCGACGATATTTTTAACGTCCTCTTCATATTCATGGAGATTTAAATCGATTAGATCTTTAAGGGTGGTTGAATCATCCATGCTAAACCTGACCTGAGTAGTGCGCATCAGTTCATACCAATGACGATCTCGTATGGCGGGATTTTGTAGTTCCGTTACAGCTCTTAGAGACGTCATTAGATTCTTAAGAGAAAGCTCAGTGTGTATGTACGGTTCCCAATTGCGCATGTCTTTGTCTAGAGATCTTAGTTCTTTGCCAAATTTCTTACATTCTTGATCCATGTCCTCTATATCGATTTTCTTCCAGGGTGTCTTTTTCCAATCCTCTATGGTGGATGCTATTGTTATAAAGAAATCCCACATAATTTTGATAAGTTGCAGATCATGGCGGCAGCTTTCTATTTTAGACACATCCGGACCTTGTAACTCGAAGAGTACCGACGAACCGTTGAGAGACGAGTGACGGGCTTCTAGATCCGATATTTCAGCATCAGCTTCATCGATGAGCTCATAAACATCGGGGCAGGGTACTTCAAATAACTAGAAGGGAGAAAAAATTTTAAATAAAATATTAAACGGGTCTGTTGCAGTTTTTAATGGGATGCTTAATTTACCTTCTTCTTAAGAAACTTTTTGCGGTATGTTGAGGTTATATTATCAAAAAGTAAAATTCGTTTCTCTATGAGATCCACCTGATAGGATTGTATAGGGGCGATAATCTGTTTAACCACAGCAGCTTGTTTTTTAACTTTAGTCCACTTTTCAGGGAGCTCGGTCATCTAAAATAAAAATATTTATGTCAACAGCCATTCTGAAATTGTATTTTTTGTTTTTTTACCAAAGTGATTTCAGTTTCTTCAAATTCATAATTGTAAGTCTTGAGCAAATCAACGATCTCTTTCAAAGGCTCAAACATATAATCATAGATATATTGTTTTTCATTAATCGTATTCAAAATCGATAAAATTTTAATCAAGCCATCAAAGTCATCCTTATTAAGTTCAATTCTTAAAGCAATATTGGCTTCCTCCACAAATTTTGCCAATTCCTATATCAAAAGTTAATTTTTTGCGTTAACAGAAGGTTGTACATTTGTGTGTTTCAACGTGCTTTACCCCATTATGTCTACGACTTACTGAACACTTACCTTGAGGGAATTTTTAACTCTATCGATTAGATCTGTTTTAAATAAGCCAATCCATTTGCCCACCAGATTGAGTACGGCATTTCTAAAACCCTTCTTATTCAAACGCAACCACACATTGAAGTCTTGATGTGTTTCCCATTGGCTGATTTGCTTATCTAGGGCAATAAATTTGTCCAACTGGAAAAATAAACAAAACAACGATTGAGTAGCGTCATCATCATTGAAATGGCATCGCAAAAAGGGGTAAAGTAATAAGTAGAAACATACATGGTTAAAAATATTCGTAGATTCATATACGAAAGAGGAATGAAAACACAACATGCAAAATAAGCATGAACATTAAAACTTTGATTGATAGATAAGTGTTGTGGAATTTGTACATACATAAGCAGGGAAACCAGAAACATGCTCCAAAAAAGTGTTTTATGTGCATTAAATATGCAGTAAAAACTTGAAAATAAGACATAAAATTAACAACATTTTGTTTGTCGTGCTTAATTCCCAATTTTTATTTTAAAAGACAGGAATGTAAGGAGAGATAAACTCACTGTTTATTGTTGATGATTTTGTTTAAACTTTGATATTGTTACAAATAGAACTATTTCTGTAATTCTTATACCCTTAACAGTTTTATTTGGTTTAATATCTTTAGTTTTTATGGATGAAGTTTCCTGATGATCTGGCCTAAGAAACCAGTGAAATGCGCATAGGAATAGCTTATCCCATCAAATATAAATTCCAGTGTTTTTATCAAATAATAAAAATTGGGAATGAAGCACGAACAACAAAATCATTTAAACACTGAAAATTTTCAACAAGGACAGATCGTCAGGAAACTTCACCCAAAGATTTTAGAAAAACTAAAGATATGTATTAGATAAATAAAACGGTTAAGCGAATAAGAATTATAAGCAACAGTTTTACTTGTAACAATATCAAAGCTTACACAAAAACAACAATAATAAACAGTGAGTTAATTTTTTCTCGCATTCCCACTACAATTAGTTGATTTTTTTTGTCAACTCTAAATGTAGCTGTAAGTGCGAAAAGAAAAACAAAAATAAAAACAAATTTTTTTATTTTAATTTGCCAGTTCAGTTTATTTACACTGCCACATGCATATTAGTTATCAAAGTTTTTCTTGGGATTCAAAAATTTATTAAAAAGATTTATTTTAAATGTGATTTTTTGTTTTTATCGTTTTCGCAAAAAATAAAGCAAGTTGCCAGTTTAGGTTTTTTAAGGCGTGCACTTGCCGTGCACATTAAATTTTTAGTGTTTTTTTCATCAACAATAAAAATTGGGAATTAAGCACGACAAACAAAATCTTGTTAATTAAAAATTTTGTATTCCCAAAAATAACTTTGACATAAAAATTGTTAAAATATATGCAAAAAAAAAAAAAAAAAATAATTGCTTATTTGAAAGCAAAATATTCAACAATACATACAATAATTCTTGCATTTAAAAAATCTGGATTAAAATTATAATCGCTAAAACCCATACACCACAGTATTTAAAGATGAATTTTTATTGTAGTAATCGACATGAAAACCAGGGTTGTTAGACTTTTTTCCTCAAAAATCGTCAAAAGTTTTAATAAAATTCGTCAAAATCGTCACGAAAATTTAACAAAATCGTCAACAAAACGTCAAATATATAAATTTTACAAATTAAAGACAATTAATTGCATGGATTGGCTTGAAAATATAAATTTTAAGCAAGAAATTCTATTTATTCTATTTAGTTCAGCAAGTGAGCTGAATGTATTTATCATTTAAAAAGAAAACATAAGAAAAAATATACTATTTGCATAAATGTATAACAAACAATTTTTTTATTTCATTTATCCATATTCAGAAAAATATTAAATAATAAATAAAATCTAATTTGTTAACAAGGTTTCTTTCAAATTTGCTAATTTCCCATTTCACAATATTGAGAAACTGAAATTTATTGTTGAAGGGATAAGCAATTCCTATGCGCATTTCACTGGTTGCTTAGGCCAGATCGTCAGAAAACTTCATCCAAAGATTTTAAAAAAGCTAAAGATATTATACAAATAAAACTTTCAAGCGAATAAGAATTATAAACCTCAGTTTTACTTGTAACAATATCAAAGCTTAAACAAAAACAACAACAATAAACAGTGAGTTTATCTTTTCTTACAGTGCCGACTACAATTGGATGATTTTTTGTCAACTCTAAATGTAGTTGTAAGTGGGTAAAGAAAAAACCAAAATAAAAACAAATTAATTTATTTTATTTTGCCAGTTCAGTTTATTTACTCTGCCAGGGGCGTGAATTCTATAAATTAAACTAAAGGTAATTTGGATTCGATTAGAGCAAATTAGTGGGGTGAAATTCTGTTTTATGTAAAAGTCTATTAAATTACCCTCTTGGCCAGGAAAATTCATAATTTTTCAATCAGCTTTTTTAAATGCAAATTTCTCAAAATGCCATCGATATAACAACGGTATCAAAAAATATAACATTAAATTGAGAACCCTTAAGATTTCATATGATGTATGAGCTTCATTGCTCCCTAACTAAAATGTTTTTCTTCCAAAATTTATACATCTCTAATATTAGAATTGAAACTTCTTTATTTAGATGGACTTTTTTACTTTCTCATTTATTAGAAATTTAATGGATTTAAAATGTATATTTAGAAAGAATTTTATAGAAAATATAACTAAAAACACAATTTAAACCTAACACAAAATAAGATTTTTTTTTCACCAAATGAAGACTTTTGTTCCAATTCTTCTGGCAACGCTGCGTCCAATATTAGTTCCAAACTAATACATTTTCTTCTCATTGCACCAATTTTTCTACACAACTTCTTATTAAAAAGTAACTTCTTACTTCCCAACACGCAATTTTACTAAGAATAACTTACCTAACAGAATTAAATAAGATTTGCCTTTTTACACACAAATAAAAAAATTCTTCACATGTGATTATGACTTCACCGAAAAATGCATTCGTATGTAGCGACGCAAATCGAAATTATAAAAACGTAAAGCGGATTTAACCAATTTTTAAAAATCGGACCAAATAGAACAGACACAAATTAGGGCACTAGTGTATATTTTTTACAGTATCGATGGCGTTTCTATAATTGTAGAATTGTAATTACTTATGCTTCTAATGAAATCCACCTGGTTTGTGATGGGGGAGGAATTTTTTTGTTTAATTTCCAAAAATTTTTGTATTTCGAAAAATTGATCTTTAAGTTTTGGACTCTTTTCAATATAATTGTAAATATTTCTTGTGTGTTTTATCGATGCCAGAAAATCGTCATAACACTATTACTTTTAGTCAAAAAATCGTCAATAGTCATTTTACTGGGGTCTAATCACCGCAAACTATCGATATCGTATGCGGTGATTAGACTCCTGTATTTTCTCAAAAAAATCGTCAAAATGACGAAAAATCGTCCCATCTACCAAAGTTGCTTGCCAGATTAAAATGTTATAAAATTTATACAAGATTAAAGTTTAAAGTTAATTTATTGACGGGATTAAATCGTCAAAAACATAAGTGACTCTACATCAAAAATCGTCAATCGTGATTTTGGTAAATTCATCGAAAAAAATCGTCAAAATGACGTAAAATCGTCACATCTAACATCCCTGATGAAAACGACAAACTTTCTATGTGTTTTATGTTGTCGTTGTCGTGATAACAACAAACATTTCAACTACGACAACGACTTTCGTAATGAGGCTGACTATCTAGATACACCATCGACATAAGATTTTTTTTGCATACATCGATTTTAAAGACGGCCGCTAAATTTTATATTTATATATAAGTTTAAAAGAAAGTTAAATCAAATGTCAACCGCTTCCAAAAAAAAAATTAAATATTTGGTAAAATATGTTTGGGGCTAATTTAATCTCAATACGAACATAACACTAGCCAACAAGGTAATTTGGTGGCATGAATTCGTGAATCTGTAATTGGTTTTTCTCTATCACATGAAATAGGCACTATCACAAATGCTAAAAAAACTCTTTTTACTTAGTTTTTTTTTTTAACAAATACATGCTGCAAAAAGTAAAATATGCAAAAATATGCACTAACAAATCGATGCCAAAATTCATAAAAAGCTCTAAAATGTTTCTCCCTTCATTAGTCACATAAGGAAATATATGCAATAGCGTATATCTGGTTTCCCTGCACATAAGTATTAGGCTTCCATGTCTTTGGTGCATTTTTTTTTAAATTTTTTTTCTTTATAAAAATTCACAAGCTCTTTAGGCAGAATAGAGTCAATAAGAGTAACTTTCTCTTACAAGCCTACATAACTCATGGATTTATTTACCTAAGTGAAGGCTAGAACTTGTTAGAAATATAATATTTTCAATCTTTACTAATATTATAAAGAGGTAATGCATGTTTGTTTGAAAGAGGTAATTTCCGTAACCGCTGAACCGATATTTAAGAAACATTTGCAATAAATAACTGTTGCTATGGGAGCTGCTAAGTAGGCGAGGCATCACTCATGCAAAGACAATATAGGTTTGTGCATAGCTGGAAAACGGCAAGAACTAAAGTTACGAAATTTAATACAAATAAAAAATATAGATCTTTATATCTGGAGAAAGTTAGAAAGAAAAACTGTCCTAATTTGGTGATCACAGCTGGCTCAGATCGTCGCAGTCGTGATCGAGTGACTTTGATCGAAATTTTACTTTTTGAAATCGTCCCATTCGTTATCAACAAACTTCTATCGAAATTTGAGATTATGTCAAGCCTTTACTCGAAATGTCATTCGATAGGTTAAGAGCTTTCGTAAAAAGATTGCATTGTTTTTTTTACAAACAATTTACACACTTTTTTGGAAATAACTATAAGATTTCTTCAACAAATAGGTGGAATTTCTGGGAATTTATTTCTCATGTTGAGTAACATTTATTATACAAATTTTCATATTACTCGAATGTGTATTCTAAGTCAAATTACAATCCTCAAAAGCTTTTCTACTTTAATAGTCTTATTCCTTCAATATTGTCCAGGAATAAGACTATTAAAGTATAAAAATTGAAATGTTAAACTTTTTTCAGAAATAAGAAAAAAGAAATAATAACATTTAGTTTTGCAATGTTTCGCAAATTTTAGTCATGTTTGCGATAGAAGCGATTTTTGTATTGTAAGTTTTTGATTCCTTACAGCTTTAACGATTTTTAATAAATAGTAGACTTTGCTATTCTGCCGCTGCACAGTGGGGTGAAACATATGCAAAACGAGGATTTATTCAGGGAAGCCTGTAATTTGTGGCAACATTTTTTTTTTGGATTCTGTGTATATTGATTAATAAAACAAAAATTTTAGTGGAATTTTAATTTTGTTTTATTAAATAAACTAACATTTTAAAAAAAATCATTATAATTTTTTCGAAAAATATTTTTTTTTTTGAAACAAGGCACATTTATTGCTAAAATATGGAATTAGAAATCATCTTAATAATAACCTTCACCTTCATGAAAATCATAATCTTCATGTTATCATCGGCAAAATCGGAAATATTTAGCAGAATAAGCAAATCATGTGCTGTTTGTAGTAAATTTAAATTATGTAGTTTTTTTTTATCATTATTTACAAAATCTTCTGTAGCTTTTTAATTTTTGTACCAATCTATATATTGTTGGGGCAAAATGTTCATATTAAAATAATCTATTGACACATGCAGATAAAAAACATTTACATTTTTAAATCATTGGTTTAAAAAAATAATTTGAAAAGAGCAAAATTTAACAAAATCATAAAATTTTCAATGAAGCTTGAACTTTTGTCCCTGTAACTCTATCATTTCTTGACCAATCTTCACTAGAAATCCATAGTTAGTTTAGAAAATTTTTAACCTTTTACTTAAAAGAAAGAAATTCATAATCCGTTTTTGAAGATATTTTCATTTCACTTTTGACAATTCTGACTTCATATTTGGATTCAGGGGAAAATTTTACATAAAGATTAGCTGTCACGACTTTGTTGAAATTTTGTGACGTAGTGTAATCATTTAAACGAAACAAAACAGAAAAAACAAGTTAATGTGTTTCACAAAATCTCAAATATTTTCTAATGGGGCAAACACGGCCAAATTTTTTTTTTTTTAGATTATGTAAGTTGAAATACCATATTTTAAGAATGAATTCAGGTATGTGATGAAAAATTATCGTTTTTAGCAGGTGTGATGAATTTTGACCGATTTTAAAATCCATTTCTGGAGAAAAGTCTTAACTTTTTGTTCCAAATACAGTTCAATTAATAAGAAATTTAAAAGAATAAATACAGGCAAACAGAGAAAAATGTATTATAATTACATTTTTAACGATACCCAAAACAATATTATCGTTATCAAATCGTATTGTTTTCAAAATCGTTTTTCATCACATACCTGATTAAATGTTTTGCCCAACTATTCCCACAAACATTTTGAAAATCAAAATTTCCTTAAAACAAACACATTTTTTTTGACCAATTTAAAAAAAAAAATTAAGAATACTTCCTCAATATTTTTCTTTACACAAATTTATTAGCAAATTAGTTAAATACCTGAAGTTCATGGATCCATTCAAAAAAATTGTGTTTTCCAAGAAACAATTCTCTCAAATCGCAATTAAGACATCTTGATTTTCACTTTTTAACAAATATTTCCAAATTATAAAATATTATTTAACAAAAAAAGTAAAAACAGATCCACAATTTTTACAGTAGTTCGTATTGAATTTTATCTACTTTTATATGGTAAAAAAAACTTACACGAACAATTAACTTTATTTTTGAATTACCCTGCAAATAATAGGACCAGCCCAAACACGCGTGTAAAGAGGAGCCCACAAGGGACTAGGACTACTCCAAAAGTAACCCAAACGTATGGAAAAACATGGTCTATTTAAGATTACGATGTCCTAGGGCAGGACCATATAACCCATCTATGGACTGCAAAGGAGTAGTTTTAAAACTACTCCATTGTGTACACAAGAGGATTAGTTTTAACTTCGTTTAAAAACGAAAACATGTCGTTAAAAAACGAAGACATGTCGTCTCTCTACAAACACTGTTTAACAATGACATGGTCCATGCTTGCATTACATCGGACCAGTCCATGGAGTAGTCCATTTCATGAAATTGGATCAGGTGGTCCAATAATATTTGCAAGGTAATCCTCGTTTTTGGTACTGTTCACTCCTCTGTGCGCTGTTATCAATTTTTTACGAATTTCCCCTAATTTAGGAATTTTGATAAAATTTTTTTCCATTCCGTATACTTTTATGGACTTTTAATCAATTTTATTGCTTATTCGAATTATTAAAAATTTTCGCTATTTTTATAATTTTTTTTTTTTAATTGTTGAAATTTTGTTTTTTTTTTACCGATTTAGCGATTTCAAATAAATTTGAGGGTTTGTTTCCAAGTTTGCAATTATTCGCGAATTTTACCGCCATGTTCGCAATATCAGCGAATTTTTCTGAAAGTTATCTGATTTATTACAGGTTAAAAAATTTGAATAAATGCTACCTTTGCTTTCATGTAGGTGTTTGCAAATTTTTGCGAATTTCCATTAATTTAAATTTTTTATCGAATTTTTGCCATTCCTTGTAGTTTTAGGGACTTTTAATCAATTTGATGGTTTGTTTGGCATATTAAAAACTCTCAAGAATTTTCGCTATTTTTGCAAATTTTCTGAATTTGAAAAATATTTGCGAATTTCTATAGTTTTCCGAATTTTTTAAATTTTTGCGTTGCTTTGTTGCTCCTTTTGGCAAGCTCCGAAAACGGATAAGCCGAAGTCACCTAATTTATAGGGCACTATTAACACTGTTGATTTATATACAAGCATAAAATCTATTACATTTTTTAAACAAATTTCGATTCGAAAGCTTTCGAATGCCGCAATCCCGTTTTTGATACGTGACGAAGTTTTATTCAATACAAAACTTCATTAATAAATTCGATTGGAGAAGTGTCGCAGGCGTATTTGAAGTTTGCCAACCACGATAGTGACGATTAATTTTTAATTCACCAATCACGATAAGGTTGAATGAAATTCAATACAAAAATATTGAACTGATGTTAAAATAAAGAAATTATAAACTATTCCAATCCTTTTGTTTCTCTTGGGCCACCCTATAGAGGTAACTTAAATTGAAGCTCTATATCAGAATTGATGTTAATTGATAGTTTAGATAGAAAAAATTGTTTTATCTTAAAAATGGCTACTTAGTTGGGGACGGTGGGCCTCTTTGGGTCCGTTTCGGGTTTGGCTTTGAAACTTATCGGTACTACGAAGTTGAAGCGTGTTTTATCCATCAGATCAGACGAACAAATGGGCTATAAGGTGGTAGAGATAGTATTTCCTAAGTGTTTCAATTATGGCAATGAAGCAGCTTTATGGATTTTCGAAATCGGCGTTCGATGCCTGTCAATTTTAGTTAATGTTTCCCTATTTTTTTAATGATTCTCAATTCTACACCCTCAAACTTTTATGGCCAAACATGGAGAATTTTTCAAATTACTAATTGCTAAATGAAGAGGTTGCATTTAATTCAATAATAATTAGAGAATACATTTGCTTAACTTACTGCGTTGAATGGGAGCAAAACACAAATAAGATTTCTCAGATATGCCTCAACTCACCTGTTCCTTATAAACACTTAACGGAGGATTATTTTCATCTTTCAATGGCTTCACTCCCGACAGACCCTCGCCCTCCAACTCTGCTTCACGCTCTACCGCAGTCAATGGTCTGCCAAATTTCTTCACCTCTGCCAAATACTGTGGTCTATTGCACAGCCATAAATACGAGAATTCCAAAAACATCTTTGAATGTGTGCGTATGGCTTGCAAAGCAAATTTAACCTTATTTAAAATATCATTCCGATGACGATGTATATCCGTTTTATCTGAAATTTCGTCGGCGAAATCTTTTGGTTCCATCCCTGGTGCAGGAGGGTCTTGAGCACAACGGGGTATTAATTCCATCATATGATACATATCTTCGATTAATTTTTCTACATGGAAAGTGAAACCAACTTTGGAGGTGACATCCAAACTCGGAAAATAACAGACATGCGGCTCTTGCAAATCCATAAGGATTTCGAAAACGGGAGCATTATTTTCATAACGATTTTCAATCTCCATGCGCAGATATGTGAGGCTGGTGATTACAGCATCCAATAAGCAAAGCGTAATTTCACGATCTACATATTTCTCATAGTCTCGGAAAAGCTCTCTTTCATCGGGGGATAGCGTTTGTATCAATTCCCAACGCTGCAAGGCAGTTATAAATTCGACCTCATCTTCTTCTTCAACTTCCTCGACTAAGTCATCCATTAAAGGAGCTTTCAAGGTAGGAGGTGGATCAATTTCTTGTTTTTCTTTAATACCTTCCTCCTCTTCCTCGCCTACTTCATCATCTTCTTTAAACAGTTCATAACGTCTGGGTATATCGAAAAATAGTTTGGCATTTTCATATAAAATTTTATCTATTAGCGTTGCTGTCTCGCAGGCTTTTTCTACTCGCTTTGTTAAGATAACCATCCGTGGCTCCGTTTCCAATAAAGCTTTGGGGTTTTGATCCTTGCGCATGTATAAAGGGATTCGGCCCCATGAATTTATACTGCGTTTTATGCTCTCCAAATTAGACTGGCATTTCACTAAGCGTTTGTGTAAGTATTCAATTTTTTCAAATACTTGTACGATGAAATTTTGCTCTATAATAAAAATAAAGTTGAATAAATAAAAAATTTTGTGTTTGTAAACAGAACCCACCAAAATCATTCCATGTTACTTTTGTGATTAAGGGCTCCATGAAGAGCTCATACAACATTAACTCAGCTTGTATGAGAGCCTTTTCACTTGGTTTGGCTCTATAGCTAATGTCATTGTACCACTCGGAAATACGTTGCAGCCTAACACGGGCCTCCTGAAAGTCGGAGATAGATTAGTTTTTACCACCCATACACCAATTGGTTTTAAGAGACAAATTTCATTTACCCAAAGCCGCTCTTCTTTATCGAAAAATTCCCTTACATCTTCTGGTATTTCGAAATCCATCATTAAAATGTATTTGGTATCTTTTAAGGCATTCTTTAGATTATTGCTAAAGTTAACCACTAAAATTTTGTCTTCCTTCTGGAGTAAATTCAGTTGCATGTCTTGTCCGATATCGTTTTTCACTTTGAGTCGCCAAGATTGTAATATTTCTTGTCGCAGTTTTTCAATTTGTTGATTCATTTCATCATAAATGGCCAAGGTGTATTGGCCAAGTTCGTTGTCAAAGAGCCTTAAAGAAAAATTAGAGAAATATATTATGTTTGTGGAAATAAATACCAACAATGCAAATTATTGCTAAGAATAGTCCAATCCATGGAAAGTTTATAGGTCTGCATATCAGGATGTCTATATTAAAGTTTACTTTTAGGGCATATTACCTTTACACTTAACCAGAAGATAATCAAAACCTGCCTGATTCTACGCTGCAGTTAACTTGGTTTTTCCAGCGTCTCCGTGGGAATAACACAGGTGTGAATTTTAGTACTTTAGCTTCTAGATCGTGAACAAATCCTTTGATTCGGATGGTCATCATCAGAATTCGGTCTTACTCGTTTAGTCAATGACAATAGTAAGTACTTAAACCAACAACTAAGGTCATCATCGCAAGCAATCTGTTTATAATCCCCAGATAGTGGAGGTTGCTGAGGTATCAGATCGGACTGTGGTCAGTCACGATTGTTTAGGCCAAAACAAGCTTAAGAAAGTGAGAGGCCAAAATGAGGTGATAACTCATTAAGCATACAGAGTTTTTTGACAACAAAAAGAAATCGGTTTGTATCAAACAATTATTCAATTTGCTTAATGTTCGGTAATTAAATTAACAAACGTCTGGTTGATTTTGCCAGTTTGAAGTCTACAGGCAATTATCCTAAAAAGTATTTAGCGAAGAGAAAAAAATCCAACTGGGAAAACGTTAATTTTAAAGTTTTTTTTTAGGAATACAAAATTTATCATTAAAAGATTTTTGTATGACGTGCTTAATTCCCAATTTTCTATATTTGATAAATACACTGAAATTTTTTGTTGAGGGAAAGCTAGCTTTCATGTGCTTTCTGAGGATGAAGAATCTTTAAACGGCTGCCAGCAACATGACCCTAAGTAAAATCGACCAAAGCAATGTTCCCTTAGACTCTATAAGAAGTATAGGACCTCAACAAACTTCTTACATTAAGGTCTGTTTATCGCAATAATTTTTACTTCACTTCAGCTTTTTTGCCTTTTTATGGCCTCTTCTGTGACTTTCTTGCAGGTTCCATTCGATAACATTCCTGGAAACATGGGACAGTGGCTTATGGAGTTTGTGTCCAATCCAGTTTCACATTCTTCTCTGTATTTCTACACACAACGATATTTGACTTGTTTCAGCCCACATATTGTTGTTTGAGATGGTTCCCGGCCAGAAGATTCGTAGCTCTCTTCGGAGAGATTTATTCACGAAAACTTGCACAGTGTTAATGTCTCGAGAGGCAGCGTTTCAAGTTTCACATCCATTTGGCAGAGTTGATTATATGCTGCTGTTCCATACTTTACTGAGCTGGGCAAAATATTGTTTGGCCTGTTTTATTCAATGATCCCATTTGGGAACACACACAAGTAATTAATAAAAATAATATTTGAAAAAAAATGGAATAAATTAAATTTTATTTTTCAAAAATAGCTAACAATCTATAAAATAAAAACTGGGCGCTAAAGGGTTAATAAAACGGCAAAATGCACTATTCACCCATTTTTGTACGTGTGTCTGCAAGATAAATTAAAACGCTTTTTAAACACTTTAATTCCAAAAATTTAGAAAAAAATTCATTGTGCATTTCCCCGTATTTAATTTATAAGATTTTTATGAAATGTTATCAAAGTAAAAAATAGAAACACAGATCTTCGTTAAAAGTCATTACACTCAATTTACATGAGGACTTTTACGACGTTGTTTTATCTTGATTCCCTTTTAAAGCAACTTCCAAAATCACTTTGCGTTCATACGATGAGTTTTTGTTGCATGTCTGTCTTTTATTTACAGCATGGCCTTGATTATTCGTCATTCGATTAACCAGCAGCATCAATTAACTGGAAAATAAAATTTTTTTGCATTGATTTAAATTACTTCTATTATCCGGCATTACCTCTGTTAACCGAAATTATAAACAAATTATCTTTTTTTCGTTTACTTTTGAAAAATCAAAACAAATTTAACTAAACGATGAAAGAGAATTTCCCAACGTACATGGAAGCCAAAATTACTTTTTTCCTCATATAATAATACATGTATATATTTACATAAAATAAGAAAATCACAAAAAAAAATCAAGAATGCTTTCGGTCCCGTCTATTATCGATAATCGAGGTCTTACTGTTTTTTCAACCACACACAAACTTCAAAGTAAGAAAAAGAATAAAACGTAAATAGAAAAATTTAAAAAAGAAATATAAAAACGACAATTAATAAATAAATAAATAAAAAATAAAATAAAAAAAAACGACATGAAAAACACAAAACAAGTCGTTTTGTTTACCCCTCTTACTTCTCTACACCGCTCGCCAACAAACCAAAAAGAGACGACGACAAAGCGACGCCATAAAAGCCTCCATGTGAATTGGCTGTTAAAATAGGGTTAGGACTTTTATTTTCTTAAACGACGTTTATACATGTATGTTTGCAAGTGCAAAATTTAAACATAAACATTATGGGAGAACAACATAGAGCACAACCGTCGTTTATACATGTGTGTACATGAGTGTTTCCAAGTAAAATGCAAGAAAAGCCACATTTTGGGAGAATAACAAAAAACTCAACTACTATTTATACATGGATGTGCGTGTGTTTGCAAGAAGATTTAAAAATCTTTTTAAACCCTTTAATCCTGAAAATTTAGGATATCTACACAAAAATACCTTCAAAACGATATACGATATGTTTTATTAAAATCGGTGGACGAAAAATTGTTCCCTTATTAATATAAAAAATCACAAATTTTGTTAATTGAAATCAATTTTATACTTTTTTCTGTGCGTGTTAGAAAATCCCGAAATTTTAATTCAAAATTTTAAAACAAAATTTGACGTTTTTTTTGGTTTTTATTACCATTTTTGGATATGATTTCCATTTTTATGTTTTGAGTAATTTTTTGTTGAACTTGCAGATTTTTCGTTTTGGGAGTGTTTTAATCTTCCTTTTTAATCTTCCTTGGTAAATATTTTTCTATGTCATCAATGAGCCCGTTTTTGCTTAGCTTTTAGGTGCGATGTATTATTAAGTACTGTAGTGTCGATCAGTATAGAATGTTATAATTTGCTTTCTGCTTAGATTTCATTGACGGGTCCGTTTCAATTTAAAACTTTTCAATGAACTAGGATAGCGCAAGTAATTCTGAATCTAAAATACTTACGGATAATCATATAGTTCATGTTCCGAATGCATCCACGTTATTCTATGCTGCAGCTTAGACAACCAACTCAGAGCGCCCGTTGTAGGTGGAAAACAATTATCAGTAGAAAGCCCCTAAAACATTTAAGATCTTTATTTAAAATATATTATTTAACACATTGCCGAACCCTGAACTTACACTTAACCCTCGTTGTCTATAAATTCCTTCAAACTCATTAAAATCCACTTTAACTGCATTTATTTCCTCTGCAAAATCATCTACTATTATATGCATAAAGGGATCCATATGAGCCTTGATGATTGGTCTTAACAACAAAGTACCACCCAGCATTAATTCATGGCAATCCTCTAAAGCCTTTTCAAACTGATAAGCGATCTTTCTCTCCAAGACGTTAGTCTTCTCCTCAAAAGCTAAACGATCTTCGTCGAATGTTGAAAGTTTAGCATCGGGATCTAAAGGATTATATTGTATGTTAGACCATTCTCGGTAGAAGCCATTATACTCCTCGAGGATTTTCTCCAGGGCCGTAGTTATTTGACGCCCTTTTAAGCCGCCGATTGTAATTTTTTCTAGCTTCATAAAGTCTCTGCCGGTATCGAAAAGTTTTTTCAGGGTTTCTAAACGTTGTAGAAATTTATCGAATCGTGTAAAAATTTCCTCCAGATGCCAAGTCCAATCTTGAGAATTAAATTCAGTACCAATTTTGAATTTTTTCAGCGTATTACGTGTCTCATTGTAGGTGGAGCGATAATACTCCAAATGATTGATGTTTGTTTTGACCTTTTTGAAGGCCTCATCCACATCTCCTTGAAATATGGCATCAGCCTCCACGGTGCGCATGCTACATTCAATTAAAGTATTATGTAGCAGCTGAAAAAGTAAGACCATATTGTCTAGACTATGAAAGTATTTGGAGTGGCCCCACACTAGACCAATTGTGAGCAATAAGGGGCGAATATTTGAGCGATTTTCATCCAAATCCCCGGTTTCAAATTTGTCGACAATTTTTTTCTAAAAAAAACAAAATAATATTGAATTAGTTTCATGATTTTATTATTTCCTATATTACCAAAGGCGTTAGGAATTTTGTTATATCCCTCGCTTCTGCCAAGGCTTCCAACACTAATTCGACCATGCTTCTGTAGCTGCTTTCGAATACCGAGCGGATTTTCTCTAAAACAAATCCAATAATTTTTATACGCTTGTCCCCCAATTGATCGGCCAAGTTCTCTAAATTCTCTAGTCTTGCATCCCAAAAATTAAACAAATGTTCAGGTCGTGGAAATTCTTCTTTTGAGAATATTTTATTGCCTGCGTCGACATGCACCAAGTCTTCTACAGAGTCCAACCATTTCACCACCATAAATTCCAGGGAATGTTTCATTAAATGATTGACTTTGCTTAAGTCCCTTGAGATAAAAGAAAAGAGTTTAAATAACTTTCGGTACGAGTACATAAAATCTGTTACCCTTTTGCTATATCGGCAGCACTTTCCATGACCTCATCGATACAAATTGGCAGTGGCAAAATTGTACGATTGATGACCAGACCCTTCATTTGAGCTATACCATTACGCAAGTCCTGGGCTTCAGTTTTCATATCATTTACTATCACCGAAGTCCAACCATTTTGATTGACTGGATTGTTAAGCAGAGGAAAAATAACATCATCACACAGCACTGATAAATTCTCCAGAACATTCGGCAGTAAGTCCCCAATCATAAGATCCTGAGTGAAATTTAGTTTTTACCTTATTTACAATGTTTTTTATTTTATTTAATGGAAACGATCTTACATTAGCCATATTATCAATTTTAAGGGTAGTTGGTACTTCGTGGCGCATAAAGTATACCATTTTACTGATGGGCTTTTCAGGAAAGTTTTGAGAAGGCACCAACATTGCAGCCGAGTTTAGAGTGAATATCAGACGCTCCTGATACGGTTCGTTAATAAAGTCGGTGACAATTTCCTAAAAGAAAAAACATAAAAGATGGGTTTAAACGTGGATTACGGCGATAAGTGTTCCATTAGTACAACTTTACTTTAACCTACCAGGTAGGATGAACCTTAATTTACTTTATCACTCACTTTAGGTTAAAGTAAAGTTTTAATGATGGAATACTTTTTATAAGGCCGGTTAAAGTCTACTTTAAGCTATCGGTAAGTTGTGAAAACGGGCCTTAGACTTTTTTTGGTTTTACATTTAAGCTCTGATATCTGTTACATCTTTAGAAGAGCTGCATGCACACATCACACGCAAAATTCCTGGTTGGCGCTCGAGTCATAGAAAATTGGATTGGACATTTGAACGATTACGTATACCTCTATTTGGAAAAAACGTTTTCTTACTAACCCATGAGTCTTTCAATTGAAAAGAAAAATTTTTCTTTGTTGCTAATTAAAAAGCCTTTGTTCAAGTTTAATTGTTTAACTTTCTTTCGAGCATATAAAGTGTTTTTATACTGCAAATAAAAATAATGTCAAGCTTACACGAGCTTAGCAGCCGAGTTTTAAAATGAGAAAAACTGGTTTTTGGATAGAAAATAATTTGATGTTTTTTGATAGTCTCCTTTGAGCTCAAATATCGTCGCAAGAATTATATAACGCTGTAACTGACAAAACATAAAATGTTCACCAGAGCCAAAAACCTGTACGAAAGTAGAAAAAAGAAATTCATATCACAAAAACTATACCACTTAGGAACGTGATTTAAAGATATTTTTTTATATTTTCTCGCTTTATATTTTGGCTGTAAACATTTAATTAGAATTGTGGTTATTTTGCTGAACTATTTATGGTTTTTAATCCAAATTTTTAATATTTTTAATCAGGCTTAAGTTCATCAAATTTAATTTTCATTAAATTATTTTTATGAAGAAAGGAATTTTGCAACATGAAAATCAATTAAAATTGTTATTGATAATCATTCATTCTTGACTGACCTGAGATTCGAACCCAGGCGGCTGGTTACCATGACATGTTTCGATCGCAACCACTCGATCTCCTCAGATGGATTTGCCGTCTTACACTCGCAGCCATCGACGACTGCTGACGTCAATAGCCAAATATCAATCCTTAAACCAAATTGTATTTTTAACCTTTGGTAGATCGAAATTTGCTTTTTTGAATGATTATCAATTTTAATCGATTTTACGTGTTTTTCCTCACTTCTGTTTTTTCCGTACTTATGTCAAGAATTCTTCTTGAAGTCCAAAGTACATTTTTTTTTCATGGTTTTTCCTTCCACAGACCTATAAAATGCTGTTACAAAAAAAAAACCCATTTTCGATTTTTGTCAGTTACAGCGTTCTTTAATTCTTGCGGCGATATTTTCTTTCTGTGAGGTTTCTCTAATTTCTTTATCCCTTCCAAAAATATGATATGTAATCAGAGTAGGTTTTTGTTTGTGTGTCTGCCGAGACATTTTTTCTTGAGGTTTAAAAACAAAAAAATAGTTACTCGGGGCTAAATCCGTAGATTAAGCCGTAGGGGGCAGCAACTCGTAGCTTTATTTACGGACTTTTGCCATGGAAAGTTTAGTGAGCACATGAAATTCAGTTTTTCTTATTTTGTCCTCAAATCACAGGTAGTCCCCTATCGATTGCTGTCAAAAAAAAATTAAATCACTCAGCCTATTAGAATTATGAAAGGAGTCAACTGACAGATGCGTGTTGACGAAAGCAGTGTTACCCTTTTCAGTTAAGAGGCAAGAGATTAAAAAATTCCTACACTTATTGCCCAGCTTTCGTACAAAATTTTGCTGCAATGTCAAATATCTTCAAAATTACGAGAAAATTAATTGGAATCATTCATAGTAGTTTAAGGTTTCAAAGATTTCTGGACTAATACTTCCAATAGCTGAGAAAAAATTCCAAACTGTGTTTTTGTTTGGGAATAATGAACGAAACTTCTTCCGCATTTGATTCCCCTTAAAGAAGAATTGAAAACAATTAAGTTTCCTGAAACCGGAAACCCCAAAATAAAACTGTGTGCAAAACTTAACAGCAGATCATATGAGAACACCACTAAACCCGCAGCTACAACTTTTTTTTCTGCCATTCGTTAAGAACACTCGAAGTACGGAGCCAATTCCTTTTGAAAGGCTTAAGAACTTAAAATATTAATATTTTAACACACCTTATTTTGTCCCCCCCCCTTTAAAATGAAGTCATAATCTGTATCTAACCCCTTAATTCTGTATGGCTCAAATAACTGTGTACCCATTTTAGCCGTTTTTAATTGTTGTTTAATGTTATGAAAACTCATCGTCACACAAAATAAGTAACGAGTGGGGAAAATAGCGTTAAAAATTAAATGTTGAAATAACAAAAAACAACCAAAAACCATTTAATTAATTCATTTTATATTATTGAAGTTCACGTTTCGTGCTGTGGGTGATAACTCCTGCTTTGTAAATTAATGTCACATAATGGGAAATATTTTATAACAAAAATGTTAAACAAAAAATAACAGCCATTTTATTTGTTTGCGAACAATGACGAAATAAGTGGAAACATAAACAAATGAATGAGTGAATTTGACTTTTAACAGCAGAGTGCCGGGAGAACAAACAAACAAAAATTGTACGTTAAGCAGACGGTAATAAAACATCACACGATTTACCTTAACACCAAAGTCCTTTTGTTTGAAGGACAAAAAAAAAAGAAGAAAAACACAAACAATATGAATAATCAACCAACCTGCCAGCCAACCATGCACAAAGTCTGTCCAATTTTATTCAACAGATTTTGTGACCCATGTAAAATTCACGCAAATTTTAAATGTTATGGTTGCTCAAAGTACGAGATTTGTATAACCTCCACCACTACGAATGTTGAATGAGGGTATATTTTTTTGTCATCCCATCTGTAACACCAAGAGATGTTCATACTCATGAAGTATTTTACACTTGAAACAGCTGCAGGCTAAGATCATGGTGTGACGTGTGCTTAGTTTTAGAATTGTTTAATTTAATTATTTGCAAAAAAAAAAAGAAACAACACATAAAAATAAAAACGACAATTTTAAAACAAAAAAATAAAATTCTTCATACTAAAATTCTAGATTATATCGCTCATTTACTGCAAAGTCGCCATAACTCAAAAAAAAAAAATGAATTCCGAAATTAACGTGTTTAAAGTTTGGGATTGGTTCGCACCACTTAGAAAATATGACGACGGGGGATTCAAACGGGAAAAGTGTAAGAGATATAAAAGTGAGTTTTATACACAATAAGCCTTATTACGGTCGTCTTTGTCGTAACCCTGCGGGAAATTTGTGTCAATTGGTCCAACGGACTGGTCCTGGGATTTGTGAAAATAGAACAAGTACAAAAAGAAAGGACTCATGACCAGTGAAAAAAGAACCAATCCCTTAACTGGTTTATAAAGAACAAAAAGGTAGAAAAGTAATGAATTACAGAACAATCTTCAGCGGTGATGTGACACATTTTTTGGTAATTTCTAAAATTTGGCTCTTAAATTTAATTCTTGGACTAGTTTTTTTTAAAATAATACTACATTGTATTTGAATAATACTACATTTTAGTAACTGACACTAAGCACGTTCATTGAGAATAGACCTGTGATTGGTCAAATAGCGTCAATTGACCCCCTCCAATGACAACCCCATGTTAAAGTGATAGGTCTTATTCATATAAAGTGTTAGAACTGGAACCGGTCCCTACCACCAAAGACCTATCACGGTACTACTTCAGTGTCAGTTCGCTTCCCTCTAGGGAAACGGCTCTGTCGTTTTTTGTAATTTAAACACAACCTGTGTTCTTCATCACAAACTCCAAAATTTCATTTTTTTCATGTATGACGATATTGCAAAAAATGAACGATATCAAGTGCGGGATTCTTACTGTAAAGCTTTTAATCCCAAAAAAAAGGCGGACGTACTTAAATTAATCCAATTTTAAAAAAAGAACGTGAAAATTATGATGTGATGTGCATTTTTTATCTTCGGGATACAAAAATTTAAGCTGCACAAGTGAAAAGGAGGACATTAAGGAGGCGATTCCTTGCCATCCTAAGCACAGGGAATTTTCAAAAACAAGGTGAAAATTGTTGTGAAATTATTTTATTGCTGTTATCAATTGCTTGAAATGACTGCCAGCAAAATGACCTAAAGCAACGTCGCCCAAAACATTTTATGAAAATATGGTCTAGAAAATAAAAATGGAAAATACAACCGAAAATGGGGAAAAAATTCCCCAAAAGGAATGAAAAATCACCAAATTTTTAATT
Source organism: Pollenia labialis (assembly GCA_949318255.1). Taxonomy (NCBI): domain Eukaryota; kingdom Metazoa; phylum Arthropoda; class Insecta; order Diptera; family Polleniidae; genus Pollenia; species Pollenia labialis. Next base: position 201,073,045 of record OX439139.1, on the reverse strand, counting down.
TAATTAAAATTTTTTTTTTTAATAATTCTTACAAAGTAGTGCCTGAATCTTTAAGTGGGAAATCTAAAATGCCGAATTTTCAAATCCCTACTCGCTAACTAAAGCTTTTCTGCAGTCCACAAGGATTCCCTGCTCTATGGGAAACTAAACTTCACTAACTAAAGCTATTTTGCATAGACGGTCCTCGGCGGGGCTGAAGAATTTTTCTTCTTGTTGATAAAACAAAAACCGTCTTCGCTAATAACGCTTCCATGCATAACCGACCTTTAGCGAAGCAGGTATTTGTTATAACACAGAGGACACAATCCTTTCGCCCGGCTAAATGCCGACAATGCAACTTGTGTTCTTTTCGAATTCGGTATTTTAAATGAATAATAAAAAAAATATATCATATACAGAAAATAAAAGGCACGTTTTTCTATTGATAGTCGAATACGGTTGAGAAAAAGCACGGAAGGAATTTTTTACTCAAGATGGCTTGAACCAAGAAAATTTTGCATGATTCTCGTCCAAGCCAAAAATTACTTATTCTAATTAAATGTGTGACTTGGTTTAAGCAAAATGTTTCTTGATTTAAGAAAGTTTAACTAAATAAAAGCAAAATAAAATAAGAGAATCGTGCATAATTTTGTAAATAATTCTATCCGTGAGGGGTAGAAAAACGAAATTTTTTTCTTTATGAATTTTATTTTTGTCAAGCTTATAGGACCTTCATTTCTTCAATGTAAATAAAATTTAATTTTTAGTAACAATATTTTGTTCCCGACATTTCGTCGATTGTTTGTCGACTTTTTCAAGGGATTGTCTATTTAAAAATTACAAAACAATAAAATAAGTACAATAATGTTACACATAAACAATACAGACTTACGATAATTAGTTTGACAAATAGAATCTGGGAATTTATTTCTCATGTTGAGTAACATTTTTTTTATTATACAAATTTTCATATTATTCGAATGTGTATTCAAAGTCAAATTACAATCCTCAAAAGCTTTTATACTTTAATGGCCTCAATATTAAACCAATGCAACATCAACGGGCAAAGCAATAGCAAACAACTGTTTTTGGAGGCAACCTTGTAAATTAATAAACTTTTTTATGATATTTTTTTGTATTAATTAATTACATAAGACTTTTCAAATGAAACCCAAAAAATCAATCTGTATTTGAATACGATTTAAGTTTTTATGAAAATTAACTTAATATAGATATAAATATTATCCTTAAAATTGGGCATTAGTAATGGCAACAATATATCTGGCATTTATGTTGTTCGCGTATTCCTTCAAATTTATTGTTTTCCTTATTTGTTGTAGTATTCTAAGGCTTTTAACTGTGTATCTCTTCCTTTCTTTGTTTTCTATATCTAGAATTCAAAGTCCCGGTTCACACAGGTCAAGTTTGACTCTTCAAGTCTTAAGTTTTTAGGAGAGAAGGGAAAAGCGAATGCCATTTCAGCTTTAAAAGAAAATTAAAGAAGACATGTTTTAAAAATCATTGTATAAATGCCGCCTAAGACTTGAAATAAATTTTATTTATTTGTACATTTTCATATTATTCGAATGTGTATTATATGCCAAATTACCATCCTAAAAAGCTTTTATACTTTAATAGTCGTATTGCTTCAATATTTTTCAGGAAAATAATAATAAATGCTACTCACCATGAGAAAAAAATTCCCAGATTCTATTTTATTTATTTATTTAATTATCGGACAATAAATATTTAGTTTAGTTTATATTGAAGGCCAACAAAATTAATAGTAAAGATTTTTTCATAATTTATTATATGGTAAGGGTGTTTCCAAAGTACCGGTCGTTACCGGTTTTCAGAGATTTTTTGAATAAAGTACCAGCCTACCCAAATATGCCACGAGGATTGGTCCATTTTGGACTTTCGAAAATTCAAGCAGCAACCAAAAGAATTCATAAAAAATTTAATTTCAATACTTTTTTTTTGGCCATTAAAAAGTAACAGTCGTTACTTTATAATGTGCTGTTTTCAAATGTCGGAAAAAAACATCATGTATTGTAAAATTTTGCGCAGGATATGTCAAGTAAAATATCTGACGAAATTCTTAGAAATGTTTTGTTTTCAAACCAAAGAAATTAGTTACCAAAATAAAATTTTTTTTTTAAAGTAACGGTTTAAAAAGTGAACAGTTTTTTGAGTTTAAATTCATTTATTATGGGTAACTCAAAGTGGCATATTTTTTGAAAGTATAAAGATACTTTTAGTTAATCTTTCGGAAAATGACAGATGCATTTATTTTGTATTATATTATATAAGCGGAAAAAAATTCAAAATAATAATTTAATTTTTGAACTATAAGGGGTAATTTTCTGTGGAAACACCCAAATTCGAGTTCCTAGCCAAGGGCATCAACGATTCGGTACTGCCTTAAATAACATTCCTACTTGTTTCGTAATGGATATTTTGAATATTATTTTGTGCATATTACAAATATTTCGTTATGCTTGTGTAGAGAAACATCAGAGCAAAACTGGAACTGATGTTAAGGGTCATAATAATACCACGAAATAAAACAATACATATTTACAAAAAATATGAGCAAATAAAATAATTTATGTGTGTGTGGGTGCATGTGTGAGTTAGTAGAATAGAATAATGAATTTTTGTGTTTTTTTTTCTTGCAACATTTAGCATATTCTGTCCGATAGGTGGTTATTAAACAGTTTTTCCACAGTTAAGAGTAGAAGTTTTCGTACCCTGCAATACAAGAATTAAAATACTCATACACCGCATAACAAAGTCAATTAATAACACTGCGGAACAGTCTTTTTGCGGCCTGGAACTTAATTGCAAATTTTTACCAATTTGAGGTCACTGATTTCAAATCGAATCTTTATTGTTCTCTATCAGCTCTACATTTCGAGATATACCGTTATGTCCAAACTTAAGGCACTTTCACTACATATATTGGAATAACTTGAAAACGTTTGACCATACACAGTTAAAAAAAATCCGAAATTCGGCAACAGTACTATCTTTAAGCCGTGCTTAGAGTGTTTTTATATTTGCCCTGTTGTTTCAGAGATATCGTGGAATTTTTGAAGAAAAAAAACAAATATTTTAAAAACAAAACAAATTGTTTTTCTTCAAAAATTCATAAAAAATAGAAATGCGACAAAAATCACTTTTTGGGTCTAAACACATTTATTTAAACATAATTTCGAATTAAATGAAGCTTATTTCATTGTAATCGGTGCACAACTTTTGATTTTATTCAAAAAGGAAAAAACGTTCATGACACACACATGTTATTTTTGTATGGAAATCGATATTCAGTTTTCTCAGTGAATTGTGAATAAAATCATTTATTTATCGTTCCTTCACAAAACGTCTTCACAGTGATCCGTGATTTAAAAATATCATGACTTCCATACATAAAACATCTTTCGAAAATAAAAATTGAGTTTAAAGCTGTAGAAATTGGTGTGGCTTTTAATGTTTTAACGAACTGTAAAAAGTCAATTATGTATCATTTAAATCAGAAATTAATCGAAAAATTGCTTAAATCTTTTAAGGGGATGTTGGGATGGTTATAACCAATATGAAACACACATAAACCCAGTTTTTCTATTGGGGTGGCATATGATGTTATTAAAATAATCCTTTTAAAAGCAGAATAATTCTTTTAAAGCAATGTGAATTACAAAAAAATATATGTATAACAAATTTCTACGTGAACATTTCGAGAAAAGCAATTGTCACAGTTAAACATTTTACTTCTTCGTCTGGTCTTTAATTTTACGACCTTTTTAATTTTTTAACTTTATTTCACCTTCAAATTTTATTGAGGGGAAAACATATTTGACACGATGGGGGTCATAAAAGATGATCCCTGCGGGAAGTTTATGTCAATTGGTCCCACAGACTGGTCCTAGGATTTGTGAAAAAAAGTACAAAAAGAAAGAACTTATAGAACCAATCATTTAACTGGTTTATGAAGAACAAAAAGGTAGAAATACTTAGTAATGAATTACAGTACAGTGTTCAGCGGTGCTGCGACATATTTTTTGGGACTTTCTAAAATTTGGTTATTGAATTTAATTTTAGGACTTGTTTTATTGAAATAATACAACATTGTAGTAACTGACACTAAACACGTTCATTGAGAGTAGATGTGTGATTGGTCATATGGAGTCAATTGACCCCATCCAATGACAACCCCATGTAAAAGTGATGGGTCTTATCCATATGAAGTGTTAGAACTAGAACCGGTATCTAACACCAAAGACCTATCACGGGTCTACTTTGGTATCAGTTTGCTTCCCCCTAGGGATATGCTTAGCTGGAAGTTACCGATTTTACACAGTTTTTCTATTCGCTTTCGTTATTAGAATAAAATACTTGCTGTTTCGTCGCACACTGTAAAAGTGAAATTCTAATATACATACCAGGGGGTCGATTCTGGTTCTGTGAAACTGTGAAATGAAAAAAAACTTTTCATTTTCGTTTTCATGAGCACTTTTCACATTAGCACTTCACATTTACACAAAATGCGATTCCCGTTCTTTTAATGAAAAAGTGTTTCATTCCATTGTAGCTGTGAAACTTTTGTAACTATATTAATAAAATGTAAAAGTCAAATTCAGATATCGAAGCTTAGGATTTTGAAACGGCGCTAAGCCGGAAACGAGTTTTTTTAATGCTTGAGTTGCAAGCATTTATTTTTGCTAAAAGAGTTTTTTGTAGAGAGAAAAAATACAATTTTATGGCTCCTCTTGTTTTATACAATACAAATTTTTTCAGTAAAAGAGTTTTTGTTGTTTATTATTTTCATACATATATACATATGTACATGGTGAATATTTTTAACTTAAAATAAATAAGAAGTAAACCGAAAATTCCGAATTTGTTGCATTTGGGTTTTTTCATGAACGATATTGCATCTTAAAGAGGTTAGCCCTAATGTCCTGCTCAAGTGCGCGCAAGAAATAGGGAAGGAACAAATTTTACATAAAATGTGTTAATAAATATATAAAAACAACAGCAATTTTTTAACGGAAACAAATTTTTATACAAAAAACAAGAGCAGTCATAAAAATGTAAAATCGATCAATCAATGAGTTGACAAATGAGTTTTTTGGGTAAACATCTTGCCCTCGCGATTACCCCAAAATATTTATTGCAGTAAATAATTTTGGCATAAAACTGACATCTACGAAAATAATGTTATTGACTTAAGTGAAAGTTTATTTTAGGGTATTAAAATAAAGGCTTGTTTTTGAAAAAGGTTTTTTACTTTTAATTTATTTTTCAATATCAATCACATCAAGTTATTTAATTAACTTGTTTTTCTACACAAGTAAATTTCGCGACAAGTTTTTATATCGTGTAAATTGTGTAATGACAATTGTGCCGGTCCAGACCTGCAATTTTTGTTGCATCAATTCTTGAGTTAATTTGTGAGTGTGGTGAGAAAATTTGGGAGCGGAACTCATTTCACCAATAAAATCATGAATCTCTGCAACAAAAATTCCAAATTTGGACAATGAATTATAAATAAGGTAATGCCTCTATTAGTTGCTAGTAAAATTTTTAAGTAAAAGTTACTGCCAGGCCCATGATGCCTACAAGAACATTTCTTTCGCATATTATATTGAAAACAATAATAAAAAACTAAAATTTCTTGTTGTTTTCAAAACAAATATACGAAAGAAATGTTCTTGTCGACATCGTGGGCCTGGGCCTTAATTTCTTTCGTTTAAGCTTTCGAGTTATTCTTAGCAAGCCTTTTCATTTGATACCTATATTATAGGATTTCATTAAAAATAGCTAGACCGCCATTTTGGATGTGCTGCTTGATTAGATTGACGTTTCATAGTTTACAACATGGTGAAATAAACAGGTGGCAGCACTACGCCAGATGACGATTTTTTGCTCCTTCATTGTTTGTCTAGGCTTATGTCAAAGTTTTGTTTATGTTATAAGTCCACGTTTTTTACTGAGATTATTGTAATAAAGTTTTTGATAATTTTTAATTAAAATAAATAAGATATTGACTATAATAATATAAAAATTGGCTAAAAATTTATTTATTTCATCACGTTCAGAGGCACGCTTTGATTTTTGTTAAAAGTATTTTTTTACGCAAACGGTGATGTAATTTCCAATTTTGTTGTAATGTTGTATTTGTTGCCGTAACGATGACACCTACTTATTCCACCATGGTTTACAATGTATTGTCATCAAAACTGAACGTGTGTACATAATTTCAGCTCAGTCAATTGAACATATCTGCTTCAAATTGAGTTGCAAGGTTCCACCCAAACATACATTAATTGCAAGTTAAACAAAAGCTTTAAAAAAACGACCATAAGCCCAAAAAATTGTGAAATCATTAACAAATAAAAAGCCAAATAAAGATTTATTTAGTAATATGTGATTAAATATAAAACATAAACATGTTGCAGGCGGCTTTAAATTTACTTTAAGCTGTCGCTAAACCTAAATTCTTCACCGCCGATGGTAATTACATATCTACTTTGTCATTTAATCAAGTGTAAAATTATACAAATACACAAAAAATATAATGAATTTAAAAAATTTTAGGATTATTAGTTTTAATGGAATTATCGAAATAAATTCGGAATGGTGCAATGCAAGAAAACATTATTAACGTTTTTCGTCAGTTATGTTTTTTATTTTATCAAAAATTGGCATTTTATATGAATATAATAAGTTAAAAATCTGTAAATATGCATCTTTTTAGAAAATTATTATTTTTATTTCTCTAAATTATTATTTATAGTTGGCAATGTCCATATTTTTCTCTAAATAATTTAATTAAAATTATTTTTCACCGTTAAAATGAATGTGTAAAAATATGACATAAATGAAAAGTTTGTGACACTTCTTTGCACTGTTACACAGAACAAGAATCGCATTACTGTGAAAATGTGAAAACAATTTGTTTCATTCCATTTGTTCTTCTCATATGAAAACATTCGAATTTATTTATCATTTTTTCACTAAACGAGAATCAGAAACTCTATGAAAATGTGAAAAAAGTTTTCATTTCACAGTTTCACAGAACCAGAATCGACCCCCAGTTATTTGTGATAAGGAGTATAAATAAGAAAATATAAAACTAAAAATATGAATTAACCAAATACACCAACCCAGTCTTTACAAATTTATAAAGAGTGTCCCTGAAATTACATTAAGATTTTAATTTGTTGCCGTTGGCGCAGTGTGTGCAGTAAATTGTTGGCGATGCTAAAAAAACATTATTTGACAGCTGACAGTTTAACGTTAGTGAATACAAAACGTTTTACTCGAAAAAAACATCAAACTAAACCATATTTCTTTTCATAAAACTGCTGTAAGTGAGAAAGCAGGTTGATTGTGCGTCGTTGTCATTGTCCCTAGAGGAGATTCAGGCCGTTCTTACTTGTTTAGCTTTCGCTCGTTTCCCGTTTTCCAATAGTAAATGGTTTAGTTGTTACGGTGGTTTGGGGGTTTTTTTAACCAACGCCTTTTCGTCTTACACCCTTTATGGATGAAGTTTCCTGATGATCTGGCCTAAGCAACCAGTGAAATGCGCATAGGAATAGCTTATCCCATCAACAATAAATTTCAGTGTTTTTATCAAATAATAAAAATTAGGGATTAAGCACGAATAACAAAATCATTTAAATTAAATTTTGTATTCCCAAATCTCTAACATCGTTTGGAATTCATCACACCTTTTCTGATCGATTATTTTAAAATCGTTTTTTTTTTTAGCGAACAGCAACTTTTTAGTTCAGAGGTGGCAGCACTGTTTAACAGTATTATAAATATGTTTAAATGGGCTACCTAAATAACAGCGGCAAGCGGTTTTTGTATTCCATTCATTGGCATATACGAAACTTATACGAAACAAACCTTTAAAATGCGAATTAGACACCACCCGGCTGGTAAATTTTACTTTGCAGACCGCTTTGCCGATTTGTTTTACTGAAATTGTATTTAAAATAAAATTTTAATGTTAAAAAAAAACGCTTGCCGCTTTTGTTTAGGTAGCTCAGCAACAGTATTATAAAAAACAAGTAAGAGTGCTATATTCGGCTGTGCCGAATCTTATATACCCTTCACCATGGTGCAATAAGAACAAAAAATTATGTGAACACCATTCTTAAGATATAAATAATTATATTTTGTGCCACGCCTACTTATCCAAACCGTCCACATTATGTCGGATGTTGTGTTTTAACAACCAATTTTTTGGGAAATATGTTCTACTAAAAATTGCCGATGTTTTGATACATAAGTCGTTTCCATAGGTCATATGGCAGCCCTAAAATGTAGGATTGTATACACATTTTGATGTATTTTAGCCCATTTTTGGAGTACATATTTTGCTAATAAATTGCCCATTATCTAACCGATTTGATTGTTTTATATACCGGCGTGTTAAGGAATAATTTAATTACATTTATATACACTTGTATATATTTTAACAAACTTAATTATAAAAAATAAAAATTAATAATTTTTGGGAATTCAGTATTTTGGCTATAACTCAGCCATTTTTTATCCGATTTGACAGAATTATATACCGACGTGTTTAAAAAGAAATTTACCATTTAGCTGAGTTATAAAGCTTGGACTCGGGGAGATCTATGGGAGGACCCACGCCCACTTCTCCAATCCCGCCCACATTTTGTAGGATGGTGGGTATTGGCCACCTTAATGTGTGCACCTAATTTGGAATCTTTGGCTTTTGCCGTTCCCCAGATATACAGCAAAAAGTTATAAATTTACAACAACCACAAGGGATTTTTGGAAAATATTAGAGGTAGTCATGGTTTTTTGCTCATAACTTAGCCATTTTTTAACCGATTTGACAGATTTATATACCGACGTGTTTAAGAAGGAATTAACCATTTACTTGAGTTATAAAGCTTGGACTCGGGGAGATCTATGGTTCCCGAAAGTGGGTATTTAAAAAAAAAAATTAATTTTGGTCATAACTTTTTTGTATCTGAACCGATTTTTCTGAATTTTTTATAAAATATGTTCTACTAAAAATTTTCGATATTATGGTATATAAGTCATATATATCCATAGGACATATAGCAGCCCTAAAATTTAGGTTTTTATACAAAAATTTTTAATTTTTTTTTGTACGGGAGGTACCACGCTCACTTCTCCAATCCCGCCCACATTTTATAGGATGGTGTGTATTGGCTACCTTAATGTGTGTACCTAATTTGGAAACTTTGGCTTTTGCCGTTCCCCAGATATACAGCAAAAAGTAATAAAATTACAACAACCACAAGGGATTTTTGGAAAATATTAGAGGTAGTCGTGGTTTTTTGCTCATATCTCAGCCATTTGTGGATCGATCTTGCTGAATTTCAATAGCAACCGATGGTAGACTATATGTGACATAAATGTATAACAACCTAGCCGCTATCATGTCTGGAGTCTCCGGAAAACACATATCAAACGCACATATCAAAGACGGACAGACGGACAGACGGACGGATATTGTTAAATCAACTTCTCTCCCCATAAGGACCCAGAATATATATACTTTATAGGGTCTAAGATCAATATTGTAGAAATTATAAACGGAATGACAAACTTATATATACCCTTTTCCACCTGAGGTGAAGGGTATAATAAATTTTTTTAAGACAAAGCTCTATATTCAAAATTCCACAACCCCATTTAACAAAGTGCTCATGAGAAATTTCGATAAAAAGGCCAATGCCTGAATTTATTATTCCATTAATAACCTTTTCGTATGTATTTTATGATGCAACAAAAAAAATCAAATCTGGCATTAATTTAGGGACACCCTTTACATAAATATTACATGAGTGTAAGTATCTTTATGAACCCAGGGAACAGTCTGAAATTAAAACTGCGTCTGCAGTGAGCAGGAAAATTAGAAAAACGCAGCATTATTACAACACAATAGATGTATGCACATCCATTCGTAATCCCTAACAGTTCTATACATTCATATTTAAAATTTTGGCATTAGATCGTGGTTTGCTGTGTCTGTGTGGTGGTTTTGTAATGGTATTTATGTGAAAATCCTAAATTTCTATGTAAAATGTGGCAACAGACAACCACTTTAACAAAAAAAACGCAGCAACAAAATCATTACAAAACAAAATGTTAAACATTTTAGTTACGAGAAAATCGCCAATTATGCATTTTACCCAGCAAATTTTACACAAGAATGAAAATATTACAAATAAACTACGTGCATTATGCATTTTTTCTTGTGTCATGTCATTTGTGCAACAAACACTCATACAAATAATAAAAGTATTGCTGCTAAAGCAGCAGCAGCTGTAGAAGTAGTAGCAATACATACTTTTACATAATGCAAAACAATACGATTTGTTTAGTTGGTGCCCTTATGCAGCAGTTTTAGTAACTAACAACAACTAAAACAATTGAGAAACTCTTGCTTAAAGGAGCGGGGAAAAACTTCGACATTATTATGGAGCTTTTTAACCCGAAACATACACATTAATGTTGCAACAGTAGCAACAACAACAATAGCAATAATAACATTAATACGAACAACACCAAGCCGCACAGTGGGCTGGAGTGCAGAAATGGTTTATATGTTTAAAAATCTTCTTTAATTTCATAAAAATTTCGAAATTTGTTTTTGTTTTAAATGTTAGCCAAACGGACGAGTTTTGAGCTCGTGTTCTATAAGCCACACATAAGAATGCTTGCAGTTATTTTAAAATACTCAAGTTAAGCCTTAAAGTTACCGCCACTATCTGCTTAAAACTTATTTTGTTATGTCCAATGTGTTTAAAAGTTAACCAAAACAGTTTGCTAATTTTTAAGAGAGAGTTTAATTGTAAAACAACCATAAAAGACTGGGTACACTGTACAACCATAATATGATTAAAAGAGGGTTATAGAGGGGCGATTTAGAAATAATACAGTAGCGGCGACAATAATGGTTCAATTAGCCAATACAAAGCTTAATAAAAAATTTTCCTTAAGAAGTAGAACTTATCAAATGAGATTTATGGCGTTTTCTTTTCTACAAAAAAAAACCACATTTTATATATAAAAAAAATATAGTACATAAACCTAAATTTGTTAATAGATCGATATTATAGTGTTTTCACACCTAAAGTTAAAACCTGATTTTAACATTAAATCTATTAACAGCTGATTTTGCGTTCACATTACAAGTTTTATTAAATCAGGTTTTAAATCACAGTTTGGCTAATTATTTTCTCCAAAATAAAATTAATTTCTAGTAGGAATAAGAAAATTTCTAAAAGAAGTGAATGAATTGAATGCTTGGAAATCAAACATTTTTGTATAAATAATTAATTTTAGAATATTTCATCGGTTTGACGTTTTTTATTTTTTTAAATTTATTTATTTTTATTGAGCGCCATCCCAGCTAGCATTTAGGTGATAATATTTTGTAAATATTACCTAAATGAGTCTTCTTAGATCCTATTTGATGATTAAATCCTGATTTATCACTTGAACGATTGCTAGTTCATATACCGTTACCTAAAACGCAAAAGGCCTTATTGACAAAAAATTAAAATTCATTGATTCTGATGTATTGCATTAACACAAATGTACTCATAATTTGGAAATTTTGGAATCTTTCGACAAAAAGCGATTTTATAAACAAAAAACCAACGACCCAATATGCAAAAGATTAACGCTAAATGGCTGAAAAGGGATTTTACTAGGAAAATAGATGAAAAATTAATTATAAACATTTTAAGTAGATTTCTCAATTTATGATTTTAAATAGTTTTTTTGCTTCTCATGTAAAACTTTCCAGATGTTAGATAGGGTCTTTTGCGTTTTTGGTACCGATAAAATCGTCAATTTGTTATAATAATTATTTCTTTATATTTTGTATTTTTGTTCATTCGTCTTGTCAAATTAAAAGAGAAAAATATAGTTTCTTATTTCCTTTTCGAGAACCCAATAAAATTTGTTTGGCTCATAATAAAATTTGTTCAAATAATCAGGGGTTACTTTTAACAAAGAAATCCAAAAAAACATTCAAAACATGAAAATTTAAACATTTTGTAAAATATAATTTTGTAAATTTATAATTTACGATTAAAAACTGCGACGAAAAATACTAACTAATGATTATAAAACCTACCATTAAATTGATCAAAAAAGAATCAGATAATTGCATCACGAATAATTCTTTGAGGTGATTGATCGGTAGTGTAGCTTTTTCTCCCAACAAGAGTATCATTTATGATCGAAATATGAGCTCATTCCTAAAAGATTCGATTGTGATATAAAATGCTAGCTGGGATTAAACATTATCAGCTGTTTTCAATCTTTTTAACTTGGTAGCACTGAATTTAGTACAACTAAAACATGGTTGTATTTCATAAAATCTACTTAAAACCAAATCAAAAGAGGTTTTAAGATGGTTTTAACAAAATTATTTTGTATGGTAAAACCTGGTTTAATGACTGGTTTTATCGTTAAAACCAAAATTTGTGGTAAAACCTTAAGTGTGAAAACACTATTAAATAAATAAATAAATAAACAAAATGAATGATGAAATTCAAATTTCTTTAATTTGTTTTTCATAAAATATGTAAACAAGAAAATACCTTTTCCAGATTGCCGATTTATTGCCATCAAGTTTTTACGATTTCTTGATTTGACGTTTTTTTTTCAAAAACAATTTTATAACACCGAATCCATTTAATTTTATATCACTGATAGCCTACCTTTAACAATGTAATACTTTATTTTGTTTTTGCTATAAAATAATAGAAAAATAACTATTAAAACTTAAAATTTTTACCGTCCTGATAAAAGGCGATTTTTTCCCAACTTCGTCTGGTTTTCCGAGTCCTCTGGATTGGAACTAACGAATACCTCATCAATAGTCAGACCAATTTGTCAGGCTGTGTGCTTCTACACGCGTCAAAATCATCATTTATTTAACATACCTACCCGCTATCTCCATTCCTTAAGGGGGCTCGCATACAAAGTTTTTAATACTGAATATTAAAATATTAAATATTTTGAAGAAAAAGTCCCATAACTGCCATGGAGTCCTCGCTTTGGGATGAAATTTGTGAACGGCCTCTATTTGTTATTCGTTCCAAATATTTTTTACAATACAAATATGGGGTTTTTACGAAATTCATAAATTTATTTAAAATTTTTTTATCTTTTGTGAATTAAATTAAAAGTTACCAACAGATTTTGATCAACTTTTTTCTAAAAAAATATTTTTTTTTGCCAAATAATTCTGTTTATAAAACGACTGCGCACATCAGAATAAAGTATAACCATGTGGAATTTGTTAAGGCACGAACATGCAGCTAATTATTATGCATTAGCCTAGCAATAAATCAGGCTTTAATTTGTATATATGAGCGTGTAGCTAAGATTACAAATCATTATATGTTTCTAATGATCATATTTCAAATAAGCTAACAGAAACTCAAAAATTAGCAACAGAATAAAAATTTGCTTTTCAAAAAGGCATTACACTTCTATATTATAAAATAAAACCTATTAAATGTATTCCTTTAAATATGTTGTATTTTCATTTCCATAAATCATTGTGGTCAAAATAAGTGAATTCGATCGATCGTAATTATCGATTATTTCTATTAATAAAATATCAAAAAAAGTTTCCAATTTAATATTTTCGGATCTTCGCTTAAAAATAATACAAGTTTCTTTTCGAAATTCAAACATTTGTAAAAACTAATTATAAGGCGATCTTTACACTACGACAGACCATGGTGCGTGCAGTGACATGATAGCAAAGTCTACTTTTTATTATAAATCGTTAAAGCTGTAAAGAATCAGAAAACTTGAAGGAACAAATCGCTTTTATCGCGAACATGGCGGAAATTCGCGAAAAATGGCAAAATTTTAAATAGACCCAAAACAAATTTGAGATCGCTAGTTTGAAATGCAGGAGACCAAAAATGCTGAAGTAATCCACTTTCGAGTGGATTCGAATTTTAGAACACACCCGATTGATAGTTTTTTTTTTTTTTTTGTTGAAATATGGTCAACCAATGTTAACAAACAAATTAATTACAAAGTAGTTTTATTAAAATTTATTGCAAGTTAAAAAAATTAAAATGGATGCAGTAAAATTTTTTAAGAAGTTGAAAATAATCTAGCGTCCAAGGAAAATTTCAAGTCACATTAATACCTGGAATTCACGCACTTATTGTGTCTCATTTTCAACGAATTCTCTCCAATGAATTCGTCGTTCGTCCCAGTTGTGTTTATACCATAAATTTAAAAATGTTTCTGCTGCAATTTTCGAACTACTTCCTTAGCAAAAGTTTAATAGTTTCTTGCGAGCTTAATTTAGGTAGATAAATACTAGAACGAGATACTCGAGGTCAATGGCCTCTGATGACAAAGCATTGGTCTTCTCGAGACAAAAACATTGATATATCATACTTTAAGATCGGACTGTAAATGCCTAAGATATAACGGCAACTAATCTTTTTCGAAACCTCCTTGCAAAACGACTTTATATAACAGGGTGTACGGCGCACTTTTTTTTCCTTGTAAGGTGGTACCCTCTAATGTACATATGTAGGTATAAGCTTTAAATAACGCTGGGAAGAATTTTTATATTTTAAGGGTCTTAAGCATTAAATTTGTCCTATAAAATATAGAACATGTTATTGGTATCGAAATTTTAATTTCGGTCGTGCTTAACGTTGTGTGGCAACCAACCAGCTCCACTGTTTTTCTATATTCATAGATTGTGACGAAAGAGAAAGCGGGTACCAGTTGGAAACAACCTTGTAGGAAATAAAGGTCATTGTACTGTGTAGGCTATTTAGAGAGATGTGCTATCGTCAATTCGTTAATATAATAGGGGCCATTAAAATGGTAAGAAAAAACTGACAAATAACACGTTTATCTTTATAAGTTTGAATCAATTCTTAAAAACGTCCATATAAATTTTAAGGGCACAACAATAAAATTTAAAAATATTTTTCATTTTCCCATTAATTCGATTTATTTTTTTTATACGCATTTTTTATTTTAAGATAACAATGTAGCAACAAACCAACAACATGTTAGACCACATCACTTCCGCAACCGTATTATGCAAACGGATATGCAGGCATTCAGGCTGCGTATTCAATACATCCTGTTTAATGGTGACTTCTCTTGTATCGTCTCCATTTTGCCGTTTTTTTCCCAGTTGCCAAATTTCATTTGACCACCAGGTTTAGTTAAATGTGCAGAGTCGTATTACATACGCTGGGTCCATTGGGAGCGACCAGTTCGCTAACAAGCAATTTAATTCGCCGTTTTCGCGTTACAAATTTTGTTTTTGTAAAGCGTAAACGTTGCTGTATGAGCTCGCATTAATCTAAAAAAAAACTCAAACACACACAATTCTGATCTCCTGACACACACACATGTAGTTCAAATCTGGAATCCAACTCAATGCAACATGAATGTTTGGCACATTATTGGTTGTTAAATTGTATAATGAAACGAGTGTTGCCAGAAAAGCAATTTAATAAATGTAAAAAGCCTGTCCAATAAAATAAATACTTGTTAAACTTATTCTTAACTTCTGGCAACACAAAGCTAAACAGATGCTTCTAAGGGTAAGTAGATTTTGTTGCTTCAGCTAGGGGGTGGACGTCCATAAGGTCCTATTAAAATTAACGAATTTGTATTTTGTTTTGCACTCGTATTAGGGACAGGTTTTTTCTTTGCTTTCATGCTTCTGAGCCCCCCACCCCCTTTAAGTCATTATTAAGCACGAATTTTCAGTGGACACAAATGTTTTTTAGAATTTTTATTATCCATTTGGATTCAATATTGTTTGATAATTATTGTTTGTGTTGTAGACACACAATCACTTGTGTGCATTTTGTAAAACGGATGTAACGAGTTTTTGTTTTATAAATTTTAATTTAAATAACTGATGAGTTTTTATTGCAAAATAGCAATTTAAATTCAATGTGTATAATTTAAAAATTAAGGGGTTTTTTTTTGGCAAATTTAAGCGTTTATTGTAAAACAGTGGCAGAGCAAAAATTTACTTTAATTATTTGTTATCGTTACCTTTGATAATTTTTTCATTTTTTGAACAATAGATAGATTTCGCGCTAAAAAAACTTGTTATATTAAATTACGGCCTAATTTCGGCATTCGATATCGACCGAAATTTCGTACGGCATCGATCAACACAAATGAAATTCAGGCTGAACTTAGAGCTGCCAGACTGGCTTGAATTAGCTTGATTGTCAACGTATTTTTCCTAGTGGTCCTAATTAAAAAAAAATGCATAGCATACGTAACCATATAAATATGGATCTATCTATGATTTGAATGTCATTAAAATCGTCTTGGTAGTTTCTGAGAGGCAGAAATTGTCACCTAACTCCCCTCGTGGCACTGCCACTCGGCCCATTTTCAATAGGCTTGGACCCTGTGGCAATAAGAAACTTTGTGCAAAATTTTTTAAAATTATCTGCAAAATTGCGACCTGTACTTTGTGCACAAGGTTACATGGACTGCCAGGCAGCCAGACGGACATCGTTAGATCAACTCAGAAAGTGATTCTGAGTAGATCGGTATACTTAAAGATGGGCTTCGGACCAATATTTTAAGGTGCTACACACATCAGCAAAAATCCATAATCCCCTCTCCCCTATTGTGGTGTGGGTATAAAAACGACTGAGGCATAACCGATTTAAAAATAAATTTTAGTTTTGTTCTGTGAAAATTCTTACAAAATTAACCTGTGGCAAAATTACAGTTTTGGTATAACAACAGTCAGTTAAATATATTTCGAATGAAATGAGCTTTTTTTTTTGTAATCGGTGCACAACTTTTGATTTTGTTAATAATTTAATAAGAAAAGTGAATTGATCAAAATCGGTATTTCCATACAAAAATAACATTTTTTTATGTGCGTGTGTTTGAAAATGATTTGATATCAAAGGTTTTCTTAAACGACAAACGTTTGAAAATGATTTTAAAATCATAGCATTCTCAACAAAAAAGGCAAATTATTTTCAAATTGAAAAATGCCTTTGTTTTTAACTGGCTTTCAAACGTAATTCACAAATGTAATCCACATTAATAAAAATATTTAATTTTTTTAATTTAAATTCACTATTTATTTAAATAAACTGTGAGATAAACATTCGGCACCATACCTAAACGATGAAGTTATGTTCTTTCCGTCCTCTAATTCTTGAAAGGCGAAATACTTGGCTTCCATTTATTTTGAGGATTGTACCATCGCTTACGCAAACTTATAATTTTTTCATTTTCCCGTCTTATTTTTTTTTTAATTCGTATTCATAATCATTGTAATTACTCACAAATAATTTTTATTTTTCACAAGAAATAAATCTTGTACAACACATTAAACCACAAAGTAAAATATTTATTTCTCGCTTCAGTATTGCCAAGTTTAGTTTTGATTTGAATTTAACTGTTGATACCAATTTGACATCAAGTTGATAAAACATTTGTAGTCAAATGTTTATTTTCAAATCATTACCACTACGAATTTAAATGTTAAAATCAAACAATTGAAAAACGTTTGAGAATTGTGTTTGATAAAGTCATTTCATATCAAAGGTTTGACTCCGTGTTTATTGGGACCTTTCCATTTGTTTAGCAATTTTATGTTCAATTTAACAGCTGATCCCAAATTAATTTTGTCGCTTCCTTAATAAAAACTATATTTCTTCAAAAATAAATGTGCTCTATTAAAAATAAATTGTGTTTTTAAAAATGCTTGTGCTTTTTTACAAAATACTTTGAGTCAAGCTTCTACTTTGAGTTGTTTCTTCGTCGGTGGCATTTCGATGGTTTTCTTCCGACCACGTAACTCGATTTTTCAGATTTTTTGTTTTAACCGGAAATGTAATCAGTAAATACCACCCAACAATTTTCCAATTTTTTTGTTTGGCAGAATATCGGAATTTTTCTTGGATTATTAAAGAATAAATAGCAAAAAGTTTAAAATTGTTGGTAAAAAAAAAGTATTTTGTCTCTCCTGAAAAGAAGTTGTTTTTGAGTTACGAGGTTGCGGAAGAAAGCCATCGATTTCTTAAATGAAATTAAGTGCGGACTGTGCAACAGCTTTCAATTTAAACAAGTTTTGTTAAGCAGTTTGTGTGAACAACTGGAAAGTGATTTATTGAACGTATGGCTACAGGGTCATCTCTTGTTTTACCAATCATTAACAGAAAGTGTTGCAACAGTTGGTTATGCATTTCATTGTTTTATCTCTGCTTATAAAACAAAAGTAGAATTAGTAGAAAAATTCTTTTGAAAAATTAAAAAAAACAATGTCAAAATTTACCAGGCGCTTTTAAAGTTTACTAAAACATAGCACAATATTGGGGGAATAAAAACTAATTTTTAAACAATCCGATTTGGCGTGGAATACCCGAAGTTAGTTGGCAGCACTGATTGTCATAATGTCAACAGAAAGTGAAGGTCATTTGAGTTTTCAATTAAAAGGATTTGGCATGAGTGAGCAAATTTATTACTTTTGTATTTATTTTTTGATTTTACGATTAACCTTTTTTAGCCTAACAAACAGCTAAAATGTCATCTCCCCGATTCTCCTTCCAAAAAATAAAAAATAAAATAAATAACAAAAAAACACGATAAATAAAATTATAATTAAGGCCGCCAAAGGCCCCGCAGTTAAATAAAATTCAAACAAAATTAACTAAAACAAAAACTGACCAACACCATCATTATGCAAAAATAAAAGAGTTACACCATGCTCATAACAGCAAAACCCTTCCTAACGCCAAATCCCTTTCATATATTTAACAATTTTAGGCAGGGCTGGAAAATTAAAATTTTAAATATATGTATTTTGATTTTTCGAGTGCTAAAACTAACCAAACTATTTATTCAATTCAGCAAAAAAAGATGTAGTTTATATTAAGCAAATAATACCCCTGATTTATATAGTTTGAATTCTTGTGGAGTCCAATAAGGATGGAAATATCTGTTTGATTGGATTACACTCGCACGAGAGGCCATAAGAATGATTATTTTTTCAAGAAAAACGCGTTGGTATTAGAAATCGGCCTTTCATTGCATGTATAACAGGCTAAGCAACATCGCAACATAAAAATTTTTTAACTAATGAAATTATGACTGGAAATCTTATTTTAACTAGTCAAAAATCTGTTAGTTTGTCAAGGATAAGGGCAAAAGAGAATCAACTTAGTCAAGGGAGTGCCAAGACAACTTTAAATATTTAACTTTTCCATCTCTGATTAATATATAAAAGATGAGCTTACTAATGGAAAGAGAGAGTAAGAGGGAGGGATAGTGAGTGAGTACAAGACATAACTGTGAAATGTACAACAGCCAAAACTTTTAGCAAAAATCACACGGAACGACAATTAGAAAGCCTCCAGTTAAAAATGACAGAAATTAAAAAAGGAAGAACCAAAATAAACAAAAAAAAAATTAACAGAGACAGAAGACAAAATGAAAACGACAACAAAAAATTTGCAAAAAACTAAAAGGAACCAACATTAAATTCCTCAAAAAAAAAAAAATCGTGAATATTTTTTATTGTCCCTGTCGTAAAAAAGGGCTATTTACGGTTTTATATTTCAATGTTTTAGTGTCCTTTTCAGTGAGTGTGCGTGTGTGTGGGTGCGTGTGTTTTTTGAGAAGTGAAGTTAAAAATATAAATTCATTTTAACAAATAAACAACACATTATTTAAAACGACAAAGTTGTTATTATGCAAATTTTCTTTTATTTTTGTGTAAATTTTTTTGTTATATTTTTCATATTCAGAAGGTATTTTTTTTTTGTTGTAAACAAAAAAGTAAGAGAAAACAATCATAAAAAAGAGGAGAAACATTATGAAATGAATGGTTGTGACTGAGTGACAACTTAAAGCCTGTCATGGTGCCTTTTAATAAAAAACAAACGAAAATAATATTTTAACAAACAACTAAATGAGCACAAATGGTCGATGTCCTTTTTTGTTCTTAATTGTGTGGTAGTTAAAAAAAATTTATTTTTGTTTCTAATTATAGTTACAACAGCATTTTGTTTGGATTTCTGGCATACAGGTGCAGGAATGCTCGAGCATTTACAAATATCCCGTTTACACACAACTTTTAATACCCATCCCTCCATAGTTAGAGAATTTTATGCGTTTATACCATACATTTTGTGGTGATGTGTCCAACACATAAAAATATTTTTAATACACCAGTCTTTCTGAATCGATCTGCAGATGTCCGTCCATCTCGACTTCCTGGCTGTCCATGTAAGCCCTGTGCCTAAAGTACAGGTTGCAATTTTTGTAATTTTGGTAATTGTTCAAACCTCACCCCCCGTGAGTTTGTAGTAATATTTTACCTTCTGGTGTTGGTGTTGGGAATTATATGCAGCTAATACATATATAAAATGCGGCCGTTTTTCCTTGTTTTTAAGCAAAATCTTTCTAAACTCTGAGAAAATATTCAACCTTATTGTGTTTGGCGTATTTAAAATACGCCTACGACTGTTTGGTAATAGATTAAAGAGAACGTGAACTTAATTCCTTTAATCTATTACCAAACAGTCGTAGGCGTATTTTATATACTCCAAACACAATAAGGGCCATTATTACAACTTGCCAATAGTTAAAAGTCGGATATTGTCGGACCGATAAATAGCTTTGCATTATAAAACCTTCATTTATTATGTTTTCATCTATTAAATATAATTATTATTGAAAATAACAGCAATAAAAAATGGAAGTTGAAATAATGCAAAGCTATTTATCGGTCCAACAATATCCGACTTTTAACTATTGGCAAGTTGTAATAATGGCCCTAAGGGTGATTATTTTAACTCTTTGTGAAGAGTGTTAAAAATTCGACAAAACCGAATTTAACATTCGGCCTTAGTTTTACTGTTCCAGAATTAAAATTAAATCTCACATAATTTTTAGTTAAGTTTTTAACAAATTCACCGCAGTTTTTCTTGGTTTTAAGAGTTGTTCTTGTAGAAATAACTAGTTCTCAAAGAATGAAGTATATAAAAAGGAATATTTTTTTTTATGAACTTTCATTGCAGGGTCGTTTTAAAAATTTGTTCGATTTGAAATCCACTTTATTTCGATTTCTGGAACATGCCCGTTAATCAATAAAACATTTAAAACCAACAGCCTTCAATTACATCTTTATCTTTTTACAGTTTTACTGTAAAATTACGAATATTGCCCATTACCTATCAATTTCAATTGGGTTCTATTAACCCTTTTTCAAGGACAAATAAACATTTTCTAATGGGCCAATTGTAATTTTGTTGTGCTTCTCATTTGTTTTTTTTTTATTATTTTTATTACTGTGCCTTTGCAAATATAATAATAAAAAAATTGTTTTTAATTTACCTTGTACTCATTAGTTGCCCACATTTTGTTCCACTTCTCCTGTTTAAGTCTCATGGTCTTCATGATGTAATTCCACAAAAATTCCGGCCTTTCGTCCACTTTTTCTTTCTTTTTCTCTTCTTCGGCCATTACGGTGAATTAGCAGTCGTTTATCGTTGTGATTTGATTTTGTTTTTTTGTTGGAAAATCCTTGACAATTGTTGTAAAACGTTTAATAAACTCCCTGATTATTTTCTTTCCTTGTTTTTTTTGTTCTCCCTTTTTAATCTCGTTGCGGGAAATTTTAAGAAGCAAGACGTGCTGAAAATTTTTTTTTGTCAGTTAAGCGGCTTATGGGACAATAACTGCCAGCTTAATAGAAAAATAAAATTATTAAAATTTCTTTTAATATTTGTCTGCTTAAAGAAAAATTTTGCTAAGGAAAACTTACAATTCGGTGGTCGCTTTTATTGTTGTTTTCTTGGCTTAAGCCAAATAACCAATTCTAAATTGGCAATTATTTGAATTTGTGCTATTTTTGGTTTGTATCCTTTTTTAAGATTCGTTTTGGGTAAAAACAGTTAAAAAAATTATTCTGTATTTCTTTCTTTATTAATTGTTTTATATTCAATGTCAGAGAAAATAAATTTCTATGTATAATGGGTGCGATCAAAGTATATTTATTTACAGGGTAACCTAAAAAGAAATACGTATAAGCCCAGCTTTTAGTTAGCAAGACAGAAATATTGTTAGAATGACAGTTTTTTATTATAATCTGATTGATAATTTGATGGAATTTATTTTTTAAATATGATTTCCGCCATATGTCCTACGCGGCTACGACTTACATGGTTTATACGATCAGTCCTACTATTTCCAATAAATCTGGCCATATAGCGTCAATGGTAAATATGGCTTCCAAAGCTTTAAACCTTTAAGTCTTGCTGGATTGTCGGCATAAACCAATGGCATAAGTAAGCCCTACAAAAAGCTATTCAGTGAATAGGACCACTTCTGGAAATAAAGTTGTCACCAAACTGATTTTGCAATAAGTCTATTGTACAGCGCACTGTATGGCAAGTTGAAAATGTTATATCTCAATAAAATATTTAATCATTTTGGGAAGCACAATTATGCGCTACGCAATAAGACATACAGAGACGCAGTAAAATAATTGAAGGAGCTCTTAAAAAGTTTCATTAAAGTCCCATTACTACGAAGAAGGTTTGTAACTGTAAAAAAATCATTCCGTGCGTAACGCTGGTAGCTACGTTCACAAGTTTTTATATGCTTTGAATAAAGCACTTTTTGTATCAAAAATGTATTGCTTCAATGTAGGAATTCATGTCTTCCGTAAGCGATGAAAGATAAATAGATGGAGAAAAAATCTTTTGAAAAATGTGACAAACATACTTACAATTTTCGAATTTCGAAAAAGTACCATATATGCATTTGTATTTTTTAGATAAGTTACAAATGTTATATAATTTTTATTTCTATGCGTATTGGTTTAAAAGCTAGTTGGTAGACAAACAAGTTCCAAAATACAGGGTTTACCCGTTTACAGACATTTATTTGCTTTTTTTATTAAATGCACAAAAATAAATATTGAATTAAAAAAGTACCAGTTTATTTAAAAAAGTACCAGTTAGAGAACGAAAAAGTACCAAAAATCCGTCTTAGAGATTCTTATTCACTTAGGAGCTTGTATGTTTATTTTTACGTTTCTAGATCCAATAAATACAGAAATTGGAAAGGTACCAGTTAACGAACAAAAAGTACCTCTTACAGATTATCATTCACTCAGTACCTTGCATGTTTAATTTTATCGTTCTAGGTCCAATACTAACGGAAATTCAAAAAGTAACAGTTACAGAACAAAGAAGTACCAAAAAGTTCCGCAATAGATTCTTATCCACTCAGGACATTGCATGTTGAATCTTAAGCTTTAAGGTACAATATTATCGATATCTAAAAAAATACCATGGAGCGAGCAGGCCTTGTATATCCAAAGATTGGTACAGAGGCCTTCTAGAAGGCTCCCGTACTCCTTCTTTTTCCGGCAACCATATTATGGTGAAATACGCCATAGTATGGTTTTGTTTCCAGATAGATTTTGATAAAATTTCGCATATTTATGGAGGTGTGTGTATTCAAAAGAAAGTTAAAATAAGAAGCTAAGAGCACATCGTATACACTCAAAATTCAACACGTTCTTGCTTCCTTTTTGTGGATTCGATTTAAAACATTCAAAAAATTTTTTTTATTATTGCAAATTTTGAAATTTTTTAAACAAAAATTTAATATGTATTTATCTTAATCTCCTTATTTTTTGTTTTAACTTGGCGCAAAAATGATTTTGTTTTACTTTTCAAAACTTTAATTTTTTTTACTTTTGCTGCTTTGGAAGTATTCAACACTGATACATCTTTAACCGCACTGTGATTACTAGAGTCCTTTTTAAATTTTAATTTCCTACTGCCTTTCTTTGCACTGCCAATTGCATTTTTCTTTAAACTCTGATTTCCTGCAATCTTTTTCCCACTTTTTGAAATATTTGCTTCTGCAGCCTTTTTTCTTGTATGACCAACGGCCTCTTTTTTGGAACTCAAATGCCTGGAATTTGCAAGTCTTTTATGTTGTTTGGTTTTGCATTTAATATTATTATGACCAAATGCCTTGGCCACCTCTACCACAGAATCAATGTTACCAAATTCTTTCATGATCCTTTCATTGACATTCTGCAGATATTGCAGAGATGAGTGGCAAACATTGCAATTGTTAGTGGGGTTGTAGTTGGAGCGTATAAGACTTTCTAAGTACAAGAAATTCTTTGCCATTCTTTCACAATGTGGACATTTGCAGTTTTGTATATTTTTTAAATTGTTTGCAGAATTTTTGAAGTGTTGCAATTCACATAAGCCCAGTGTTTGGGTGAAATTTGTGACAGAATTTTGTGGTACCGTGTAGAAGGGTTCAGGCACCACTTCTTCGCCCAGGCCAATCATTTTGTTTAACACTGAAATTTTGTTATTCAAATTATAGCGCATTTTTTTCTTTATTTTTATTTGGTTTCGAATTCCTTTTGTTTAAATTTTTCTCAATTTCAAATTTGATTACAAAGTCTAGGATTTTGATTTTTTGATTTTTTGACTTTGATTATCATGCTAGGAACACAATTAGTTCGTACGCCGTAAGAACGTGCGGCATAACGCTACATTTAATTTGTTTAGGCTACAAAACGATCTAATGTGATTAAGATTAAATTTTCTTAAATTATGTATCTTTTTATTATTATTATATATTAATTTAATTATTATTACAAATAAATAAAAAACAAAAAAAAATATTTGCCAATATTTCTACAGAAAAAAAGTGATTTTATTCCTGGGACTAACATATTGTGGGTATTGCAGTATCGAAGGTTTAAAATGATAGTTGGGTATGTTACATACCGTCGGAAAGGTAAATTTGTCTAGTTTCTTTGCATACGTTTTTTTAAGGCTTTAAAAACACTTAAACACAAACAGGAAAACATTCAAAATAGCGCATATGCTAAAAATTGAAAAACCCTCGCCTAAAGTTAGAAATTATTTTTTTTATACATAATCCACTTGCATCCCAAAAAGCGACCAAAGATACCTTAAAGAAAAAGGCATAAGCTTTCTTTTGAAAAAAAAACATTCCCGCTAAAAAAAATTTTTAAATTTAAAAAAAAATTTGAACGGAGAAATGAAAGAGTTTCGCTTACCATCTCGCTTACGGAAGGCATGAATTTGATATGGTGAGTTCCCCTTTGAAGCAATACATTTTTGACACAAAAAGCGCTTTATTAAACGCATTTAAAAACTGGTGGACGCATTGTTCAGCTTTACACATTGAATGTTTTTTACAGTTATTTTTAAGTACTCTCCCTTACAAAACTGCTTCGTAGTAAGGGAATTCCGTAGCACTTCAAATGTTATTTTTTCTTTTATAAAACTTGTTAAGAGTTAATTCACTTACTTTACTGCATCCCTGTATGTCTTGTTGCGTAGCACATAATTTTGCACTTATTTTTATAAATGTACCATTAGTGCCTCGCAAACTAAAAATGAAGCTACTTGGGACAAATTTTACTAACACCAATAGGTATAAGTTGCAAAATTGAGAAAGAACACCTGTCTGGCCAAATTGTCAAACTTTGACCCCCTCCAACTCAGAAACTTTTTGACCGATCTGGTTGAAAATTGTGTCTAAACTACTATCCAATAGGACTATCGTTGGTGCAAATGTCATCCAAATCGGAAGACATCGATTTAAAAATTGGGTCACTTGACATGAGAAGCCCCATATGTATTTGTTAAGAAAAGAAGGGAAGGCAGAACGTGTGGGAAAGAGTTTTTAAAGTAATACTATGTTCACACTTGAGTTTTTAACGCATTTAAGCAAAATGTTGATTTAGCTAATCAAAAAACATTAAGCAGAAATCGTGGCCGGTTGTTCAGTTTATGTTGGCCGATTCTACATTAAACTCAGTTTTAGGTATGTTCGGTGGATTCTATCTGATTAATTAAGTGATTTAGTTTTAAACATGTCAATTTGAAGTGATTCACAAATCACTTCAATGTATGGGAAATCATCTCGATTTTGATGTGATTACACTGAAAGAATTTTCTTCGCAATACCAATGAATTTTGACATTAAACCCATGAAAAATTTCATTAAAAAGGATCCTATGCAGCGCTTCGTTGGATCAATGAATCCTGTAGCCCGTTTCTGTATTTTTCGCATCGTAAAATTTTCCGCATGAAACCAGTGAATCGGGACAGAAACAGTGCAAAATGAAACAAAAAATGGTTTTTCTCGCACAAGTGTTTCTGTATCTTTCCGTTGCGAGAATTATCTGTCATTTTAATAATTTTCCAGCAATTATTGGAAGGATGCGAGAAAAAGTGTTTCTATAACAATATTTTGCGAAAAGTTTCTTTCAAGAACTGTCAAAATAAGTCACATTTGAAATTGGTGGCGAGAAAAACAAAATGTAGATATTTTGAATTTAAAATATGTTTATATACTATTTTTTTAAAATAAATAAAAAAATAGAAGGAATATAAATGATAAATGCATAATTTATATGATGAAAATAAACAAAAAACAATTGTTATATATTGTTAGGTTAAATTTTTGTTAGCCTTTTCTTGTTTTGGTTTTAATCAGTGCTGCCAGATAAATTTGTGTCAAAACCGTCAATGTCCTGAGAAAAAAATAAAAAAGATCGTCTTTTTTGTTTTAAAAATCTTGCAATTTAAAATCAATTTTAAACAAATTTTTTTCGACTTTTATTAAAAAATAATCAAACAAAAACATATTTAAAGTTCATGGGTATTTAATAATTATTATTTAATAATTGAGATATAAATCTTTAATTTACCTATTCCTATAATCTTTTTCTTCTTACCTGAAATAGACTTAGTAGAATACCTTGTAGTTAAAATTAAAAAAAACGGTTCATAAATAAACGGGTTAAAGACCCAGTAAAATCTTCGCCTACAAAATAATATGTTAAGTAATCAGAAACACATAAAAGCACTACATACAATTCTACTGAAAAACTAATGAATTTTACAAGGGTTGTGCCAAAAAGAACAAATTCAAAAGTAAGTAATTTTTTGTATCTTAATACATCCAAAAAAAAAGTAGTTATCGAAGTTCTTATGGAAGAAAGCTACTTAATAACGAGTGAAAGAAGTTATCCATTTTGAAAAAGTTTTTACTGGGAGACAAACAAATTTCTTTCTTGCCGGAATAATGGTTTTGGCACAACAGTGTACATATAAGATAAGAATATCAAATATCAATCATATTTTGTATATGTATATAAGAAGTATTAAATGTTCAAAATAAGCCAAGTCGGTCCATTACTTTCCCTCTAAATTTTGCTTTTGCCGATACATTTTTTAGGGAAGAAACAAACAATTTCGAAGACAATTTTCACAATAGGGATAAATATAAAAATTTAAGCAGCCTTGTTTCTAAATATATCTTTTTTTCTAATAAACAAACATATAAAAATATTTACAATTATCTTATTTCGAAGACTAAGGGGCTTATAGTGTAAAACGCAACGCCAACAATTTCATTAAAAGCAAAAATAAAATCAAATATATTTTATAAATTTGTTGTTGCTTTCTACAGACATTCATGTTATTTTTTTTCAATTTTCAACGCCACAAAATAGAAGTGTTTGAAATTTAAAAATTCAAGATGAATTTCTATAGAAAGTAACAACAAAATTATAAAATATTTTTGATTTTGTTTTTGCTTTCGTCACTTTTTTAGAAAAAATCATCAAAACGTCACTTTGTTAATATCGGAACAAAAAATCGTCAAGATGACGATAACTCGTCAAATCTGGCAGCCCTGTTTTTATTATATTTATTTCTTTTGTTGACGTTTCGCTTTTATTTGACACTTAATTACTGGAAATATTCCAGTATAAACAGAATTTGTTGTGTCTGTTTTCGCATTCAAATACAGAAACACTTTTATCTCATAAATCGAGAAACGATGGAATTTTTTGTTTCACACTTCATGTAAGAAATTTTAAGATGCGAGAAATACAGAAACGAGCTACTGTTTCATTAAAATGTAGGTAATGAAACATAACATTAGAATAATGAATATTATTATTAATTGGATGAATACTTCAAAAAAGTAAAAACAAATTTTTTTATTTTCCTTTTAATTATTTTTTTTCTTTTTAACTTTTTTTTTCTATCTCATTTTTTTTTCTGTCTCTGGCGGGAATCGATCCTGCAACCTCGGCGCTGCTAGAGTAGCTCACTACCAGCTATCCTAACGGGGCAGGGTAATATTTGAATAAAAAAAACTATGTTTTTTGTCTTTACTATGTACATATTAAAGAAAACTAGGTAGGTAGGTAGGTAGGTTGAAAGGCTGGTGTGAAGTCTCCTTCACACCTTCACCCAGAGACCAGTATGGTCCATTGTGACGCCTTAATTAGAGATAGATATGTAGAGAAGAAAAATAGGTGAAATAAACAGCGAAAGCACAAGTCAGAAAAGAAAGATGGATAGAAAAGAAGGTTTCGGACCAGCCCCGAAAGAAATCCTGACCAACCAAATTCGACCTACGTTTGGCCAGCACCCAGCTTCCTCTCGCGCAGCCAGGCCATCCCCATTACGAATCCTATCAGATTCTCAAGTCCACAACCCGAGACATCCCCTAATTCGAAAAAACTAAAAATTGCAAGTTTTTGCTTCATTACTATGATGACATTTTTATTGTCATAATGAAAATTTAAATTTATGCACACAGAAAAAAATACCAATGTAAAATTAACAATGGAAAAATGTTGATTGAGAATCATGTTAAATTTCTGCAAAAGTATGCCCTTTATTTAAATGCACCATTATTTCATATAAATTTTAAATGAAAAATATTAAAATAATCTTTAATCACGCTTATTAAATATTATTCACTGATAAAAAAAATGAAAAAAAATATTAAAATATAAATAAATATGGATTCAATATTGAATCCATAAAAACCTGTTTTATATTAAAATCAAAAGTTTATCTTGTTAAATTAACATGCATACATACTTAGTTAAGTATGTTAATTTTTTTATTTTCATTCCTAAAATATGTTATAAAAAGAAGACAATTCCCGTATTCTTTTAATTAAAATTATTTGGTTAAATAGTACATCAAGTTTTCAAAGTAGAATGATGACGAAAACCATATCGGGCCATTCTGCTGATTGATCTGTTAACAAAGGAGACTACAAAATAAGTGAAACATGTGTTACAGGGTAAGTGTTTTGAATTATTCTTAAATAAATGTATATGTTGTCTCTGAAGCTTCTTCACACCAATTAGTTTCTACATGAAATTCACGTAGTTTCAACATGAAATAACTTTCATTCAACGTGATTCGGATTGTTGTTTCAATATAAATGAAATTTTGCTCTAACTTTACTGCAATGTTAAATTAACATGAATTGTAGTTATTTTAAAAGAAAAAAATTTTGTTCGCAATCAATTAGAAAATCAGGTTGAATTAACATGAAACACGTATGAAGCAAAATCACCACCGAAAAATTTTAAATCAACCTTGTTTTCGACGTTTTTAACTTGATTTTTTTCTGTGTGTGATGGCATGTTTTTTCGAAATATTTTTATACTCTTAATTATTGAGATTGAGACTATTATTGAATGTTAAAAATAATTTTTTTGTTTTAAATTATTAAAATATGTTGCTTTTATAAAAAAATGTTTGATTTCATAAATTTAATGGCATATTACATTAGATGTATGAAATTATGATTTTGCAAAAACTCGTTTTATTCGACTGGAAACTACGCTGTAAAATTGCGTGAAGATCCGTCCATAATTTACCCCAGGCCCCAACCCTACTACCGGAAAACAGCTTAGTACGCCTAAAACCGTAATAAATAATGTTATCAGTATAACATTTAATACTTCACAGTTTTATAGGACTAGAAATCACGCTAATAAATTTCGTACTGATCGGTCCATAATTTAGTATAGGCCCCATATTAAGCCTTCTTTTGTAAATTAATTAAAAACGCCTAAAACCGTAGCAGATATATTTGTTTTGGTAACATTTCTTCCAACTTTGCATCATATGTCCAGAAAAAATGTTATGAATTTTGTGATATACGGTCCATAATTTACCTTTGATTCCATATTTAGCAGCCTTCTGAAATTCACTTTAAACGCTAAAACTAATTTCACCGCTGTATTGAAATTTATTGTTTTTAATACCAGATATCACTCTGCAGAATTTGGGTTCATAACTTACCATGACTCAAATGCAAATTCCCCTCCTGATAATCATTTGAGCTCGGCTCAAGCTTGTTAAAATTGCTATAAATTAGCATAAAACATTCTGATTGTCGGTCAATTATTAAAATACGTAGGTCTAACCCGCAACCAATTTTAATGCTGACGTCTGTTTTTATAAAGAAAAACTAATTATAAATAGATGTCATATAGATATCACTGCTGAAATATTTTTACCTCGAAAGGTATTTAAAGTCTAGTTAGAGTTTCATCTAATTGCTGCTGCGTAAAATAGTCGGATTATACTGACTGCAGTTTATTTTTTTCGTTTTATCAGCCAAAGCTCTGTTTTTCCCCTCTTAACAGCGTTCGAAGTGAACAGTTTATTTAGTGATTCTCATGTGTATAATAGTGGTTGAGTTGACAAGCGATGACGTGAAAATGTAATTGCCTTCATCAAGCTTAAATTTTCCTATAACCACATGTACACACAAACCCGTCACTAAACACAGATACACATTCCTCCACAGAATCGTTGAAATGTGCAGTTAGCCCGGCAGTTCTTGTGGATACTGAATTTTTAAGTGCAATAATTTATTTATAATTTTTTGATAGAACCACGAGATCCCCGAAAGAATATAGCATTTCCCGAAAGTTAGTCTGCTGTCGTGCCACCGCGAGCTACTGACTCACGTGGTACCAGAGAGAGTCTCTGGTAAGCAAAAGATCGCCAGATCTCTTGATCTCAGGAAAACTACTCTCTTTTGCGATGCAAAAACAATTTCAATAAGAAAGCTATATGACTTTCGCAAAAGTTTTTTGAAAATAAAGCAATACTGGCAATAAAAGTTAAAGATAAAGTCAAATTAAGAGTGCTTGTTGCGATTGTTTAATTGTAAACATTTTTGATACATAAAAAACGCTTGACGCGCTGATTCAGGTTGGTAAGAAAATAATGTATTGCCTTTCTCCTAAAGACCCAAATACACTGATCAAAGTACTCATCAAGCATTGTGGTAGTATTAGTGAAAATGTGTTTGTATGTGTGCCAGCGACAACGCTTGATGAAAAATCAAAAAATTTAGATATGACAGCGAATATTACGTCCAGCACACGTATACGTTGAATTCGCCGGTTGGACAAGCATTTGACAAGTGTATTTGGCCCTTAAAACTGCTTGGTAATATGCAATTGTGCTTCTTTGCAGTTCTATTAGATCTGTATGTGTAGTAGTATTAGTCTAAGTATGGGTATGTATTTGTAATTTGTATTTGTGTATGTTTTACAGCAATAAATCTCAAAGGAGTGTGTATCACAATCGATTTAGTATTTTATCTTAAATTTTTTTTCCATTTAATTTTTTTACAAAAATTTTCTATTTGCATGTTCTGCTCAATTAATCTTTGGTTTCATTTTCATTTCCTCTTCAATGTTCATTTCATTCTCTATTTCATTACAATTCGTTTCATTTAGTTTTTCATTTTATTTTTTTTTCATTTAATGTTTAATAGTTTGTTAAACATGCTTACGACGACGATGATGATGATGATGATGATGATGATGATACAAACATGCACTTGAATATCTGAAAAATTTAAATGTTTTTCAACAAAATTAAATGTTGCTTATTCTAATGCACATATTATCTACACGAACTTACTTTCTCATTTATTTAACAATGCACTAGTTACAATTGAATGACCTTTTCAACCATTTGAATGCCATAATGGTCTAGATTTATTTGAAAATAAGAAAATTGTTGGAAAAAAAATTACAAGGAGTGGTTAGTTGTAAATATATTAAGGATTTCATTGTAAAATTGCTGCAAATCTAAAGAAATTCCTTTTATCAGAAAGGTAACCTTTTAGTGATATTTATTTGATTTTAGTTGATGGAACTAAGTAGTTGAGTTAATAAGAAATAAGGCTATAAATATTGTGGAAGAAGAAGAGAAATTTTTTTCAATTTATTTGAAATGAAGAAAAATTGTACATGTGAACATCATTAGGGAAACTGTAAATATGCAATTGCATGTTTTTTCTTGGGCGACCAATGAAGGCAGAAACAATTTATTGAACCATTTTAGAGCTTTTTATAAATTTTGTCAGTGCATATTTTTGCATAACTCACCCTTTGCTACATTTTTTTTTTTTTGCAAATTTTAGTCAAAAAAACTTTTTTTTTAGCATATTTTTAGTTTAATAATACATTTTTTACCTTTTGAAGCATACATATTTTGATAATTCTTATATGTGCAAAACAAAAAACGGCTTGGTCTACACTGGGTCATAGCTCCGATATATAAACAAGTTTAGGATAATACCAAAACATTACAAAAAAAAAAAAAAAAATAATACGTACCCTTGCACCAACAAAGAAAACAAAATAGTTATATATCAACTTGTGATCTAAGAGTACATAAACGGTGGTCCAACCATAATGCACCATGTTAATTGTGAGTCACACTTTAACGTCAAGTTTGTTGTCCAACTTAATTTGACATTTCTTTGTTTCAGTTTTTGACAAACTCAAGGTAATTTGACCCGAAATCTTGGCCAAAAATAATGTTTTGCACTATCAATAAAAATGTTTTTGCTAATGACGTTAGATTAAGAATATATCAAAGCAAATAACTGCATATTAGGTTTTGAAAAAAAACAAACATCAGCTGATTTATGGATAGTCGAAGTTGACATTTGCAAGCAAGTTCAGAGTGCAGCATTTAAAGAAGTGTTCGAAAATAAACACTAAATATCGTTCCTTAGTGTTCGGTTCGGTAGATTTGTGGAAAACACAAACGCTAATAGTGTCGTTGCTAAAACTTTTTGTTTGTTTATTTCTTAAACATTAAAATACAATGCTTGTCTACACTATCACTACACAGAAAAAAATTACGACACATCAATTGTCATATTAAATACCATATTCGTCAATACAATTAACTTTTTAATTAAAAAGGCACCAACAACTGAATTTGTAAATACAAAAAACTATTTTGTTAATGAAAATTGTTAAAATTCAACAAATATTTTTAACAATGAGTTTGTCATATTGAATAAAATATTTGTTACCGATTAAATATAAATTGTTATTACTAAATTGTCATATTAACAAAATACTTTGTTACTTACTAAATTGAAATTAAAGATGCATTTAAAAGTTGTTTTTATTAACGTTTTAGTAAAATTCATAAAAAATTACATCACAAATACCAATATAACTGATTAAGGAACAAATATAGTCCTGCATGCAATGCACTATGAGTTTCTGACATCAACACAAAACGGAATCTTGCCATCATTAATAGTATTATTTGGAAAGCTAGAATTTCTAGAAAACCTGTTAAAATTTGTTTATGTATAATTAAATAATAAGTTAACTGACCGTATAGATTGGTAAAATTTCAGAACAATCGCCACATCGTTCATTCTCTTAAAGATTTAAAATGGAAAATACAGAATTTTTTATTTTATGTTTTTTTCTTTTTGACACAAAATATTTTTTCTAGATTTACACATTTATTTTCTAAAAAAAAAAACAAATTGTTAATATGACAATTTACAAAGATGTTAATTAAAAAAATTGTTAAAAATATTAAAAAGATTTAACAAATTTTCTTTAATTACTTAATAACTTTTCTTATTTTTTTCTGTGTACAATTGTTCTGTTTTTTTTTAACAAGGAAAAGATCATTATATAATGTTGGTTCTTTCTTGAAAATAGTTACGAACGTTATTAAGGGTTGTGTTCGTCTACACAATCACTAAAAAAAATTGATATCGATCTTGGGTGTGTGAGCCGAACGCTAAATGATGTACTGTTTATTTTCGAACATTGATTTAAAGTGTAATTTTGATATAAATTAAAACGTTTTTTAATAGTTATTTAACAAAAAGAAAATATCGTGCATAATAATAATAAAAAAACCAAAAAGTTTTGTTAACAAAACGTGTTATTTTAACTTAACCTCAAATAAGTGACTTTTTCCATTAATATAAACTTCGCATAAGCCTTTGATAATATTGACAGACTGTCGTGTTTTTCTTTGAGGAAAAGTGTTAAGAATAGAATTCTGAAATTTTTTTTATTTTACGTTGCGATTTCTTGCGTTTTTTGATTTATATCATTTTCTTTTAGACAGCCTCAGCTTTGTGAAAAAAATTAAAAGAAAAAAAACTTATGCTGTTTACAATGTTATTATCAGTGAAATTGATTTAAATAAAGTTTCAAAAAAAGATTTGGAGAAACCCCAGCGTTCCTGCTAATTAAAAGCTCTTAAATTTCAACTTTGCCTGAAATTATGTTTGGCCTAAAAATTAGGTAAAATTACCTAGTGTGCCGTTGTGCGAATTTGGATGCAATTTGCATGCAACCTTTTCGATGCTCCTACACTTGTTGTGCAACTTTTTCAAAATCTTCTAATTTTGTATCTTTTTCCAACTTTTTGCCCCTTTTGTTGCAAGTGAAATACTTTTTTTTTGCACTGCATAATTTAACATATTTTCCTTCAAAAATATTAAAATTGTTTTAAACATTCCCCGGGATATGTAACCTCATTCGATTGATCAGGTGATTATTTTGTATCCAGACAATTTCAACTACTGAACTGTATTGTATATGCCTTGTTTTTTTTCGTGTTCATTGAATTTCCATGCTAATCTAGGATGATCGGCATTATTATTTACAGCGTTTTAAGACCAACTTTTGTACCGCTATTGATCTCTAATCTTTATTTAAAAATGTTATAAATGGCACAGGCTTTTATTAATGAATTTAAGTTGTTAGAAAGTAAATCCAATGATAAATCATACAATTACATTTTTAAAATTACAAATGCAAACCATTTTTGCCATACAGTACGAAGCCTAAAAATTGCTTTTAATAACGCATTGTACCTAAATTTAGACAAAAAGGCAGCGCATGTATTAAAATCTACCGCACAACATTAATATAATATATTTATTAAAGAATATACAAACAGATTATTAAAAATCAATCAAATGTAAAATTAATACACAAAAGTGTATTTAAACACATTTTTAACGAATTATTTCTCAACTATTATGTATATCGTTTAATTTGTTAATTCCTTTTTGTTTTGTGTTTTTTTTTTTTTTTTTGATTAACCATCGCCATACCCAGGGCTGCCAGATTTGACGATTTATCGTCATTTTGACGATTTTTGTTCCGAAATTGGCAAAGTGACGATTTGACGATTTTTTTCTGAAAAGTGACGATTTGTTCAGTCACTAAAGTCTGAATCAAACATTGAATTTTCTGACAATTTCGTTTTTAGATCTTGTTTAACAGCCGTACCTTAACAAGGGCAGAAGGCGGAACGTTTTCTTTCGCTTAGCTTTTACGCCGATATGCCATACCAAAGCAAGAAAGTCAACGCTGTGTCACGAACAGTAGTACAGCTTTCTTGTTTAAGTTATGAATAAAAATAGAGATAAAAACGCTAGATTAACCAAAAAATAGTTAAATTGCCATTGTTAGTTAACAATAGCGGCAAACTTCATTATTAAACGAGCTGTCAGAATCGGATTTTCCAATTGCAAAGCGTTAACGCTGCCCTATTCAAAAACTAGAAAACGAGTGCCGCTTTTGTAAAGGTACGGATGAAATGTGCAAGTCTTAAGAAAATATTTGATTATTTTCAGAGTACAACAACAACAAAGATACTCTTTATCTTTCGTTCAAACCATCATCGAATGAATCTTTTACGACTCTCTGTATAAATTATATTTTCAACAATTATACGGCGAGCATTTCACGAGTTGTAAAATAATATCTACCAGAGTC
The DNA here is from genome assembly GCA_949318255.1 of Pollenia labialis. Lineage (NCBI taxonomy): Eukaryota > Metazoa > Arthropoda > Insecta > Diptera > Polleniidae > Pollenia > Pollenia labialis. The sequence goes on along the minus strand of OX439139.1, from coordinate 201,037,047 downwards.
TCATACAATACTTGACATGCCAGTCTCGTTTGATTATCTTTACCCACGTCTTAAACGATTGAAGAAGCGTCTTTTGCTGCGCTATGCAAGAATCTCACTCGTGTTAAAGTTTTTCCCGTGTGAGGAATCTTCTACGATTAAAAAATGCGGTCGTCGATGATTAACAACGCTCTTCATGAGGGTCCTATTAGCTCTTTCACGATTGAAAATACTAGCTGGGTATAAAGTAAATATAGGGAAATCCTGCGTGACGATCGCTACATTCGTACGCGTTTTCTGATTGATATATACACATTTATATATAGTGCTAAGTGAGATTGATTTGTACTTACGAATGACATATATCATAATTTCTTAGCAGGTATTTTTTGCAAATAATCGATCACAAAGTTTTGTGACGCACGCCACAAAAAGTGGAAGTAACTTTAAAAGTTGTAGTGTGTTTTCCTAATTTTTAGCAAATTTTGTATCATCAGGTATACAACATCTAATTCCTAAAAGAAAGCTGACTGTGAGAGAATACTTAAATCACTTGTTCGCAGCCAAAAAATTTTGTGAATTTTTGACAAAAGCCGTGAAGCCTTTGTGATGCACGCCCCACAACGCACGCTAAAATTTTTCCAGTAGTGTATAAACCCAATTTTTTTTTTTTAACAAAACAAATTATATTTTTATGAATTGCATTTCTTAAACGAATTTTGTGATTATTAATGAATATCAAATTTTTTTTAACGAAATTTATATTTGTATGAGTCTACTATAAGTGTTATTTAAAGCCCATAAAGCACCTAAAATAATGCTTAATTCATGTATAATATTAATAGATCAGGGGTTGGGTAGGATTTGCCAAGAATTATTGTATAATTGATCGTCGAAATACATGTTTTTTAATATATTTTAGATGTATAATTCTAGTCTTATATTTCATAAAAAAAACTGTTTCTGGGATTTGCCCATATGTTTTTGTTTCAATGTTTTTTTTTATAAAAATCGAACAATAATTGTTTTCAAAAAACTAAATTTTGAGTTGTCCGATTTTTTTTGACGATTTTTCGAAACGATAAAGACGATTTTTTTATATTTTCTCAGGAAACTGACGATTTCCTCACAAATTTATCTGGCAGCCCTGGCCATACCAAAGATTTTTATGTACATCGTTTACCAATACCCACCCGAGTGTTACTGCATGTCTATAAGCGATGAGAACAAGTTATCGTCATACAACTTTTTTCGGTTTTTTTTAAAGAAGTTTTCGTCATACAAATTTTTTCAGTTTTTTTTTAACGAAAACAATTTGTTCTGTAAGTAAAAAATTATTTTTAGCTGAAGCAAATTTAAGAGAGTTATTAGAGAAATAAAACCGAAATTGTCACCCGGGTGGTAATTAAATTAAATTAATTTAAATGTTAAAAAAAGTGTCAGACTTAAAATTGAAAAAACGATTTTTGTGTGCGAGTTTTTGTTTTAAAAACGACTTTTTGTTCGACTTTTTCAAAATTCTCAACGGTAACCCTGGTTTAAGCCTTTTACGAAAATGCATTTTGTGGGTTTTTTTTTGTCATCGTAATCGACCAAATGTATCCAAAATCGGGGAAATTGTGCGCAAATTTCAGCTACCGGGTCTGTATGAAATGTGAAAACACCTGTGCATACTCGTCCAGTTCGTTCTGCGTCATCGGGCCTCACTTCTCGAAAATGAGGTCGGCCAAGCAGTTACCGTGAACGGAGTTCGCTATCACGAGATGATAACGGACTTCTTGTGGCCAGAAATTGAGGATATGGACATGGGCGCTATGTGTTTCCAACAGGATGGTGCTACTTGCCACACAGCCAACGATGGCTTTTTCGCGCGAGGAATTCAATGGCCGTGTTATCTCACGTCGTGGCGATGTTTATTGTCCGCTACTGGCATGTGATTTAACACCGTTGGACTTCTTTCTTTGGGGGTATTTAAAGTGTACATCAATAAGCCAATAACAATTCAAGAGCTAAAGAATAAGATAATTCGGCACAATAACACTGAACCATTATATGGACAATCGGATAGAGGAAAATATGCCACCGAAGCCGTGGCGAGCATTTCGTCGATATTTTGTTTTACACATAATTGTCATAAAAAATTCTATTAACTAAAATATATAATAATTTTAAAATATATAATTCTTTGAAAACTCTCTTTATTAAAAAAATCTTTTCTTTGCCTCCACTGAAACTTATAAATTTTGAGTTAATCCCTATTAGAGGGACCGATGCGATGTTAAAGAGAAGTTTATCAAATGCTTGTTATATTTTTCGTAGAGCTTATCAAACATTCGCAACAGCTAATTATAGAAATCCAAATTGATTTTATTTTCATTAACAAACACGAAAGTATTAAGCTTGATTTAGCCATGCGTTCCGGAAAATATTTTTGTACGGACAAAATTGTTCTTATATTGAGTCTGACGTCTTACTTTTGAGAGAGAGAGAGAGAGAAATGATTTTGTTTTGCAAGTTTTTTCTTGAATTGGCTTAATTTTAATCAGGAATGATAAATGAGAAAACTAACGAAATTTTATAATAGTACTTTTTCGACCCCAATATTACTACATGATTTTTTATAATTTTTTTTATTATAAAAAAAGTCTTGTCTACTTCGTTTGTTGTTTTATTAATATTTTGGCGTGAAAATTTTCTTTTCATATTCACCGAAGAGTTTGGACTGGAAAATATTCCCGTTTTTATAGTTTTGTAAAGCGTCTATATCCGACAGCGCTCAAAACTCGTTATTAAAAGTATCATTATTTGCACTTTTATTTAGCAATATTTTTAATAAAAGCTGTAGTTTACTGGTTTTTACTAAAATCACATTTTTTGGAATAAGGCATTTTAAAATTTCTTCGTCGAAGTTAACTTCATTTCTTAAAGCTTCGCAAAAGTTACATATTATTATACTTTCAATGTTGTTTCTGGATATATTAATATCTACGATATATAAATATCGTTAAGTGGCATACGATTTTCTTCAAATCTTAGTATTCATAAATCGAATTTGTCTAAAAACTCCATTTTAAAAAAATTGCGCCCCATTGGACGATACAAAAATTTTAAGCGTTCTAAAAATATGTACATACGAGCATCTAGGGATGGCATTTCCAAATTTATTGTGTTTACAATTTTCAATATGTACTGCAGAAAGAGGAAAGACATTTTATAGGCTGACGTAGAAAGTCCGGATATAATAACATTGAATTTAGCACTTATAAATCTACTTCATTCAAAGTAAAATGTGACAGTCATCTTGTTGGCGAATATTTCAAAATATTATGAGTTTCCGTTCCAAAATAATCTTAAAATGAGAGAAAGTCATATTTTTTACTAGAACTTTAGCAGAAGTTGTTTCCTATATCTTTAAAAAACTTGTCAATAAAATCAGAAAAAGCTAAATATTATGCTGCCACTGATACTTAATTTAGAATGTGGCAAATGCAATCGTCTAATTGGCAAATGCAAAAATCTATTCACAATAGCGGAGTTCAGTGTTTATTGCAAATGCTCTTTCTTGTAAAAGAGCAAATGCAAGACATAAATAAAATAAAAAAGCTGCGAAATTTTGCATTTGCACAATACCAGTTGCACCAAACACTGAATTGCACTTATATTCATAGCACTGTTAAAACACGTTGCCATTTTATATCAAATGAAAATAGTACCAAATGAGTCACGGAGGTACCAGCGTACTTTTAAGCTTTTAATTGTACCATTAAACGTACAATTGTACCAAGTTTATCAAGCGTGATTTTAATTCTTGTTCAGAATCTGGATCTGGTAACATTTTTAAATGTTAACCTGATTTTAAGAAGTGTTGTATATTTTAAGTTTACAAAAGAACACAAGTTTCGGCATAAAACAATAAAGTACAAATATCGTTAAAAATTTGGAGCCTTGAATACCGCTAATTTCTAAGTAAAAAATACAAGAGTCGAACTAAAAAAATAATTTATTTTTGCTGATATAATAACAAAACCTGCTGTTAATCTAGTGCTACACTCACGCCCCTTTAATTAAAATGAGTGTTGAACATGAACCATTTTTTTCTTTTTACGGGGAACAACTTCAGAAAAGAACACGTTGCACTTTTAATACAGAGCACATTTTTCAGAAAAACATAAAGAAATGTATAGGCAACATAAATGCAGAATATTACTCAGAAAAGAAAACGCCATTAAACACACTTTCAGAAAACAATATTAATATAAGTAGATTTCTGGTAGTGCTGCCATTTTGTTTACATTTTTTTACATCTGTAAACCATATGGTAGCTTTGTTTTTTGAATAGATTTTCGGAAATCGGTTAATCGTTCTGCAAAACACTCTCAGTAAAAAAATTATTTTCCGGATAAAAATTAAAAAAAATTGTGGTGTTAATCATAAAATAATTAAATTTGCACCAGCAAACAAATAGTTTCAATTAAATATTTTTTTTTATTAACAACATTTATTGCAGTATTATTGTTGATATAAGTAAACGGTTAACTCACTTGATTTAATTTTTAATTAAAACTGATTTTGATTAATGGTTTAGCTGAAAACGAAAAAATGGCGAGAATTTTTTCTGTGCAGAGAAAGGCGAATCGAAATTATTTTTTCAGTGTTGTGAAAACTCAAGTAAATGCTTTACTAGCACAGCGCTTCGTTCAGTATCGACTGAAAGAATTAAAAATAAAACAGCTATCGAATTGAACAATTATACGATCACTACTGCCAGCATTAGCGACCTGGACACTTAATTAACTCTCGATATATTCTGTATTCGTTAGTTTCATACCAATTTTTTTTTATAAGTTGTTGTGCCTGCGTAAATATTTCTTTAATTCTATTAAATACAGATTCCTTTGTAACACATATTAGTAGTACTTCCCCTGTAGTAAGAGTTAATGTACATTAATGGTATAATTCTAAATCATTTTATTCGATACGCTATCACAATTAAATACAAGTAAATTGTGAAAAAAATAAACTTATTCAGGAAATGAATTGTAAAAGGTAACCCAGTTTCTTTTGTATTTCTACTAATCATTAAATTAAAACATTTTCAATCACACTTAATAACTTTTGTCGTGATTTATGGCCCCATCATAGACAGGGTGTGGAAGCATTAAAAACAAAAAAAAAGAGAAATAAATTGCCAGACCTTCAATTATATTTAATTTGTATTAATTTGTAAAACGAACAAAAATTCTGACAAAAACTTATTTAACTGTTATTTATATAAAGGGACTTTTTTACCCCCCTTGGCTCACTAAATGGTTAATATATTACCCTGCTTAGGAACTACAATAAAAAAACACACACACATTCCCATACAAAATCTAATAAAACGAAATGAAAATCAAATCAATGTTAATTCCTCGTGCGTCTAAATGCGTCGAACTCCTTTTATTTTTAGATTTTTTTGCTTTTCTTTATTTTGTAGGTCATTTAAGTTCCGGTAACAATTTTCTTTTTATACTTTTTTCTGTGTTTATAAAACTTTTATTTTTGTTTTGGCCATTTCCTTTTCTTGACCATTGATTAGTCCATTTAAGGGGAATTTGCTTTAAGAAAGCAACAAACTCATTGATAAATGTGGGTTACAAACATTTTTTTGGTCAACACAACAAAAAAAAAAAATTTTTCGTTTTTCCATCTAAGAACTTTGCTGGACAAAAAAACCTTGGCCCAGTAAACTACTTTTGTTCGGAATTTTAACGTACCCAAAAAGTAAAACGATTATAAAGAACTTCTGTTTTGAATGTCTTTCTTAACAACGGATAAAAGTGTTTTTGTTGCTTTTTTAACTGAAATAACGTTGAATGGAATTAGATCTGATGACCTTTTCTTTTACTCGTATCGCTGATATCTTTATTTGGTTTAATGTTTTATTGATGACCTACAATTATTTTCTGCTTATTTCGTTTTGTATTAACAAATTTTGTTTTTTATACCCTTCACCAAAGGTGGAAATAAACGTTTGACATTTGGTTTGTAATTTCTACAATATTGATCTAAGACCGCCTATTACAATCAATAATCAAATAATTTCTCAACATTCGCATGTAAAATATCTCGGTATACATCTGGCTCGGCGATTAACGTGAAAATGCCATATAGAGGCAAAATTAACTCAAATGAAACTAAAAGCCATTCAAATTCATTGGCTCATTGGAAGAAATTCTGTCCTACTAGCTCTAAATATTTTAAATAATGGCGGCCACAATCGCTTAAGGAGAAGAGACACTGCAGAACATACCCAACTAGATGAGCGATAAGCACCTACATATATAAGTGAACAGAACCCGTGATGAAGAAATTTTTTGTCTGGCACTGGCAGGACATCAATAAAGTATTAGGATACGATTTGATAAATTATTGTTAGTTCATATTAAATACATATATGAAGATTCAATAAATAAATAATGAGAAAAAAATATTACCCATTGTGTCCCTAGAGGAAAGGGAACTTACACTAAACTTGTCACGCCACAGTTCTATAGTGATAGGGACCACTTCGAGTTCTAGCACTTTATATGAAAGGGACTTGTCACTTTAACATGGCGAAGTCCTACGAGGGGGTTAATTGACACCTTTTTGACTCTTTGTTACAGGTCACAGAAACAACTTAAACGAACACATTCAATTTCAGTTTGAATAATGCCTGTAGCAAATATTTTCCCAAATGAACCATGTTATTAGGACGGATGCCCTTCATTTAAAGTAATAGAACCAGGTAGAACCAATCAGTCATTACCATAGAGGGAAGCGAACTGACATCAAAGTAGTAATAGGACTTTGGTGGTAGAGACCGGTTCTAGTTCTAACACTTTGTACACTCACAATATTATTACAGTAACGGACTGTAGTTTATTTAAGAAATATTCCGTTCAGTCATTTTTAAATAAATAAACATTTAAAATTCCAAGCAAATTTATTTTTAACTGATTCTAACAGTTATTCAAAAAACTAAATGCATATTAATACGGATTTTCAGTTGCAGTTAATATTGTCCGTTGATTGAGTTAAATTCTTCTTTATGTTAAAGTAAATAAAAATGTAATTTAAAGCAACGAAAAGTTCATTTAATTCTTACTGTCGAAAATTCAACACCATATTCAGTAAAAATGATTAAATATTCAGTTATTTATTAAAATTTTACTGTTAATTTTTTACTGTCAAATTGACCCCATATTCAGTAAAAACAATTAAATATTCAGTTATTTTATATAATTTTACTACCAAAAATTAATTTTTACTTATCTGTAAAAAATGAATTGCTTGTTTTGTGTAAGCAATACCCATTTTCTATTTGTTAAAATAATTTAGTAAAAAAAAATACATCAAATTTTAAAAGTAAAATAATTGCGAATCCATATCGGTCATGCTGCTGGTGTCCTATAATTGAGAGTTCTTCTGTAAACAACGTGGTCAGTACAACAAAAGTAAAACAAACGTGTGTATTTGGGTAAGTAAATAAAAATATTCTCCCTCTCTCGCTTATAAGAAAAACAAGCGGACAGGTGTCTGTCTGGTATTTTTTAGAAATTCGGCTCTTTTGTGGAGTAAACGAAAATTTAATAAAATAACTGAATATTTAATTGTTTTTACTGAATATGGTGTCAATTTGACAGTAAAATTTTAATAAATAACTGAATATTTAATCGTTTTTACTGAATATGGTGTTGAATTTTTTACAGTAAAATTTTACAAAATAACTGAATATTTATTTGATTTTACGGAATATGGTGTTGAATTTTTGACAGTAAAAATTAAATGAACTTTTTGTTAAAAATAAATGAAAAATAGGTAGACCGGTTTTTTATTGAACTTTCATTTATTTTATATTACAATTTCAGTTAATTTTAAGTACAGAATATTGTGAGTGTATGAATAAGACTTATCACTTTTACATGGGGTTGTCATTGGAGGGGGTCAATTGACACCATTTGACCAGTCCCACATCTATTCTCAATGAACGTGTTAAGTGTTAGTTACTACAATGTAGTATTCTTTCAATACAATGTTGTATTATTTCAATAAAATGCGTGCAAGAACTAAATTAAAGAACCAAATTTTAGATATTCCCAAAAAATGTGTCACACCACCGGTAAAGACTTTACGTAATGCATTACTTTTTCTACCTTTTTGTTTTTTATATACCAACTATTGAGTTATTATATGATTTGTGCTCATTTCACTTGTCAGGAGTTGTTTCTTTTTGGTACTTGTTCTACTCTCACAAATCCCAGGACCAGTCTGTTGGAACAATTGACACAAATTTTCCGCAGGGGTTCGCAAAGTTATTTACTGTTTGCACTTATGTTTCCATGGTTTTTTTTAGACGACTTAAATAAGGAACTGGAGTTTCATCAATACTTGGCGAAGAACCTTGCATTGGCACATGGTTTGATTTTAGGACGTTAGGATAAGAGGTTCTGTTATTAGTAGGCTGCGGAGCCTGCGGTTTTAGATTTATCGCAAACAACTGTACCATGTTATTCACCACATACTACGCAAACAGGGGGTAAAAAGCAGTACGCCTTAGTATGACCATATTCTTGACAGTTTTTTGTGACTCTTCTATAGTTATTCTTCTATAGAGAATATATTTCAAATTGTAAATAGGATGCGTTTCGTTTTTTTAAGCTTTACGTCGCCGAGTTCGATTTTTTCTCTATTTTTAATATTTACTACATGTTTTATTTTGAAGCCTTTTTCTTCTAGGAATGTTTTTACCTCTTCTGGATCCACACATGAGTCAATTCCCTTAATCACTTCCTAACGACCTTTACTGCTTTTCAGTTGGTATATATACAAGTTTCTTAAGTGCTTCAAATTGGTTTATTATTTTGCGAAAATCATTTTCATGATTGTCTTGTATTTTTGTCTCGTTTATACTACCACGCTTGATAGCAGCTACGTAAAACGAATTTTTACCTATCACCGATATCAAACTCTTTGTAAGCTCATTTGAGTTTTGCTCCCTAAGATATATCGGGGGAGGCTTGGACGATTTTATGACGTTTGGTGCTTCAGAGGATTCATCCTCCAGAATTGCAAAACGATTTGGAGAATTTATTTTATCAAAACATAGTACTTTTGAGGCCGAAGCAAATGCTGCAGAGGTACGGCTGCGATCCCGTTTAAACACTGTTATGTACCTGTCCATACCAACTTGAAATTAAGGCTTTTGACAACTTTTTACTTGAGATTTTTCCATTGCGTCTGTATTTGAATTCATGGTATCATTTGTTACTACGATGGTTTTTGCCGGCAACATTTGCAGGCACTAGCGAGAGATTAATATTTTTTAATGTATCAGCATCAACTGTCTTTGTAAAAACCGAGGGCGAAATGGAACGTGTACGAACAATTGGTTTAGCCGTTAGGTAGTTAATATTGTTTTGTTTTATTTATTTCAGTATTGCACTCTTTAGCATTAACTGTTACGTATGCATTTCTTTCATCTAGTTTTATTGCTGTATCATTGAGACTACTCATGCAAAAAGTTGTTTATGTTTTTCACCGTTTTGCTGTGCTTTTTTATATTTATTATTAATTGTATTTACACCAACAATAAGAATTTTCAAAAATTCAAAAAATTTTATATGAAAATTTTCTCAACGCAAGGTGAAGTGAACAACAAAATTACCCCCTAAATGTTTTTGTTCAGTATATGTATACATCCATATGTTTGTACAGTTATACATACATACATAAGTATATATTTTTATTTTATTTTTATTCAATTTTTCGTTTTTGATAATTGTTCACTTTCATGTTTAAAATTTATTTAAAAAATGCGTCGATTCGCAAAATTGTTATATTGAAAATGAAATGTAATTAAAAATTGAAATTGTGTGCGGTATTAAGAATACGCGTCTGTATCACAACAAAGCACAAACCGAACTCTGTCTGTCTGTTGTAATGGGTTTTCCAAAGAACCCTGATATGCTGGTGACTTGTTAAGTACATAAGTACACAGAAAGAAAAAAACTCGGGATAAATCAAGTTCAAATTCAAGTACGAATAACACTTAAACGTACTTAAAACAATCCTAAATGGGATTACTTTTGAAAATCAATCCCTTTTCAAATTTTTTTTTTTAATTTGAACTCATGCTACTCATTTAGTTTATATTTTTGGTTAAATATGTACATAAGATTTCTAAAATAAAAACCATATCGTGCATGATGTTGGTGTTTTATCATTCTGTAATGTGTAATACGGGTAAGTAAATCAATCATAATCATTTTTTCTTTGTAATTTTTTTTTTGTTTTTTTCAATCATGAATTCGGGATAAAATCAACTTTATATTACTTGAATCAAGCTCATTTTGGAATTGATTCAATATTAGTTTTACTTAAATCAATCTCATTTTCGGTTTATTTGAGGTACGAATTCGGATTAAAACAATTTTATA